>CACTHL010000040.1:0-136754 GCA_902712375.1 Dioscorea dumetorum
ATTTGGTGATTGTTTCAGAAATTGCTCTTATTATTGTATTTGTGATTTGATATTGGTTGCTTGATTGTGATTATGATTGTCGTTGTCATTGTGATAGTAATTGTGATTGTTTTGTTTTTTTCCTTCTTTAATTGAGTAATCGGTTGGGATTGAGTATCCGAAATGACTTGAGATAATACCATTGATTTTTATTATTTTTTTTCCTTTGCTATGTTCTTTTTGTTTTTGTGATTGTGATTGTTTTTATTTTTGTTTTTTCTCTTAAATTGAGCGTGGGGTGGGATTGCCTATACCAAATAACATGCAATAAGACAGTTGATTTTCATTATTTATTCCTTTGCTATGTTTTTTTGGTTATTGTTATTGTTTATGTTAGTGTTTTTTTCTTCATAAATTGAGTGGGTAGTGGGATTTTGTATCCCAAATGATTTGGAATAGCATAATTTATTTTCACTATTTATTTTGCTTTGCTATGTTCTTTTATTATTGATATTGTTATTGTTATTTTTTTCTCCTTAAATCGAGTGAGGGTTTGGATTGGGTATACCAATTGACTTTGGAATAAAACTATTGGTTTTCACTATTTTTCTGTTGTTGTTAGTGTTATTGTTATTGTTAGTGTGTTTGTGTGTGTGTGTCCGTAATTGTGTTAGTGTGTTTGTGTTTGTGTGTGTGTGTGTTTTTGTTTGTGTTTTTTCTACTCAAATTGAGTGGGTGGTGGGATTTGGGTATACCAAATGACTTGGAATGACACAATTGATTTTCATTATTTTTCCTTTGCTATGTTCTTTTTGTTATGGTTTTTGTTGTTGCTTTTCTCTACATAAATGAAGTGGGGGATGTTATTAGGTATATCAAATGACTTGGAATAGGACAATTGATTTTCATTATTTTTTCTTTTTGCTATGTTCTTTTTTGTTATTTTTGATTTTGGTGGGTATTTTACTTTTTGTTTTAGTGCTCTCTAGGACCGTGTGTTTTAGGCATATGTAGCTATTTGTTAAGGATGTCATAACGCGTGCAAAGAACTTGCCAAATAAGATCAACGTATGGACATTGGAACTTGTAAACAGTAAAAAGCCAAACATGATTTATATTTGTGTGATTTTGTTTGAGTTTCCAGATCATGACACCGTTGTCAAGTGACCTCCCGCTCGCTTTAGGTGTGTATCTTATTCTAATGGCATCATTGATGTCGTTATAGCATAGTGGCCTATTACGCAATTTTAGTGCAATTTGGTTTGGTTAAAGCTCGGGTTTTCTTCATTATGGTATTCTTGTTTCAATTTCTGTTATTGTTTTTGTTTATGTTAATGCTTTTGTTTCTATTTTGTTGTTAGTGTTATTGTTCTGTTTCGTTAATGTTAGTGTTAATGTTTTTGTTATTGTCTCGGTTAATGTTTCTATTTTTGTCAGTGTCAGTGTTATTAGCGTTAGTGTTTTTGTTTATGTTTGTTATTGTTATTGTTTATATTAATTTCTCTATTAATGTTATCGTTAACATTTAAATTTATGTTTTATTGTTATTGTTATGGTTATTGTTATTGTCTCTGTTATTGTCATTGTTATTGTTTCCGTTAATGTTATTGTTTTTGTTTATTATTGTTATTGTTATTGTTTCTATTAACATTGCTATTATTGTGTCCGTTTTTTTTTGTTTTTGTTTTTGTTAATTTTTTTTTTTTTTTTTTATTGTTGTTGTTGTTGTTATTGTTTTGTTAATGTTTCTGTTTGTTATTGTTATTGTTTTTCTTACTTTTATTGTTTTTGTTTTTGATTGCTATTGTTATTGTCATTGTTTTTGTTTAGGTTTTTGTGGTGGTTGTTTTTATTGTTGTTGTTATTAGTGTGATTTTTGTTTGTTTTTCTTCTTAAATTGAGTGAGGGTTGGATTGGGTATAAAACAATTAATTTTCATTATTTTATTGTTATTGTTGTTGTTTGTTTTTCTTTATTAAATTGAGTGGGTTGGGAATTCGATATGCGTTGAAAGCTAATGGCAATTCGATATGCTTGTGAGCCTAGCCATTTGATTTTATTTGTTATGATTTAACCTTGTTCATTTCCATGACTTTGCAGGAAAATTCTTTATTTTCCACATTGTTAAAGTGTTGTTCTGTCAAGATGGCCCTATGTGGTCATCTTCTAGCTACGGATGAACACGACTACCAGATAAGGATGCAAGTTTACAGCAGTGAGCATCATTCAAATGTTTCTTGGTGGACTATTTCTGAACTAATAGGTTATGTGTTTTGCTTTTTTTTTGTGCTTTGGATGCACGTCATTTAATCTTGACATGAATAAGGTGGCAGCGTTTATTGGAGTGAAATCAATTGCTCAATATGCATCGAAACTGGAAAACTTCTGTTGTGTCCTAATGTTTCATGTTGTCTTGGAAAATCCTCGTGTCGATTTTCCAAACAGCATCAGGGAGTATCTTATTGATGCTTTTTTTCTGAAATTTTGCCCAATTGCGTTATTTTTATTTTCTATTTTTACGAAAGATTACATAATGGTATAGTGGAGCATATTGCGTGGGCATACCACTAGTGACACTTGAGCTAGTTTGTTTAGTGTTTATTGTTTGGTGGTTAAGGTTATGGTTCGGGGTTGAGTGGGCGGGGGTCTGTGGTTGATGGTTTCGGTTGTTTCAGGTATAGGGTTTAATGTTAATTGGTCATTGGTTTTTGGTTTAAGGGTTTAGTGGTTTAGGGTTTTAGGGTTAATAGGGTTTAAGGTTTGAAACTTTTAGGGTTTAGGGTTTACGGCTCCACTACACCATTAGTTGATGCCTTATGATTGTCTTGCTTTTTTAATCACTTTGATGTCTCGACTATTTTGAAAATATCTTTATTAAAATAACATGTGACCATTTTCTCTGCAGAGGCATACACGTTTTCCACTCTCATTGCTTATGAAGTTCATAAAACTTCAAATATTGTCAAGCAAGACAATGCATTATTTGCTATGGTGGTTATTCTTTATTTTTTTCGAGCAACATGGCCCTATGTCGTCATCTTCTAGCTATGAATTAGCACCACTTCCGGATAAATTATTATCGTATACTCAAGATGTCTCTTCCCGTGGGCCAATCCTCCAATCAATCATGTTTAATTTAAATTTTACCTTTACCTATGAACATATTAATACTAACTTATTTTAGCACTAGTATGATACGGTAATCAGATGTTTTTTTTTACTCGTCCTTAGCATTAATGTAATAATGAATACAAATGATACAAAGTTTCCTTGGGGAATTGATTATTCATTTCAATGGAAGGAAAGAGTGCACAGGAATATGATGTGCCTTTTAATGGTTGCCATTTAGGATTTAGGATGGTTTTTGTCAAAGGTCATTAGATGGATATGTACAAAAGTTGATGTCCTTGTGAAGTAGTTACTAGCTTGTTATATCCGTTGAATTTACGTTGTACAAATTTATAGTGAAATGATAATTTTTTCAGCAAACTAAACTAGTGTTCTTGCTTCTTAGCATGGACTAAAAATGAGACTCCACATGGCATGCATTATCTATTACCATGGATTAGCTACTTTTAGAATGTGCGTGTAGTACTCAATTCTAATTCATTTTAAGCACATCATCATATTTGTAGGTTATAAAGATGCCACAAGAAATATCCATGTACTAACCTTTATCTTGTTGCTATATGGTATTTTGGAACGTGGGTTTATAGTTCATATAAAGTCACCGGGTTCGACTTGCCACCGGTTTTGAGGCCTGGCCTGGTCCAAGAACTTCATTCCTTTGGTACAGAGAACATTGCACTTTGACTTGGAGAACACGAACTTAAGTTCCTATGTGAAAACCCCTTGAATCTTATGCTTGCAGGTATTTCTTGTTTTGATTTTATAATGAGGCTTCGATTCTTGTTCATAAATATGAAACTAAGGTTTATGTTGTACTTGTGTGTGTGTTGTTCTTGAATTTACATTAGCACTTTGATATAGCTAATTTCTGATTTTTATTTTATAATGATGTCTCTGTTCTTGTTCGTGAATATGAAACTAGGGTTTATGTTTTAATTCCGTGAGTTGTTCTTCAATTTACATTAACACCGCCAAGTAGCTAATTTGTTGTCCTTTTCATATAGCATGAAGATTCCAATTTTAATTTTATAAGTTATTCTTTGTTCTTGCAGAAGATGTAGGTTTGTGGATTTAATTTAATTGTGTATGTGTCCTAGCATGGTATGTTATGGTATTTATTCATTCTTGACATATGGTTTTTTGGAACTATGGTTTATAGTTCATATAAAGTCACCGGTTCCACTTGCCGCTGGTTTTGATGCCCTGGCCTGGTCCAAGAACTTCATGCCTTTGGTACAGAGAACATTGCACTTTGACTTGGAGAACACGAACCTAAGTTCCTATGTGAAAACCCCTTGAATCTTATGCTTGCAGGTATTTTCGCTTTTGATTTTATAATGAGATTTCCATTCTTGTTCATGAATATGAAACTGGGGTTTATGTTGTAATTGTGTGTGTTGTTTTTCAATTTACATTAGCACTTTCATATACCTAATGTCGTATTTTTATTTTATAATGATGTCTCTATTTTTTGGCCTTTTTTCTTCTTGAACTCGTATAACAATTTTTAGATGCGGAATTTGATGTGATTATATTTGAATTTAAGGCTCTCGTAAGGACATGCTAATTGTTTTCATGTAATAGTGGTTGTTAATATATTATATTCTCTAACAGTAACCCGATCTTTTTTTTTTTTTAATACCCTACATGTAGGGTATATGTTCAATCCCGTCTCGGTTAAGTTTCTATTTATTTTTCTTGTCAGCTATAGCCCGAGAGGTATGCTTATTTTTTCTTCCGAATTCTATCCCTTCATTGCCTTTGATTTATTTCTTATCTTCTAATTCTTTTCCATGCTTTGTCACTTGTGTTGATGTTGTCCGCGAAGGCGTGAAGACTCGAGCAGCTGGTTAGAAGGTGAGAGGTTGATTTATTTTGCCGTAACTCGTAAGATGAACGTTGACGAGATGCCTCATGGTTATATTTAATTTTTAATCTCCTTTTATGTCTTACCTATTTTGAAAATATGTGGATTGAAGTAACATATGACCGTTTTCTCAGCGGAAGCATACCCCTTTTCCACTCCCATTGCTTATGAGATGCATAAAACTTCAGATATTATCAAACACGACATTGCAGCCTTAGGTGGATTATGGCAAGACGATTAGCATTGCAGTTCAAGGCGCAGAAAATCTTAAGTTCGCAGGTTAAATTATTTCTACATTCCCGTTGTCTATGGCTCATATTTTTTCTCTTTTTTTTTCTTCTTTGGCCCCGGTTGACGATTTTTACTTGCGCTATGTTGAATTGGATGTGGTTATACTTAGATTTAATGTCGACGTAGTGACATGATTATTGTTTTCAGATAGGAGGGTAAGTTATTATATTATATTCTCTAACACAACTTAATCTTTTTTTTATATATCCCGCATGTAGTATAGATGCTATCCTGCGTTACCATTTTTTTCTTACGGAGCCCTCCAAATGCACCCGCATTGAAAGCTAATGGTATTTTCTATATGCTTGTGAGCTTGGCCCTTTGATTTTCTTTGTTATGATTTAATCTTGTTCGTAAACAGTAACTTAAACACTTTGATGAGTTTGCAGGGAAAATTCTTTCTGTTCCACATTGTTAAATTGTTGTTCAAACAAGATGGCCCTTGCTACCAATGAGCACCACTACCAGATAAGGATGCAAGTTTACTGCAGTGAGCATCATTCAAATGTTTTTTGGTAGACTATTTATGAACTAATAGGTTATGTGTTTTGCATGTTTTTTTGTGTTTTGGATGCAGGTCATTCATTCTTGACATGATGAATAAGGTGGCAGCGTTCATTGGAGTGAAATCAATTGCTCAATATGCATCGAAACTGAAAAACTTCTGTTGTCTCCTAATGTTTCTTTGTTGTCTTGGAAAATCCTCGTGTCGATTTTCGAACCAAAGATCGGGAGTATCTTATTGATGGTTTTTTTGTGAAATTTTGCAAAATTGTCTTATTTGTGATTTTCATCTTTTACGAAAGATCACCTAATGGTATAGTGGAGCATATCGCGTGGGCAACTAGTGACACTAGAGCTAGTTTGTTTAGGGTTTATTGTTTAGGGGTTAGTGTTACAGTTCAGGGTTCAGTGGTCTGGTGTCTCTGGTTGATGGTTTAGGTTGTTTCAGGTATAGGGTTGAGGGTTTTAGGGTTTAGGGGTGAGGTTTTATTGGTTTTGTGGTTAAGGGTTTAGTGGTTTAGGGTTTTAGGGCTTATAGGGTTGAAAGTTTGAAACTTTTAGGGTTTAGGGTTTAAGGCTCCACTATACCCTTAGCTTATGCCTCATGATTGTCTCGCTTTTTTAATCTCTTTAATGTCGCGACTATTTTGAAAATATCTGGATTAAAGTAACATATGACGATTTTCTCTGCAGAGGCATACACATTTTCCACTCCCATTGCTTATCAGATGCATAAAACTCCAGATATTCTCAAGTAAGACAATGCAGCTGAGGTTGGATTAAGCGAAGACTGCTCGAATTGCAATTCAAGGTGTAGAACTTCTAAAGCTCGCAGGTTAATGTACTTCTTGGTTCCTATTTGCTATGGTGGGTATTTTTGCGCCTTTTTTCTTATTGAACTCTATATAACAATTTTTAGTTGTGCTGTGATGAATTAGATTGATTATATTTGAATTTAATGCTCCTCTAAGGACATGCTTATTGTTTACAGGTTATAGTTTTAGTTAATATATTATGTTCTCGAACGGAACATGGTCTTTTTTGTTATAGCCTACATATAAGTTATATGTGGAATCTTGCCTCAATTTTTTTCATTTGCCTTGTCAGCTACGACCTGAAAGGTTTGTTTTCTTTCTTCCTAATTCTATGTCTTCATGGCCTTTGATTTATTTGACATTTTCTGATTCTTTTCCATGGTTTATTAGTTGTGTTGATGGAGTCCAGGAAGGCGGGAACCTTCTGAGCAGCTGGTTGGAAGGTCAGAGGATGATTTTATTTTGCTGTAACTACTAAGATCAACGCTGACGAGATGCCTCATGGTTATATTTAATTTTTAATCTCCTTTATGTGTTAACTATCTTGAAAATATCTGGATTGAAGTAACATATGACCACTTTCTCAGCAGAAGCATAAATTGTTTCCACTCCCATTGCTTATGAGGTTCATAGAAGTTCAGAAATTATCAAACATGGCTATGCAGGTGGAGTTGGATTATGCCAAGACGGCTAGCTTTGCAATTCAAGGCGCAAAAAATCTAAAGCTCGCAGGTTAAAGTATTTCTACATTCCTATTATCTATGGTTCATATTTTTTCTCCTTTTTTCTTCTTTGACCTTGGATAACAATTTTTACTTTCGCTATGATGAATTTAATGTGGTTATATTTAGATTTAATGCTGCTGTAAGGACATGATTACTGTTTTCAGGTGGGAGGGTTAGTTATTAGATTATATTCTCTAGCACAACTTGGTCTTTTTTTTTTATATATCCTGCATGTAGTATATATGCTATCTTGCCTTACCTTTTTTTCTTATTGAGCCCTCCAAATGTATCTACGTTGAAAGCTTATGGCAATTCGATATGCTTGTGAGCATAGCCATTTGATTTTACTTGTTATGATTTAACCTTGTTCAGAACTGTAACCTAAGACTTCCATGACTTTGTAGGAAAATTCTTTCTTCTTCACATTGTTAAAGTGTGTTCTATCAAGATGGCCCTATTTGGTCATCTTCTAGCTACGAATGAGCACCACTACCAGATAAGGATGCAAGTTTACTGCAGTGAGTATCATTCAAATGTTTCTTGGTGGACTATTTCTGAACCAGTGTTATGGCACAATATGCGAGAAGAGCCAGTTATATATATAAATGGGAAACCCTTTGTATTGCGTGAAGTGGAGAGGCCACATAAGAACATGCTTGAGTATACGGTATCAATTTTTTTGTTTTGTTTGTCATCCTTCTCATCCTGCGAAACTCTGCTATACTGGGAATGTAACTTGTCTGAAATTGACATAGTGAAAATTTACCTAACCTCATGACTGATAGGATTAACATATTGACCTTGATCATGGTATTGCGATGCCTTTCATCAGTGAACAAATATCATTATTATTGAATTGATGGTTTCAAATGATATTCAACCAGGGAATTGATCGAGACAAAGTGGAGAGAATGGAAGCCCGCCTGAAAGAGGACATTCTACGAGAGGCAGATCGCTATGAAGGTGCAATTATGGTAATTCATGAAACAGATGATGGCCACATTTTTGACACATGGGAGCATGTAAATGCTGAATCTATTCAGACTCCTCTAGAGGTCTATGAATGTCTAGATGCAGAAGGTCTCCCCATCAAATATGCTCGTGTGGCAATTACTGATGGCAAAGCACCTAGAAGTTTGGATTTTGACACAATTGCCTTGAATATTTCTTCTGCTTCCAATAACACAGCTTTTGTGTTTAATTGTCAGGTATATACTTTCTTCAAAGCATTATGTATCTTTGATTAACTAGATCATTGAATTTGGTTCTATGTTGCGTCTGTTCGGAGTAGACATGAGATGAACTTTACGGTTTTCATTTTCAGATGGGCAGGGGTAGAACAACAACAGGAACTGTAATTGCTTGCCTTTTGAAACTTCGAATTGATAATGGAAGACCTATCAGAATCCAGGCCGAAGATGGTTACCATGAGTAGAAATTGGATGGTGGCTCCTCCAGTGGCGAAGAAACAGTTGGTGATAATTCTCAGTCGGTGTCATATGAAGTAAAAGCTGGAGTTGCAATGGAGCCACAGCGTGCCTTCGGAATTAATGATATTCTACTATTACGAAAAATAACAAGACTCTTTGACAATGGCATTGAATGTCGAGAAGTCTTAGATTCTATAATTGATAGATGTTCAGCTTTGCAAAATATACGGCAAGCAGTTTTGCAGTATAGGAAGGTGTTTAACCAACAAAATGTGGAGCCAAGGGTGAGGAGGGTTGCTCTAAATCGTGGTGCCGAGTACCTGGAACGCTACTTTCGGTTGATTGCTTTTGCTGCATACCTTGGAAGTGAAGCATTTGATGGTTTTTGTGGGCAAGGTGAAACTAAGATCACATTCAAAACTTGGTTGCATCGGAAGCCAGAGATCCAGGCCATGAAATGGAGCATAAGATTACGTCCTGGGCAATTTTTCTCTCTGCCTGTAATATCTTCTTCCTTTTGTTGATTTAAAAGCAATAATTTTTTTGTTCAGATGATCTCTTAGTTTGCGTGTGTTTGTTTGTTTTATAATGTTATTTTTCCTATTAGTTTTGCTTTCTGGTGATAATTTCTTCCAATGAAGATAATTCTTACTCTGTTGCCACCAGGAGGAGTCAAAAGTACCATATGAACCACAGCATGGGGATGGTGTAATGGAAGCTATAGTTAAAGCCCGCAATGGATCTGTTTTGGGAAAAGGATCCATACTAAAGATATACTTTTTTCCATGGACAGAAAACTTCAAGCTGCATAAAGTTTCCTGGAGCCCCTCACTTTCACGAGGTAATAAAGTTCATTTCTGCACGGCTAGATCACTTGTTGATTATTTGTTTCACTTAGTTGTCGATGTGCTCAATACAGAGATCCGAGGAGAAGACAATCATATCATAATAGAGAGAATAATTTAAAAACATTTTAACCCTTGCATTGTGCTAGTCTATTCTTGCTTGTGTGGTTCTCAATTTAAATCATGTTCAAACCTGCAGCAAATATCATCAGAACTATTTCGAGACCCATGCTTACTTCTTGTGTTCTTAGTCTATACTGGGATCTCCCTGATGTTGAAAAACCATATGTTGCTTATCAATTTGTAGTTAGTTCTTGAACAATTGCACATGCATGAAGTTTCGAATTTGAAATCATGATCAGACCTTCACACAACTGTTGAGCTTTGCATGCAGAGGCAGTTCTGTTTGTTATGTTCTTATGGAGGAAATTTCATGTTTGCCTGAAGTCTGGCCTTTCTGACGTTCAAACCAATCAAGGTCCTCGTTCGCCATCCGTGTATTCTGAGAGTCAAAGGCATATCTTGTCCTAGGTCTTCACATCCGGATGTGAAGAACTGTTCCAGGTCATGTTCTAACTGAAGCATACTCCCATAAGCTGAAAACTCAAAGGGTAATGCAAGAAAGGCTGACTTAAGAGGGAAATGAGGGCGTCTTATCGAGAGTTCTTACTGGCGGGACCCCTATCTTCTCGATGGAAGAAGATAGTTCTTCTCGAGAGTTCTTCTCGTTGATCACAAATCTTGCGTGTCATCCTGTTCACTCATTGACATGCATTTGCCAGGTGCTTGCTCCAAATAAATAAATAAATAAATAATAAATAATAAGGAAAAGAAAAGGTCTAACACCGTCCTCTCACCTTCCAATCCATATTATTTTTCCTGCTTTTCTGTCAATAATGATGTTTCTATCACTACTTAATGTTTTAACTATTAGTGTAGTAATATATGTTTAGAGTATGAGAGTAATAAGTCTTTTGGGTTAACTTCAGAAAATCTTAATCCATCTCTTATTTGAAGAGAATTGTGACTCAATTGTATTGTGAGAGAATTGTTTTTGTTTTTTGGTCTTCAGATCTACATTCTTTTCTTTCAATAGTTTGTTTATATGTTTTAAATTGCATTAACACAATATTATATAATGGCCTTGAAAAAGGAAAAGAAAGTTTTTTTGTTTTTAAATTTCCTAGAAGAACATTTTGATTCATGCATAATGAGCATCAGAATCCCTTCACAGATGCACCTCAGAAGGTTATTTATTTATTTATTTTTTAATAATGAGCACCAGAATCCCTATCACAGAACACATTGATTCTTGTGAAAACATACTTTGTATTATGTGCGCAATTTATCTGTTTTCTTGACATTGAACTCTATGTGTGGGTTTTTCAAACCCATTTATAACTGATTACCTCTATTATAGCTACCAAGGCGTCATTATTTTTACCATTCTTCCAATTATAGGCATGTGTCTTTGTTGTTGATGAACCTCAGTCATAGAGTCAAACATGCCTAAACCACATCATGCGATATTTTGAAAGGCGAACAACTAAAAGCTGACTTAAAGACTAATTAATGTCAAATGTCATCTTATTGAGTGGAAAAAAAGGGATGGTGAATTTAGTCATGAGGTTTGTATGACAATTAAAATTTATAGAACCCATCTTACAAGATGGTTGTCTATTGGTTGTTCTTCAAGGACACTAGCCTTTAACTTGGTTGGAAAAAAAATAAACTACAGCTGAATTTTTGTAATCGAATCCATGATCATCATGATTTCTAAGAGCCTACTTAAATTTGCTTGCATGAATCCTCATTTTATAATTTCGTTGGAAGATGACAAAGGCCTTTGTGATGCTATCTAATCTTTACTTTGCAATGTATTTTGTTTGAAGAGATTAATCTGATAAACTGGAATCACTTTAGTTTTGATTGTCAATCTGATGAACTGGAATCACTATAGTTTTGCTTGTCAATCTGATGAACTGTGACTTTTGGTCTTGCCATTGTTCTGCCTCTGACTTATGAGTTTTCTTTTTAAATTTTCATTGTTATTTACAGCCCAAAGTTGATCATTGCCTCCTTGAAAATTAAGGCTGTAGAGGGTGTGATGAGGTTCATAACATTGTGTTTTACTATTTCTCTGAGCTGGGTATAGCATTATATAGCATCTACTTGGTCCTTCCTTCAATGACATTTAGTGTTGATCATCTCAGTTATGATCTTGTGTATGAATCAATTAGTCATCTTTAGTTAATGTCAACTTTCGTTGATACCTATTTTTTTTTTTTTCAATTGCTATTATTATTATTATTATTATTATTATTATTATTATTCCGTTTGTTGATTTTGAGACTTCTTGAATGAGTTATTTGTTGGAAAACATTTTTATTATTGGCAAACTATTGGTATTACAGTGTAGCTTCAGTTTTATTGTTAATATTTGTTAGATGCAAACCTGAAATATTATTTGAGCATGATTGAATTCAAAAGCTAAACTAATAGGTTGAGTGACCTAGACTTAATATATGCAGCTCCATGTTTACCAAAGCAACCAATATTTTGTGGACTATCAGTTACAGTAATAGGAAATCAGGATATGTGCTAGTCTATTTTTAACTTGCTATGCTGCAAACAATTTAAACAAACCAAGCTCTAATATTATTTTAGATGCAAATTTAATATCTAATCTGAGTGTGATTCATCCCTAAAACTTAAGCTAAGAGGGACAAACTGTTTCTTGTTTTGTTTTGTTGTGTTTTTGCACTTGCTTTTTGTTTGTTTATTTATTTTGGCTGCCTTCAACAATTGAATAATTGTTTCACTGAGTTGTTTGACAGCTCATCGTTTCATAATGATTTGAATTTACTTTTTCTTAGGAGTTTAGATTGTGGTAGCTATGTTTCCACTGCCTTGCTTGTGGTATTTCTTTTAGTATCGTTCCCAACATTCT
The DNA here is from genome assembly GCA_902712375.1 of Dioscorea dumetorum. NCBI lineage: Eukaryota > Viridiplantae > Streptophyta > Magnoliopsida > Dioscoreales > Dioscoreaceae > Dioscorea > Dioscorea dumetorum. Next base: position 12,536 of record CACTHL010000040.1, read on the forward strand.
GATTGCAAAGCCAAAGAAAGCTTATCAAATAAAGCTAGTAGGATGCTAGAATTACACAAGCACTGGTGGTTCTTGGCCAAGAGAATCCTAAGGTAGGCCAACCCGATGGTCACGGCAGTTGGCCCCTAATCCGGTACGAGTATTGATACGGAATTTCTTCCGACCAAATCCTCCTACGATTGCATTACAAGCACGAGATTCTCAACTTAAGGTTGAAGCACAAACTAGGCACAACCCTAATACCGGAGGGGTACAAAATACCCAATGGTCACGGCGTATTTGTACATGTATCCCTTCCATGCTATGTGAGTCTAGCACAAGGGCTATGGTCACACTCAAAGTACAATCTAGAAGTTAAATCACAAAGTTCTCATGCCAAACAACACATCAAAGAACACAAATCTTGAACCACAAACCAAACCACATACCATAAATGTAAATCTAAAACATCCATACAAAGCAAGTTCATCCCAAGGTTCACCGGATGCCCGGTGACCTTGGGAGTCTAGTTCATCATCAACAAAGAAGAAAGAAAGAAATACAACAAATACAAGACAAAGCTCATAACAAACTCCCTTAAGATGAAGACTAGAAGGTGGTTGTGAGAACTTGTCGGATCCGCGCCGGCAAGCTCCTAGATCCTCTACTTGATAGCACAACCTCTTCTCCCCTTGATTTCCTCCTCAGATCTGCCTTCTCCACTTGCCTTAAAGCCGTAGGTGAAGATGGTGGAGAATGGTGGCCAAAGTCCTCAAACATGATGCCCTAATGCCCCTTAAAAAGGTGAATTTCGTGGGTAATTACGGGCAGCCTCACGGGCGTGAGGTTGCACGTGAGGCATCCAGAAACTTTCGCAGAAATTTCATCTCGGGTGTGCTACAGTACCCTGCTACAGTAATCCCCAAGCAAACAAACATGAAGAACAGGGGCAAGAAGATAAACGGCTAAATATACGACCTCAAGCTCAAATGTACAGGACTCCACAAGCACAAATGGACAGAAATCGAGAAGTGAGTTTTTCAATGTATGGACAAGTAATATTAGCTCTGTTTTAGAAGAGGGTCGAGTTTCAAGGCTTGTAAAAAAAAATGTTTGACTCCAAACTCAAAAAAAAAAAAGAAAAAGAAAGAAAATCGAAAAGTCGAATCCCTTTTGGGATGCCTTATCGAATTTTGAATAAAAACATACAAGATGGTAGAAAGAGCTATCACCTTAAATGAAGTGAAAGCCGCATCTGAGTAGTCAGATCCTAGGCACCACAAATGTCATATTTGATAACCTACCGGGTGAAATGGCTACCTTTAGGGTGTATGAAGCTACTACCCAGTTTAGGAGTCAGTTGTTGAAGAAAATAAACTAGATCTCTTCAAAAACACATGGGGTGCACTCTACTAGGTCACACACACACAGGAAGTACAGAGTAAGTGAAAATTTATATAAGCCTTCAATTGTTATATACACTTGCTACTTATAATCTTCCTTAATCTTAGAAACTCCTTATCTTGCTGAGATCAGAGGTCATGCACTCATCCTTTTATTGTAAGTTATGTTTTTGCTTGAGGACAAGCAACGATTGAAGTGTGGGGGTATTTGATGAGTGCATTATATATATATATATATATATATATATATATATATATATATATATATATATATATATATATATATATATATATTTCATATGCATTACACCCGATATTTACTTGTCCTTTTGCTATTACTTGTTTAGTTCGGTGCTATTTAAGGTATTTTGAGTTTATTGTACGTGCAGATATTTAGGTCCTGGAGCAAGTAGAAGGGATTTAGAGGTGAATTCACATCAAAAGGACATAAAAGGAAGTTCGTCAAGCCAAGCACGGCCTCAACACGGGCGTGCTCTTCGCTGTGCAGTTCACAGGAATTGGAAAGCACGAGGAAACACGGTCAGAATGCCCTAAGCACGGTCATGCAATAGCAACACGGCCTCAACACAGGCGTGTTCTACCCCGTGCAAATTACAGGCTGGCAAATTTTCGGGGAAACACTCGTAGCATGAGTAATGTAGCAGAGTACCGTAGCAAAGCACCGTAGCACCGAGAACTCGTAAAACCCGCAATCTACATGGGCTAAAGCACGGCTTCAACACAAGCTTGCTGAATTAAGCACGGCCGTGCTTGCATCGGGAATGACTTTTTAAGGCCGAATTTAGGGTTTCTTCAGGGGCTTTTTGGGGGGGATTTTCTTCTCCCCTTTGGGGGAGGCGGCGGAGTAGTATAGAGGCACCTTCAAGGGCTAGATCCGGACCAAGAGATCGTCGTATGAGTGGAGGAACGTTGGCAAGATCATCATCGGACACTCTCCGACGAAGATTGTGAAGCAAGAAGGGAGTTGATGAATTTCATTTCATTCTCTTGTTATTTACCTTGTGTTTCTTGTAGAATCATGAGGGGCTAGTCGTTCTTCGGTGCCCCGGTTTAAGAACTTGGTAGTTGTTGTATTTGAATGCTTTTATTGCAATGTTTATGGGGTCTCTAATTCTCTCTATTAGATCTTTGGTTGTTTACTTGAATGTTGGTTGTTGAGTGGCATTGATTGCTTAATTCCTTGATTTCTTCTTAGCTTGTATATTTCATTGATTGATACAAGAAGTGGAATTGGGCTCTTACTCGCAATCCCACTATATCCACATTAGGGCAACAAGACTCTAGAACACAGGGATCATGAGACGCACCTGATAAACCTTGCGAGAATTCGAGTGTAATTGACACCAAGTGACTACTCCGAGACGCTACTCTTTTGTTTGGATCTCTTGTCACAGATCTACATATACGCATTCATGCTTTTACAAGCAGAGGAATACTAACATAGACAATTTTTCACTTTTTTTTTTCTTTTTTTTTCAAAAAATATATACATCCTAACACAAGTCGCCTGACCAAACACCTGCTAAAAACCTCACTTAGGGTTAAAGCAAAAATAGGAGACTCAAAAGTTTTTAAAGGACTATTGAAAGAAGAATTTAATATCCTAACACAAAATCAATAAGATGGGTTAGAGTGTCCGAAGTGAAAGTTATAGTGAGCAGGTGTCGATGTGCACTAAAGATGAAACAGAACTACTCTCAAGCACATGTAAAGTACAACTTACTACTATCATTCTACCAAGCTAGGAAATCCATAACAATAAAATCATAGCTATCATAGGTAAATCAAGCATGCATTAAAACAATTCCAAAGTTCATGAAAATCTACCTCCCCCCCGCCCCACTCAAAGATGCACATTGTCCTCAATGTATCTAAATCAGCAGTGCATAAAAAAATATCAGCAATAAAAGCATAATAAGAGGTTTTCATGAACTTCCCCTAGTCTCAAAACATGAGTCTTGAAGTCCATGAGATCGGGGTAGCCACCAATGATGCGAGTAGATGATCGAGAGAGAAGGCGTGCTTGATGCCCTACTTCCACCCTACAAGATAGAAAGGAACATCATCTCAAGGCATCTAACACACATAAAAAGAAAAAAAAACACAAACAAAAGCAAAAGCAAACAAATCAAACAACTAGCACAACACAACCATCAAGCAAAACATAATCCAAGCAAGTCCTTTATTCAATCATTATCATGGTCTCCAAAGCTCTCTAATGCAAGCATGGCTAAGGGTTTACAAATATGATTCAAGATTAAGTCACATACAAGAGAAGCAATGGTTCAACATGATGGGAATGTGAAAGAATTCAAGAATTGCTACAGTAATTTCCAAAACAATTTGCAAGAGCTTCTCTTGTAAATGGAGCATAAACATTTTTATAAAGCTTTGAAATTGCTCCAAAAACCCACAAAAACAACAAACAACAAAACTCCCACAACATTGGCATCCATTCAACTTGAAAAGAAAAAGGAAGGGAGAAGAAACACTCATGCTTGAAAACTAGGGTTTAGAGAGATAATGAAGATAATGTAAACCCCCCATAATTCATGTAGATCAGGTCTCTAAGAGTAGAAGAGGCGTGAAGAGGAAGAAAAATGAAGAAAAACGGTGAAAGAATGAGGTAAAACGGATGAGAAATGAGAAAGTTATGAAAGAAATGGTGAAGGGGCGTTTTAAAGAGGAGGGTGCCCAAAGGCCTCACGGGTGAGCTCACGCCCGGGAGCCTACCCGTGAGCCTCTTCTGGATGGCTTGCGGGCATCCTCACGGCCGTGAGGATGCCCGTGAGACCTTCAAATTCAACCCTTATACATTTTTTTTCCCTTTCAACCATTGCACAATCAAAGCAACAATGAATTCGACCAAAAATCACACAAGAATTTGCATTCGAATGGCATAAAATCAAAGGACCAAACCTAAAAATTCAAGAACAAGCATGGATCAAACTCAAAAAACAAATACAAAAACTAACATTCAAACCACAACAAATAAAGGAGAAACAACAACACAACAATCTAATACACAACTAGAATACGAAAATTGAAAGAACAAGAATTTAAATACTTGGGTTGCCTCCCAAGAAGCGCTTGTTTAATGTCATTAGCTCGACGTACCTCTTTTCTCACCTAAGGAGGCTGAAAAATGGTGTGTTCATCCCGGCTAGAGGTGGCATAAGAGCTACCAAAAAATACGAACATTATCTTCCGCGATGATGCAAGTTTGGAGGTCATGCTTGGGTTACCTTTTGGCCTCCATGGGAAAAGCTTGTGCCGAGCATTATTCAATCTCGGCATTGGTGGGTCCTCGAACGGCGTCAACCTCCTACCCACATTTTGTTCCTCGGCCATTGTCAAATCGCCTTGAACTACCCATAAGTGTTGTTTGGGTTTCCAAGGGAACAAGTTTGGTTGAGAACTTGTCAAGCTTCGCATAGGTGGATCAATTGGAGGCTTTAACACCCTATCCACATTTCTTTTCTCAACCATTCTTGAATGATCAAAAGTGGCCCATAAAATTTGCTTGAACCGCCATGGAAAAATTTTTGGTTGGGAATTGTCCAAGCCCGTCGTAGGTGTGTTCAATGATGACATTGGTTTCCTCCCCACATCTTCAAATACAATTCCCAAATTTCTTTCTCTCGCACTTGAAGATTATCGATTGGTTGATGGAATGGTCGATATCGAGGCAAGTAGTTTCTTGAAACGTGGTAGATGGGATATCCTCTACTTCCTCACATATTTCTATAGCCATGATGACCTCCTCATTGTCTTGCTTTACCCCATCTTCCAATTGTTGCCCACTCATAAGATTGATAGCTGCCCGGTTTTCACATGGGTTATTTTCAATATTGCTCATTGGGCTGCCCAAAGAAGGCCTCGGAATTTGCCTCCGTATTGATCATAAACCTTGCTAGAACATCTTCGTAGTGTATTTCCTCTCTTGCCGATGTTGCGGCTGAAATTGGGGGACTTGGGGTTGTTGAGGTCTTGGTTGTTGTGTAATGCCTTGGCTTGCTTTCATGGTAAAGAAATATTCCATCTTCTTCTCAAGATCATAGATATTTGTGGAATACCTCGTTATTTTGTTCCTCAAGCGCATAGATTTTGGCGGCCTATAATTTTTCTTGAAAATCCATGGCCCTTTATAAACAATAAGGCTAAAAATAATAATCTAACGAAGAAAACAAGAAAGAAGGAAAATAAACAAATATGAACAAAATGGTAAAAGACACATACAAAAACAAATATTCACAAAAAGAAAGAAAATGACTAGAGCAAATGAGCTAGAGGATTTCCTAGCATTCTTGGAGTTCCCCGGCAAAGACACCAAAAACTTGGTGGCGATCCGTCAAGTAATAAAACCACTCGTACAAGCACGAGTGGGTCGTATTCCCAAGGGCCCGAGAATCTATTCTTACTTCCTTCTTGCAATGTTGTCTAGCCGAACAGATTTGAGATTAAGTATGAATGAGTAACGAAGTAAAACAAAAGCAATTAAATTTCTAAATACCAAGGGTGATAACCGGGAGGAAAATCGGGGTGAGAAGATAGTCACGGATGAGGATCCCCTCGGGGTTACTAAAGTGTGAATGATGCTAGATTAACATGCAAGTGGCTTGTTGGGCCGAGAAAAACCCTAGATTAGGTCAACCCGATGGTCACGGCAATTGACCCCTAATCCGGTACAAGTATTGAATACGGGTTTTACCCGTACAAATCCTCCTACGATTGCAAAGGACAAGATGGTTTTCTCAAACTAAGGTTGAATTACAAATGAGTAATTAACCCTAGAAGTGGAGGGGTACAAATACCCGATGGTCACGGCGTATTTATGCATATTTCCCTTCCAAGCTTGGTGAGTCTAATACTAGGGCAATGGTCATGCAACCTAGTATTGGCTAAGTATGGATACACAGTAGTTCTCATGCATACCCCAAAGAAAAAAAAAACCAAACAAGGATCATAAACAAACCAACAAGCATTAATTAAACCAAATCATCCAAACATCACAAGTTCACCCCAAGGTTCACCCACATCCGGTGACCTTGGGGCTTTAGTTACTCATCATCTCAAAATACATGAATAAAAGCATGAAAACAACTAAACCCAACATAAAAGACCCCCTCCAAAGGTGAAAGTCGAAGAAGCTTCCAAAGACGCCACTCGAAGGGGTGGCTTCCCGTCGTCTTCAACCTACAAATTCAAAGCCCTAGAAGTAGATCTCACTCAAGATCGCACTCTCCTTGCCGATTCCTCCGTGGAAACGCCCTCCAAGCTATCTTTCTTGATCGGATTTGGAAGTGGGGGTGTGGAGCTCCAAGAAGAGGCAAAAGTTTTTTTTCTTTAGAATGCCCTAAAAGCCTTTAAAAAGGTGAAATTCGTGTCTCCTCACGGCTGCCTCACGGCCGTAAGGTTGCCCGTGAGGCATCCAGAGAGCTTCGCAGAAAATTTCACCTCGCGTGCTACATTACCCTGCTACAATAATTCTGCTACAGTATTTCGCTACAGTGCTGCTACAGTGAAGAAGCCCAAAAACGTCGTATTTGGTGTCGGTTTCTTCCTAAATACGTTCTTGAGCTCATTTTGGCTTTTTTAGGGTCTGCAACACAAAATAAAGAGATCTAGACCATAAGAAGGGCATCGGCTCATCAAAAAGATAATAAAATAATACAAATGAATACGTATAAAATATGTATATTGAGGCGTTTATCAAACATCCCCACACCTAAGCGTTTGCTTGTCCTCAAGCAAACAAACATGAAGAACAGGGGCAAGAAGATAAACGGCTAAATATACGACCTCAAGCTCAACTGTACAGGACTCCACAAGTACAAATGGACAGAAATCAAGAAGTGAGTTATTCAATGTATAGTCAAGTAATATTAGCTCTGTTTCATCCAAAGTGTTCCTGTGTGTGTGAGCGGACTCCCACCTTGACCTCCACTCCCCGGATTACCCAGGATGCTTGTTCACCTCACCCAAATTGAAATTAGTTTTAGGAGTGTCAAAAACCCTCTCAATAGTCAGTTAAAAATCTTTTGGTTCCAAAATGACACTTTAACATCAAGTGAAGGTAAAACAGGTTTCAGGCGCCCAAAAGATTTTTTTTTTTCCCGAGTCCGCCTAACGTAGACTATACAAAAAGTTTTCAGAAGAATGCACATGCTGGCCAGGCACAAGAGCCACCCAACTTACTTGATTACAGATCTACATATACGCATTCATGCTTTTACAAGCAGAGGAATACTGACATAGACTCATTTTTCACAAGTCGCCTAATCAACCACCTGCTAAAAACCTCACTTAGGGTTAAAGCAAAAACAGGAGACTCAAAAGTTTTTTTTTTAAAAGACTATTGAAAGAGGAATTTGACATCCTAACACAAAATCAATAAGATGGGTTAGAGTGTCAGAAGTGGAAGTTAGAGTGACCAGGTATCAATGTACACTAAAGATGAAAAAGAACTACATTCCAGTACATGTAAGGTACAACTCACTACTATCATTCTGCCAAGCTAGGAAGTCCTTAACAATAAAATCATAGCCATCATAAGTGAGTCAAGCATGCATTAAAATAAAATACTCCATCCCCACACCTAAAGCTGAACATTGTCCCCAATGTACATAAGTCACCGCAGTGGTGGGAAATAAATACAAAACAAAATTTTAAAGATGGAGTAAGAAACTTCCCCAATCCGTCGATGAAGTGTGAGACAAGTGTGTGTGGACTTGGGGTAAACCATGCGGTGAGGGCCTGGAGTGTGGAACACTGTATCATCGTCCCGAAATCACAACAAAAGCCGATCACAACTCGAGAGACAAAAATAATAAAGGAAGAGCGCGTACAAAAACAGCCTCATAAAAACCCAAAATAAAGTTTAGCAGAGCAGAGCCCCGACTAACTTAAAAGTACAAATGAGACAAAGAAACGAAAAGGAAAACAAACAAGCTCGAAGTAAAGACAAAAAAACAAAGTGGTGGTAATGTCCCGGGGGTCTAGAGGCCGGAAGGGAGTGAAGGTGTCGTGTAGGCCGTGGATGCAGATGTAGTACCGACCGAAGATGATGAACTACGCAGACAAGATAAGATCTCGACAAGCATTGCTCTCTATACGGCTCGTGATGCCGCCATGTCTCTCGTGTCCCCTCTTGAGCCCCCGTAACCGCTCATAAACTTCGTAACGAAATGCCTCAAATCTTTCCTCAAGTGGTCGCCGCGCTCCGGATCCGCGCTCCCCGCTCCGGCTCGAATCACACTCGATGCGGACTCTGCCTCATGAGATGGGTCGGGGTCTCGGTACACCGGTACTCTCGCGCTTCACAAGTCTCTGTAAGTATTGCCCCGCCGCTCGACTCAAACCAATGCATGCAAGAGTCTCGCATGCCAAGCGGTGTGATAGCACCAACAACCGTCATACCCCCGGGTGCGGTCTATAAGGCCCATACCTCCGATTATGCGGGTAATAAACGGTCCGGCAAAGATAGCCCCAAGGCGAACAAACCGCCCCCGATGTGCTAATGCCCTCGCTACAAGACGCCCCCATGTGTAGCGGGTGTCGCCGATAATGCCGTAGAGCATCGTAGATCCATACGTGATATCGCCCTGTGTTGAGTTTGGCCGACCCCCTATACCGCGTGTCAAGAGTGCATGAATATATCTCGTGAGCGGGGTTCCGCAGCTTGAGACGCTTTCTTTGTTTTTGAGCAAGTGGCAATGGAAGCCCAATATGTTGCGCTCATCACGGGGTAGGGAAAATCAACAGCTAGGTCTTTAAATTCAGATGTGCGCGTGTAAGATTCGGGGTAAAGTCCCATAAGCACCCTTAATTGGTCTTGTGTAACCCCGCGATGCTTCCCAAAGGCACGGAAGGAAATAGAGCTTGGTTGGCGAGTGAAGGGAAAGTGTTTTGCAATCTCAACCGTGCTTAAGACTTCGAGGGTAAGCTCTTTGTAAGTTGGTTCGTCGATAGAGAATAGCTTATCCCAACCATTGTGAGAAATGAGTTCCAAAATGGTACCGTCCAAGCCCAAGCTCTTAAGCACATCCCAATCTATCCTTCTAATGATGCCGAAGCTCTTTCTTGAAAGAAGCGCGAAACGGGACTTGTGATCCTCATTTTTAAACCTTGGTTGGTCGGGGGATGGGGTACGGCTATTTCGGGCCCTCTTGTGTGCTCCTTTCTTTACCGGCATCCTACAAAACCAAAGGATCATCAATTCAACTAATTACAAGAAAAGCAATAGCAAAATAATGAAAATTTCATGGAAAATGCTCAGTGCTATAGTAAATCAGAGAAACTTTTGCAAGAGTTTGCTTGAAAAAGTAGCCAAAAATTTTTACAACCATGCCAAATCATACTTAAGATGCTCTTGCAACAAAGGAGAGCAAAATCCAAGCAATAAATACCCCACAAACCCAAAAGAAATCAAGCCCTTGAGTGAAAGAACATTTACCTAACCCTAGAATATGTGGAGCAATCTCTTTGCAAAATCCGGCCAAAAGAGTGTTTTTTTTCTTCGAAATTTCTTCACCAAATGAGATAAGGGGAGGAGGAGAAGGATTTAGAGCAAAAAATATGAAGAAAAACGGTGGAGAATGGAAGGAGAAATGAGAGAGAGTTTTGGAGAAGAAGAATGAATAAGGGGGCTTGAAAACATGGCTTTAAAGACCCAACCCGTGAAGCCTCACGGGTGGGCTCACGGCCGTGAGCCCACCCGTGAGAATTCCCTGGATGGCTCACGGGTGAGCTCACGCCCGTGAGCTCACCCGTGAGCTTCCCCTGGATTCTTCAAGGGCAAGTTCACGGGCCATAAACGGCCAAAACATGAATTGTTTTTTAACTTAACCTCTTCCAAACCCTCAAAAACGTTTAAAACAATGACAAATAAAGCATGGAAACACTCATAACATGATTTTGATGGCATCTAATTTATAAATCACTTAAGGAAACACATGATCATGCAAAGGGATTTGAACAAAAATGATGAACAAAACCACCACAACATGAAAAGCAACTTGATAACTAACACACGAAGAATACGGAAAAATAACACACTAAGCATACAAATAACAAGAAAATAGTAATGCAACAAATTTAAAAGCTTGGGTTGCCTCCCAAGAAGCGCTTGTTTAAAGTTGTTAGCTCGACTCTTCTTGCCTCAAATCATGGTGGGACAAAGGGCGGAGAATTACCTCCATTTCTTGATGGAATGTTGTGACCCGGATAGTAATGCTTGAGACGGTGACCATTAACCTTGAATGTTCCATCCTGAGGGTGAGTTATTTCGATGGCACCATGTGGGAAAACTTGTGTGACAGTGTATGGCCCATGCCATCTTGATTTCAATTTCCCTGGGAATAATCTCAGTTTAGCATTGAACAATAAAACTTGATCCTCTTTTTGAAAATATTTAGCTCGTTTAATGTGGCGATCATGATACTCCTTTGTTTTCTCCTTGTATCGCACCGAGGTTTCATATGCCAAAGTTCGCCATTCGTCTAATTCATTTAATTGAAATTTCCTCTTGTGGCCCCTAAGGTGAGGATCGAAGTTGAGTTGCTTAATGGCCCAGTAAGCTCTGTGCTCCAATTCAACTGGTAAGTGGCAAGCTTTTCCATAAACCAATCGGTAGGGTGTTGACCCGATAGGTGTCTTGTATGCCGTCCTATATGCCCATAGTGCATCGTCCAGCTGTTCTGCCCAATCTCTTTGGTGATGGTTGACGGTTTTCTCTAAGATCCGCTTCAACTCCCTATTTGATACCTCAACCTGCCCACTGGTTTGAGGATGATACGCAGTCGACATGCTATGAGATATCCCGTACCGTTTTAGGACTTTCTCAAGTTGAGAGTTGTAAAAATGGGTGCCTCGATCACTTATGATCACCCTAGGTGTGCCAAACCGAGAGAACAACTTCTTTAGAAATTTCACCACCACCCTAGCATCACAAGACGGAAGGGCCTATGCTTCCACCAAAATGTACATGTTACCTTGGGAGCTAGGTAATGGGCCCATGAAATCGATTCCCTAGACATCAAACACCTCGCAAGCTTGATTCCATGATTGCGGCATTTCTTCTCTTTTTGAAATATTGCCGGTTCTTTGACACCTGTCACACTGTTGTACCAAGTGTTTGTGCATCCCGAAACATAGTGGGCCAAGAGAATCCCGAGTCAAGAACCTTCTTAGCCGCTTCGCTCCCGCCGTAGTGGCCTCCCCGTCGGTCCCGAGTGGCAATGCATCAAGATATCGTGCCCTTCTTCTCGTTGAAACACATCTCTTGACGATTTGATCAAAGCACACATCCCGAATAAGTAGGGTCTTCCCATATGTAGTGCTTTGATCGGCAAAGAATTTTTTCCTCTCGCCGATATGTGAGCCGCTTTGGGAATATTTTTGCTGCCAAGTAATTTGCGATATCTCGCAAACCACGGAGTCTCATCTTCTTCGATCACCCGAATACTACACAACCGTTCTCCAGAAATGAATCATTAATCTCACCCTTTTGCAAAGTATTTTCCATAGGTTCCTCAAGGCGTGAGAGGTGATCAGCAGCCTAAGTTCTCTCGCCCCCTTTTTATCCTTTATTTCTATATCAAACTCTTGCAAAGCAAGAAGACCCATCGGATTAGACGAGGCTTTGCGTCCGACTTGTTAAGTAGATATTTTAGGGCGGAATGGTCTCGTGTACACAATCACCTTCGATAACACCAAATATGATCGGAATTTGTTGAATGCAAAGACAACAACGAGCATTTCTTTTTCGGTGGTGGTGTAGTTTTCTTGAGCATCGTTCAAGGTTTCGCTTGCATAGTATATGGGGTGAAAGTGATTGTTTCGCCACCGGCCAAGCACGGCTCCCACAAAGATAGTGCATCACACATTAGCTCAAATGGCAGATTCCACCTGGAGAAACCATAATTAGTGCTTCTATAAGCTTTTTCTTCAAGGTAAGGAAGGCTTTCATACAATCTTCGTTGAACCCAAAAAGGGGCATCCTTCTCGAGTAACCTCGCCAAAGGTCGGGCAATCGAAGAGAAATCTTTCACAAACCTCCCGTAAAACCCCGCATGGCCCAAGAAACTTCGATTGCTTTTACCGAAGTTGGAGGAGGAAGTTTCTCAATAGTGGCGACTTTTGTCCGATCCACTTCTATTCCTTTTTGAGAGATTTTATGTCCAAGTACGATACCCTCCTTGACCATAAAATGACACTTCTCCCAACTAAGTACCAAATTTCGTTTCACACCTTTTTAAGACTCGCTCCAAATTTTTGAGACATAAATCAAACGAGTCACCAAAGACCGAAAAGTCATCCATAAACACTTCCATGATGTCCTCCACCATACCTTCAAAAATGGCCAACATGCATCTCGGAATGTGGCGGGTGCATTGCAAAGCCCAAAGGGCATACGGTGATAGCCAAACGCTCCGCACGGACAAGTGAAAGTGGTCTTCTCCCCGGTCTTCGGGAGCAACCGGTATCGAAAATATCCAGAGAGACCATCCAAGAAGCAGTAATAAGCGTGTCCCGCTAATCGCTCAAGCATCCGGTCTATGAAAGGTAAAGGGAAGTGATCCTTCCTTGTGGCATCGTTGAGCTTCCCCGTAATCAATACAGCCCTCCACCCCCGTGGATCGTTCTCGTCGGGATAAGCTCGCTCCTCTCATTGGTAATCACCGTCATTCCTCCCTTTTTGGGTACTACTTGCACATGACTCACCTGTGCACCGTCGATATGGGGTATATAATGCCGGCGTCGAGAAGCTTGATGACCTCATTCTTCACTACTTCCTTCATGTAAGGATTCAACCTTCGTTGGGGTATTGCCATGGGTTTGTGATTGTCTTCCATAAGAATTTTGTGAGTGCAAAATGATGGACTCGATCCCTTTGATATCAGCTATTTTCCAAGTAATTGTCTTTTTATACTTTTTTAGTACCTCAAGGAGTTTGCCCTTTTGTTCCTCTCCTCAAAACTCGACGCGATAATGACCGAAAGTTTGGAACCCTCACCCGTAAATGCGTATTCCAAGTGCAGCGGTAATGGTTTTAGTTCCAATTCAGTGGATCCTCCAGTGATGACCTCAATTTCCCGAAACCGCCAATATCGCATTTTTTCAGCCCTCACCTCTTCTACCTCGATGCACCGTCACTATGATAACTTTCTTCCATTGCTTGTGCCTCTCGTTTCGACATGAATTGGGCATTCCTCCGCCTATATTCCTCTTCTTCTAAACTCGTCCCGTCACCGCGTGCCTCGTGCCCCCCGCTCCATTGGAGAATGCTCTACGAGGTTCACTTTTTTTTATTGTATGTACTTGTTGAGAAACGACCGAGTATTGAAATCTCCCCGGGTACGATTAATCGAACCCCCACACACCGCTTCTTCCATTGATCATCATAAAAGTTTGGAGTGTTTGACTCAATCCCTGTAGCTAGAGTAGTAAGATCACGGCAAGAATCGCAAGTGATAATAGTTAACCCAATCATTGGTTGCATACATAATTAAATAATAGAAGAAAGATATTTACAAACTTAGAATAAAAAAAATGGAAGCAAAACAAGATAAGGAAAGATAATAGAAGTAGTAATGGAATATAAACAAGAATGGTAAATATGGAACAAAACAATGGCCAAATCAACACACTCAAAGTTTTCCGAATATTTCTCGCGGTTCCCCGGCAACGGCGCCAAAAACTTGATGAGACCCGCAAGCGCACGGCGTCGCCAGAACAAACCACTCGCGCAAGCACGAGTGGGTCGTATTCCCAAGGGCCAAAGAATCTATTCTTACTTCCTTCTTGCAATGTTGTCTAGCCGAACGGATTTGAGATTAAGTATGAATAACGAAGTAAAACAAAAGCAATTAAATTTCTAAATACCAAGGGCGATAACGGGGAAGAAAATCAGGGTGAGAAGATGGTCACGGATGAGGATCCCCTCGGGGTTCCTAAAGTGTGAAGGATGCTGGATTAACATGCAAGTGGCTTGTTGGACCGAGAAAACCCTAGATTAGGTCAACCCGATGGTCACCGCAATTGACCCCTAATCCGGTGCGAGTATTGAATACGGGTTCTATCCGTACAAATCCTCTTACGATTGCAAAGGGCAAGATGGTTTTTCTCAAACTAAGGTTGAATTACAAATGAGTAATTAACCCTAGAAGTGGAGGGGTACAAATACCCGATGGTCACGGCGTATTTATACATATTTCCCCTCTAAGCTTGATGAGTCTAACACTAGGGCAATGGTCATGCAACCTAGTATTGGCTAAGTATGGATACACAGAGTTCTCATGCATACCCCAGCATTCAAAAACACCAAAAAAGGATCATAAACAAACCAACAAGCATTAATTAAACCAAATCATCCAAACATCACAAGTTCACCCTAAGGTTCACCCACATCCGGTGACCTTGGGGCTTTAGTTACTCATCATCTCAAAATACATGAATAAAAGCATGAAAACAACTAAACCGAACATAAAAGACCTCCCTCCACAGGTGAAAGTCGAAGAAGCTTCCAAAGACGCCACTCGAAGGGGTGGCATCCCGTCGTCTTCAACCTCCAAATTGGAAGCCCTAGAAGTAGATCTCACTCAAGATCGCGCTCTCCTCGCCGATTCCTCCGTGGAAACGCTGTCCAAGCTCTTCTTCTTGGTCGGATTTGGAAGTGGGGGTGTGGAGCTCTAAGAAGAGGCAAAAGTTTTTTTTCTTTAGAATGCCCTAAAAGCCTTTAAAAAGGTGAAATTCGTGTCTCCTCACGGGCTGCCTCACGGCCGTGAGGTTGCCCGTGAGGCATCCAGAGAGTTTCGCAGAAAATTTTACCTCGCGTGCTACAGTACCCTGCTGCAATATTTTGCTGCAGTGCTGGTACAGTGAAGAAGCCCAAAAACGTCGTATTTGGTGTCGATTTCTTCCTAAATACGTTCTTGAGCTCATTTTGGCTTATTTAGGGTCTACAACACAAAATAGAGAGATTTAGACCATAAGAAGGGCATCGGCTCATCAAAAAGATAATAAAATAATACAAATGAATACGTATAAAATATGCATATTTAGGCGTTTATCAATTAGATATTAAGCGTAACGATAGTATTAGAAGCTACACCGGCCCAAAGTGGATACGACTACCCGATCCTAAGGGTACATTTTACTACTTATACGACCCGTGCACTTGCGGTTACGTAAGGGGCGTATCATCGACAACCTGATCCCTCTTCGGGATCCCCTTTATTACTTAGCGATCCATTCACTTGTGGTGACGCAAGAAAGCGTGTGAAGTTTTTGGTGTTGTTGCCAGGAGCAACGTTAGGAACACTTTAGGTTTGTCATTCTAGAAATTTATTTTCCAATTTTCAATTCTATTCTTATTTTATTTTCATTCAGTAAGCAGAAATTGGCGGTAACACTTTCGATTCTTCTTTTGGTTTCAGGTGTAGTGTATGACTCGGGGGAATCCATCAACTTTAGTTGAAGGTGACCCCGAGATTGAGAAACAACTACGAAGAAGACGCCGTGAAAATAAGAGTGGAATAGAGTTAGAGCGAGAACAACCTACTAAAAGTGTTGAGGATGAGGTTGAGGGTATAGAAAGAATGGTCGAACACAATGAACAAAGAACGTACTCTTTCGCATTGTGCTCAACCAACTACTAGGAGGACCCACCCAAAGATAGTTCTCCCCCGAGTGGCCGCAAATAACTTTAAGCTCAAGCCGCCTTTTATTCGGATGGTTCAATAGACCGCTCGCTCAATGGTCTCGGCCGATGATGACCTAAACAGCCATATTGAGAATTTCCTTGAGGTGTCCGATATGCCGAAAATTCATGGAGTCACGAACGATGCCATCCGACTCCACACCTTTCCATTTTCTTTGAAGGGGAATGCCAAAGAATGGTTGCAGCCATTGCCTCGAGCATCTATTACTACCTAGGATGAGATGGTAGAGGCCTTCCTCACTAGATACTTTCCTCTAGGAAAGCAAGGAAGTTGAGGAATGTGATTTCACCCCTTTAGTCTCTCAATTTCTTCAAATTGTTCGGACTCTTCTTCGTAACTCTCTTCCGAGCCATCTTCTTGAGCGTTTGTAACTAGTTGGGGTTCGAGACTTTCCACGCTTTCGCTTCATCTTTTTCGCATATTTCGTTGGAAGTATCTAAGGAGAGAATTTCTTGACTTTTATCAAATGAACTAAACCGCCGAAGAACCTCTTCTAAATTCTCTTCCGATTCTCCGCCCTTACATGCCAATGTTGCTTCTTCAAACCGAGTAAGCACACCGAATAATTCACACTTTCGAAACTCATTATCCCCAACTAGACCAAGGTTGCACTCCCCCAAGCCGTAATTTATTCCACCTTAATTTTGCAAAGCAAACAAAGGTTGGGGTGATTGCTCGGTGAACCAATACATCTTCTCGCTCAATGTCTTTCACCATTCCAGTGATCTTCTCAAACAATTCTGTTTTATTGATCATGTTTCCTATAAAATCAATAAAGAATAGATATTTCAGAGTGGTGGAAGAATAAGAGAATAGATAATAGAAAAATCGAGGAATGACTAACGAAACAAAATCTAAGAGTTCCTAAAACGCCTAACTCCCTGTGCAACGGCGCCAAAGACTTGACACACCCTTGCGTGTGTGTTCCGCAAGTGCACGGGTGTCGAAGTAATAAAGTACCCAAAGGGTGGGTAGTCGAATCCACAGGGAGTAGACGTCATAAACAAATACACTTTGCCAAATAGTCAATGAAAACTCAATGTGTGAAGAGATTGAATTAAAAATAAATAAACAGAAAAATAAAGATTAGAAGCGATGACTAGAAGTATGAAATATATCAAGATAAGAATGGGGTACTCGGACAATGCTCCCCCTAGGTTCCTTGTTTCAAGTGCAAAACTCTAATTACCTTTACTTAAACGAGATTTGAGGAGTCGTGGAATCCAAAGACACAAGGTCCCAAACCTAAGGTTAACCCCGACTAGTCCCCTACGAGGTCCCCAGCGGAGAGAAAACTCTCGACGCCTCACACCACGTATGACTGCGCTAAGCTCTAGGGATTCCAAATGATAAACCCTATTCCCAACTATAGATCAATCCCTTTGGTCCAGGCGAAAGATCCCTAATCACAACTAAGTCCCGGCGGAAAGGCCTCTCTCAACGCCTAACTCTCTTTGAGATCGAAAATAATGCTTGGAATAAGAAGGTAGGGTAAACCACACCGGAAGGGAAGGGGATGTGTCGCTACCTCTCAACTCACCCTCTCGACCCTCTTCAATCTTGGTTAATCTAATCCTAATAATGATGGTCACTCGTCAAAAGGATGATTAGATTAGCCCTCAACCCTAGTGTCACTCTAAGGGAGAAACAATTAAGCACACAAGATTGAAACTCAAATAAATCTCAATTTAAAATTAAAAGCAATATAGTCATTGAAACAAAGGAATTTTAGAGTTTACATGTCCAAGTACCTACTAGGGGTTTAGCTCTCCATGGAGCAATACAAGTTCATCAAAATAAATGAAGATAAATGCAAGTAATCCATAAAGAAAACCCCTTAAGCTTCGTGGCCGATGGCCTATGAGGGCTGCTCCTTCTTCGCCATGGATCCTTCCTCCAAGCCTAGGATACACCTCGCCGAATCGAAGTCGTCGAAGGCTCCCCCAATAGCTCTCCTTGGAAGGAATCGATGTTGAAATCGGTGAAGAAACGCCCCCAAAACGCAGCAAAAACCTTCTCAAACCCTACCCGAACTCTCTCCCAAAGATAGGAAAAAGATCCCCTTAAAACGCTTCAGAACGGCCTTTAAAATGGCAAACATCGAGGATCCACACGGCCATGTGGAAATTCCACACGGCAGTGTGGAAATTCCACATGCCCATGTGGAAATTCAGCCTCTATAAAACTGCATCTATAGGTCCCCAATTTCGCCCGTTTTTTCTTCTGAGGCCTCACGAACGGACACACGATCATGTGGTAGGTCATGAGGCATTTCTTGATGTTGAAAAACCCTTGGAGAGCTTTTGAAATCTTCGATCAAATCAGAACGAGCGAGCATGACTGCCTTCGTGTCCTTCTACAAAAATTGTCTCGAAACCTTTAGAAGTTGGCACATACTCTCTTGTTTGACCCGATTTGCATCTTGAACTTTGTATATGCACAAAAGGACTCCACTCGGCACCATCATGACCTATTTTTGCTTTTCTTCGCATATACCTTCTTCACAACCCTAATTGCATGAGAAAACACAAAAGCACACGAAATAAGAAATATAAACTGAAAAATGTGATGCTCATGCATGGAAAAACATCTCAAATAATATGTACATGCAAGCACTTATCAACGGATTTCCGGAGTGGATGATTATCCACATATTTTATAATGGCATGAAGCAGAATTCAAGCCAAGTCATTGATGCCGCTGCAGGGGGTACCCTAGGCAACAAGACACCCGCTGATACTAATCAACTGATAATGGCAATGAACAATTGTCAATGAAGCAGTCGGGACACCAAAAGACCAACAGGAATTTATGAAGTTGACGCAATCACCTCACTAGCTGCTTTGGTAGAAGGACTTAGCAAAAAGGTGGATGCCATGATAGTATCAAAAAACTTGCCTGTGATGGCTTGTGATGGGTGTGGAAGAGCTAATACACAGAGCGATTGTCCTATATCAACTGGAGCGTCGACATCATTACAACTAATGGAGCAAGTTGACTTCATTGGAAATACACCATGGCAAAACAATCCCTATAGCAATTCTTATAACACTTGCTGAAGGAATCATCCGAATTTCTCATGGGGAGGCTAGCATATCCTCCAGGATTCTAGCAATAACCACACCAACCATAATCAAACAGAGTTTCAGAGCTAAAGAAAGTTTTAGCTAAGTATATTCAAACCTCCGAAGCATGACAAACCAACATGGAGACATTGCTTTGAAATCAGCAAGCTTCCATCCAAAACTTGGAGAATCAAGTTGGGCAGATTGCAAAAACATTAAACGAAAGGACAATTGGAAGTTCGCCAAGTAATACCGAAGCCAACCCGAGGAAGCATGCCAAAGCGATCAGTTAGAGAAGTGGTTGGGCACTTAAAGAAAGAGTTCCCAGTGTTAAGGGTAAGTCTCCATCAGCTGAGAAGGGCGAGGATAGGCTTAAAACTACAGGGAAAGAAGACGTTGAAGTTCAGATTCCCCATGAGCCAAGAATTCCATATCCCACTCGTTTAAAAAAAGAACAATTGGATGAACAATACAAGAAGTTTCTAAATTTATTCAAGAAGTTGCGCGCATATAAATCTCCCTTTCGTTGAAGCACTGGCCTAGATGTCGCGTTATGCTAAATCCCTCAAGGACTTGCTCTCGAATAAAAGGAATTTGGAGGAAGGCGCGGTAGTGGTACTCGAAGGTAACTGCAAAGTCTGTGTTGCGAATCAAGCTCCCCAAGAAGATGAAAGATCCTGGAAGCTTTGTAATTTCTTGTTGCATTGAGGGATGGGGACGGAAAAGGCATTAGCAGATTCTGGGGCTAGCATCAATGTTATGCCGTTTACATTATTTCAGAAGCTCGGACTAGGAGAACCTCGCCCCACTTCCATGACACTCCAAATGGCAGATAGAACCATTAGGCATCCTCGAGCCATTGTGGAAGATGTGTTAGTAAAGGTTAACAAATACATATTTTCGGTCGACTTTGTTGTACTAGATGTAGACGAAGATGCCGAGGTGCCATTGATTCTAGGGAGACTATTCCTTCAAACCTCAAAAGCTTTGATTAACATGGGAGGAAAGATGGCATTGAGAGTTGGAGATGAGACGGTCACCTATCAATTAGCTGAGGCTATGAAAAATTCGGTAAATTTTGATGATGAATGTTATTTCTACGATATTACCGACACTTGTGTTGAAGAATGTGTGCAAGAATTGGTTCATCAACATCACTTTGCAAGCCGGCGGGATCTCGGCCGAGGGAGAAATCAAAGACTCGATGTTTAGGGTTGAAGAAGGTTCAGCACCCTCAAAGAAAGTTTTTGGGAGATGGATGTGCTCACGCTCCAGAAAGCGCCTTCAATCTCGTGAGAAATTCGGCAACAACACCCCATAACTACTATACACCCTTCTTGAATAAGAAATTGGGTAACAATAGCAGGTAAAGAGGTTTCCCTATTGAAGGAACCTCCGTGAGGTAAGAAATTCTTTATGTCAAGCTAGAGACTATAAACAAGCGCTTCTTGGGAGGCAACCCAAGTTCTTTTTCATTTTGCTTTTCTTTTATTTTCTTTTTGCATGCTTGTTTTTAGTCACTTTTATTTGTTTTGTTTCCAGCTAATTTCAGAGTTCCAGCCTTCATATTAGTACATTGTGCTTGTTTTCAATAGTCATGTCTCGCAGCTTATTGTATTCGAGCATGTTTTACGAGAGGAGGAGGAGCTCGCCAAAGTTTCAGGTGCAGCTTACGGGCTACTTATGCTCGTAAGTCAGGCCATAATGTCTTCACAGAGGCACTTATGGTCCGGTTTACGTCCCGTAACAATCGGGCGAGCAATCCCGAGGACCTTACGGGCGCACTTACACCAAGCAAGGAATGGCAGTAAGTGTAAATCCAAAGTGAGCCTTACGAGCATTTCAATAGCCACTTACGACCCGTAAACCCTTGGGAGTTTTTGTTCAAAGGACCTTACGGGGTGACTTACGACAAGAAGCCAAAGCCGTAATTAAAAAACTGAGAAGCTTGCAACCCTAGTATTCAACTCCCTTACGGCCCGTAACCTCTGTGGAAAAGCAGGTGAACCGTCTTACTGGGTCACCTTTACGACAGTAAGATCAACCAAAGCCTCACTCCCACGGTCCCTTGTGTTTTCCGACCCTTCCCCAATGCCTTTGGCGCTTAAGCACTCATCTAGAGCTCGAAGGAGTTGTTTTCCGACCATTTACATTGTTTTTCTCCTTCAACCTTGAGGTACCTCGATGTTTTTGTTTTCGTTAGCTTTTCTTTCTTCTTTCATTCTTTGTTTTCAATAAATCATGCTAGCTAGTCTTTGTGAATTCTTGAAATTGTCTCAAATGCGAGTATTTGTAAATTTTGAATGCTTACGGCTATAGTGGAGGTGCTTACGGCCTAAGTTTTTTGACTTACAGCCGTAACCCCCTGGTAAAGATGAATTATCGAGCCTTACGGCAGTAAGTATGGCCGTAAGGAGCCGTAAGCTCCTTTGAAATGGTGCATTAAGAGTGTTTGGTGTATTTAACTTTTATATTTTTCATGCAAGATGCCTCAAGCTAAGCAGTTAGCACACCGACCGTCCAAGAGGGTTCGAGCGGACGAAGCCGGGCCTTCTACCCCAGCCCCCACTCGAAGGACCCTCTTTCACATCCCCACGATTCTCGATAGTGGTATGACCGCTTGATGACGAAGTGGATTGGCCGCCCCCGAGTCATCGATCGCCCGTGCTCACCCATTTGGGGTTGAACGAGGAGGTATGCCGCTTGGTGGGCGTTGGTGGGTGGAACCGGCTCCTATCGATTGAGGAGATGATGTACCGAGATATCACTTTGGAGGTGCTTAGCACCTTCGGGTTAAAAGGGGCCTGGTGGGTTTCGCTCGCCCGAGAGCGATCCGGCTCCATATGTTCGGTGAGACCCAGGCGTCCGAGTTACACCAAGTTTGCAAAGGCCGATGTGGTTGTACGATGTCGAATTTATGACGACTCCCCCATATGACGCACCGGAGATTGACTCGCCTCCCGGAGTCACACCCACACCTGCCCTGGAGTTACCTAAGTCGTGGGCGAAACTATGAGCCGGGCTTCACCAAGGCGACCTTTCGATTCGGCCGCCGATCGGATATCCACGCTATCTTCGTCTCGCTCCATTGCAGGCCGATCGGATAGCACCGGCGTCGTGGGGCGATAGGAGCCGTTTTTCTTATTCAAAGCATGACAGAGAGTCACCCTCTACACATTGGCCGCATCCGGGCGGAGTTCCTCGCACACCGGGGCCAGCATGTCCGACTCAAAGCACTATCTTCACCGGTCCATACGTCACGCGGCTAGTTCGAGGTCCGGGACTCATCGAGCGGTTGAAGGGTGTCCTCACCGACAACACCCTAGCAACTCTTGGGGTTGAGACACTCCGCTTATGGGGATGATCGTCCGACGAGGATCGAGGCATGTGTTGACTCTAAGCACACTGTTGCACACCCTAACCAAGATGAGGACGTGGAGGATGAGTCGATGGTAGCGGTGACTCTTTGCCGCCCGCGATAGCACCAGCCGCTCGCCGCGACCCGGAGATGACATTCGAGGCAACCGGTCGCCGATAAGTGTCTAAATGTACGTATTTATATGTTTTATTCTAGTACTATTTTGCATGTATTTTGATGAGTTGATGCCCGTTTCGCGGTTAAATTGGTTTTATTTGTGTTACAGTGCCTTGAAGAAGCCAAAATGAGCTCAAGAACGTATTTCGGAAGAAATCCATATCAAATACGACGCTTTCGAGCTTCCATCACCGTAGCGCACCGTAGAAGGATTACCGTAGAGAAGCATCGTATAAGGCACCGGTAGCACCGAAATGGGATTTTCTCGGAAAAAGGCCGGGAGCCTTGCGGGCAAGCATGCGCCCGCAAGGCAGCCCGTATGGATGCCCGAAAAAGGTGTTTTTAAAAGAAAGTTAGGGCATTTTTGGGGAGATCTTCACATCATCTTCTTCTCCTCTTCTTGGGCCGCCGCCCCACCTTCGCCGGCCGCATTTTCTCGGCGATCCACCACGTCAATCTTCACCAAGAGGGAGGCAAACATCGGAGGAGGAAATAGGGGGAAGATCTAGAGCTTCAAAGCATCGTTTGAGAAGAAATCTCGGCGACTCCGGCAATCTTCATCCATCCAAGGCGATCCAAAGCTTGAGGGAGTTTTTATTACTTCTCTTTATGTTTATTTGTTCCTTGGAATTGTATGAGTGTTCCTCTTTCATGAGGAACTAACTTGTATGTGATTTGGGCATGATGAACACTAGGGTAGGTTTGTTGTAATTAAGCATGATAATCATTTGTGATTTAGTGTTAGATGTTGAATTTCTTGTATAAGAATTTCTATGGTTTGTAATTCTCTCTATGTGTGCTTTACCGTCTTGGACCGCATGAGAACTCTCGCTGCTCAACTTCTAGGTTGTACTTGGAGCGTGACCATCGCCCTTGTACTAGACTCATATAGACCGAAAGGGGATTCATGTACCAATACGCCGAGGGATTCGGGTATTAGGTACCCCCTCCGAATGTTAGGCTTAGACCCGGAAAAGTCTCTACTCCCGATAAGGGATTCTCCGAGTGCATTGCAATCGTAGGGAGGAATTGACCGGAAGGGATTCCGGTCAATACTTGTATGGGATTAGGGCTAATCACCGAGGGATTCATGATTAGCTTAATTTAGGAATCTCTCACCCAAACCACCATCACAACACATCATCCTTAATTCGAGCCTTAATGACAACCCTAGGGGGATTCTTTGTCCAAATCACACCTTCTCCCCGTTCGTCCGTCCCTTCTATGCTTATTTGGCGTGTAGTGGTAGTTTTATTCTTTTATTTAAAGATTTTAGTAGATGTACTTTTCACTCGTATTGTTAGGCTAGAAAATAGACGAAGGGGAAGTAATAGTAGCTCCTTGGCCCCGTGGAATACGATCCCTGTGTCACACACAGGGTATTACTTGACGACCCCGTGCACTTGCGAGACGCTCATCAGTCGCTATCAGGGATAAGCAGCAGGCTCTCCGAACAGGACAACTAGAGATTCGAGAGTCAGTGGCGCTAATAGAGACCGACCTCCATTGTGCCCAAGCAATGATAGAGCACCTGTGATAAGTATACAATTATGCGTATTTTATATATTAAATTGTATACTTATCGAGTTAGTATTGGAGCTATTTAGTGAAATATGACCCTAAATCAAGTATAAACTATCTTCGCAGGCACCAAGTGTAGGTTAAAGCCAAAGGAGAGCCAAAGAAGCAATTGGGAATAAAAACATCAAGATGGCATGCTCCTAATTTAGCACTTTGAGTACTCGTATCGCTTATGGTCATCTTATCGCAGGCTTACGTCCGTAAGCCATATTCGTAAGACCTTGCGGGCATCCTTATACCCGTAAGATGAGAAGCTCGCAATATAGAGATGCTTACGGCGGCCAGATTTACGGCCGCAAGCAAGACCGTAAGTGGAACACAAAGGCGTTTACGAGAGCAGCTTATGCCCGTAAGGATGGAAGTAAGATTTGGCGGATGAGGTTTACAATCCTAGGCTTACGGCCGTAAGCGGGACCGTAACCCGAAGACAGAGAGCCTTATGGGAGAAGCTTACGGCCGTAACTTTGGGCGTAAGGCACGAGGAAATTTGACACCCGACGCTTACGGCCTAGCTTACGCCCATAAGGCGGCCATAAACTTGCCCCCTATATAAACCTTTATTGAAGATGTGGAGCGGAGGGGGAGTTCGCTTCTAGGTTTGTTCTACCTTTTGGGAGAGAAGGGGACTGGAGAAGGGAGGATATTAACTAAGAGATCAAGAGACGATTTCTCCATTCAAAGGCAAAGAATCAGTTTGGTTTTCCATCAACATCATCTTCATCATCCATTAGGGCACCATCATGGCTAAGGATTGTACTCCTCCAACGTTAAGGGGAGTTTCGCGCCAGTCCTTGCCTTCTTAGTTTTGAGGGAGTTTTCCATTTTACGTGCACATTATAAATATGAACACTTGTACTCTTTTGATCTCATATTATTGCATCATGAACTAATCCCCTTTTTGGAAAGCTTGGGCTTAAAACCCTGGGGGAAATTGTTGAACTCTATTTGTATTTCTGTAATCTCAATTACTTGTGAAGTTTAATTTTAGGAATGCATGTGTGATTGGATGTATGTCTTTTTACATGTTACGTGATTGTTGACATGTGGTGAAAACCCATTAATCAACTAATTTAGCGTGCGGTGAAAACCCGTTGGTTCTTAGAAACCAAAGGTGCAGTGAAAACCCGTCTTGCAATCACATTCCTATTGAACCTACCTTTTAATTGAACAAGGAATATTTGTAGAAGTTAGTATCTCATTGCCTAACCCCCGAGGGAGTTTTGTCCAAGTGTCCCCATTCCTCCCGATAGTCTCTATCCTTCACTTGTTTGCAATCCTTTTAGTTACTTGATGAGTACATTGTGTATAGATATATTTTCCATGGTATAACCGCTATTTCTCTCGTTCTTTTGACATTAATTTCACAATTTAGTGCTATTTGAGGTATTTTCAGTTGATTGTGCATTTATCTAGGTCTCAAAGCAATAACAACCATTTCTCGACCGATTTTGGTAGCAAAAGGACCTAGAAGAAAGTTCGTCAAGTCAAGCACGGCCTAAGCATGGCCGTGCTCCCAAGCCATGCACTTTGGCGTAAGAATTCAGTAAGCATCCGCACGCCCTCGGGCCTCCGAGCATGGTCGTGCAGGCCGCAACACGGGAGTGTTCCACCTTGTGCAGATTACAATTTGGCGACAAGTAAGAATTTCCAACCAGCCGCAAACTGCACGGCTTGAAGCACGACGCACGACCTAAGCATGGCTGTGCTCACATCGAGAGCTAGTTAAAAAGTACTAAAAGTTAGGGTTTCGGGACTTTTGGCTTAGGGGAAAATAACAGAGATCAAAGAGGAGAAGTTTGTACAGCCTTCTTCATCACCAGGAGAGGAATTGTAGGCCAAATTGGAGGAGGAATCTTATCAACATCGGCACCTCAGATCTTAAGAAAAATGCAAGCAAAGAGGGAGTCCTTGGTTTTTATTGTATTTGTTATCTTTGTTGTCTTTCGTTGATTGTATTAATGAGAGGCTAAACCTTTTAGGGTGCCCCGGGTTGGTGAATTGGTTGTGTTAAACTTGGATTCATTTAATGCAATATTTATGGATGTTTTATTATCTCCTTGTTAGATCTTTGGTTGTTTACTTGAATGTTGGTTGTTGAGTGATTTGATTGCTTGAGTTACTTGATTTTCACTTAGCTTGTATCTCTTAATGATTGATACGAGAAGTTGGAAATATGCTCATACTTTCAATCCCACTACTTGCACATTCCACATTATGGTAACAAGATTCGAGAACATAGGTTGACTGTGACACGCCGGATAAATTTTGCAGAATCCGAAGTTTTGAATTTCACCAAGGTACTAATCCGAGGCCCCATTCCTTCCTTTGAGTAAACCCTAATCATCTTCTCCCGTGATTCTTCTTCCCCAAATTTCTCTCACTCCTAAGTTTTAGAGTCTTCAATTTCAATTTCAATTGATTAGATATTAAGCAAAGTGAGAGAGTATTGGGAGATACACCAATCCCCGTGGATTCGACTACTCGATCTTTAGGTACATTGTACTACTTATACAACCCGTGCACTTGCAGCTACGCAAGGGGTGTATCAAGTTTTTGGCACCGTTGCCGGGGACTTGCAACTTTTGAGAAATCTCACAAAACCTTAGTAATCTAGTAGTTTATTGTCCGTTTTTTTCTTTTCTTCTCTTTGTGTTTTTCTTCCCTTTGTGTTGAGAAAATGACCGCAACATGGGATAATGGAGTGGATGTAAATCCAAATTTTTTATAATGGTTTGAATGTGGCTACAAAGCAAATGTTGGATGCAACGGCGTAAGGTTCATTATGTAGGAAAACGGGTCTTTTGAAGGTGGATTTTATTGGACGGAATCAGCGGTACCGTAACAACCTCTACAAAGAAGCACTTATAACACTGGGTGGAAGAACCACCCTAATTTTTCTTTTGAGCCAGCGAGCCACGGGGACAAGCAGCGCCTTCCACCACAAAGCAGCCACAAAGAAGCAACCACGGCCTCGCCTCCCTAGAGCTCCACCTCGAGAAACCAAGGGTCCAACTCGGAGGCCCTTCTGGTAAAGTACATCCAATCCAATGACGCCCGACTCTAGGGGCATGAGGAAGTATTGTGCAATCAATAGGCGTCACTGCAGAATTTGGAGCATCAAGTGGCTCAAATTGCCAAGACCCTTGCCGAGCGGCCCCAGGGTTCGTTACCAAGTAATACGGAAATCAACCCCCAAGAGTCACTTAAAGTAGTTACGCTGAGGAGCGGTAAAGAGTTGTCATCTCCACCTGTTCAAGGTCAAGAAAAAGAGAAACCTTGTGAACTTGATGTGGAAGTCGTTGAGAAAGCCAATGATGCTAATTCAACTTTGAAGAAGAAGGAGAAGGATAAAGGGTAAGAGTCATTGTTAGAATACCGCCCAACCTAGCCCTATCCTTCAAAGTTTAGAAAGGATCAGCAGGAGGAGCAATATAAGAAGTTCCTGAACATGTTTAAATCACTGCACATTAATGTTCCCTTTGTTGAAGTCCTCACTCAAATGCCCAAGTATGCTAAGTTCCTCAAGGAGTTATTGACAAATAAGAGGAAGTTAGAAGCACTTTTGACTGTCACCCTGAGTGAGGAGTGCTCTGCCATCATCTCCAACAAGATCCCCAACAAGGAGAAGGGTCAGTGGGATTTATCATCCCGTGCATTATCGGGGTATGATGGATGAGAAGGCGCTTGCTAATTTGGGGGCAAGCATAAATTTGATGCCGTACAAGATTTTTCAGAAATTGGGACTTAGGTAACTAAAGCCCACCCAAATGACACTCTAGCTTGCAGATCGTTCCACTCATCGCCCAATGGGGATAATAGAAGATGTTCTAGTAAAGGTCGACAAGTTCATCTTTCCGGTGGACTTTGTAATTTTAGACGTTGATGATCGAGCTGAAGTACCCATGATCTTGGGCCAGCCATTCTAGCAACCTTGCAAGCAATCATTGACGTTAAGGATAGCCGAATGACCTTAACCCCTTGTTTGGTTGGGGGAGTTTAGAGGGGTAAGAGAGAGTTTGGAGGATTGAAGCTTGTTTGGTTGGAGGATCTTGAAGGAGGGGGAGGAGTTTGGAGGGGTGATGCACCCCCCCAAAACCCCCACACCCCACTCCTCCAAATCGGGGTCTTTTGGAGGAGTGGGTTTGGAGTGGGTTTTTTATTTATTTTTATTTCCCATAATGCCCTTATATACCAAATATATTACATGAATATCCTTTTTATAACCCTAACTTGGAGATTATTTGTTCAGCTTAGTTAGGCTTCTAGGTCATATTACATATATATATATATATATTAACTTGTACCAGTAGCTTAGAATAATATTATACTAATCATGTCAATTTGCAACTTAATTTTTTGAAATAGAAGATATTTCTTATTTAAATTTAATTATGAAAATATTTCTAAAAAGGGCAAATTGGTCAATATACATTATACTCCCTCTCACTCCTCCATCTAACCAAACAAAAAATTTAGATTACCCCCTCCTCACCCCTCCAATGAACCAAACATAATATTTTCACAAACCCTCCATCCTCCTCCCCTCCTAACTCCCCTCACTCCTCTCCCCCTAACTCCCCTTTTGAACCAAACAAGGGGTAAGAGTTGGAGATGAAGAAGTGGTGTTCCGATTGAAAAACGCCATGGGACACTCTATGAATTTCGATGGCACATGTTATGCTTTGGATGCTATTGACAATGTTGGTGATGACTTTGTATAGGAAACATTATCGAAGGATAAACTCACTGAGTTGTTGGGAGAGGAACCTCCGAGATGAAGCCGCTACACAAAGGAAATAAGAGGTTACTTTCGAGTTACCCCAAATCAATGCTTTGACTCGACTTCCCAAGGAGAGGAAGTCATCTCGAGCTATTTCTTTGTTCTCTTGACATTAATTTCCCAAATCAGCGCTATTTGAGGTATTTTCAGCTGATTGTGCAGCTATCTACGCCCCCGAGCAATAACAAACATTTCGAGTGATTTTGGTAGCAAAAATACCTAGAAGAAAGTTCATCGAGTCAAGCACGGCCTAAGCACGGCCGTGCCTCCAAGCCGTGCACTTTACAGAAGAATTCTGCAAGCATTTGCATGCTCTCAGGCCTCACGGCCGCAACACGGGAATGTTCCACCCCATGCAGATTACAGTTTGGCGAGAAGTAAGAATATCTAATTGGCCACAAACTACACCGCTTGAAGCACGGCCTAAGCACAGCCATGCTCACATCGAGAGCTGGTTAAAAAGCACTAAAAGCTTGGATTTCGGGACTTTTGGCACTGGGAAAACGACAGAGATCAAGGGGAAGAAGTTTGTACAGCCTTATTCAACATCAGGAGAGGATAGAGCGCGAATTATAGGCCAAATTGGGGGAGGAATCTTATCAACATCGGCACCTCAGATCTTAAAAAAGATGCAAGCAAAGTGGAAGTCCTTTGTTTTTATTGTATTTGTTATCTTTGTTGTCTTTCTGTTGATTGTATTAATGAGGGGCTAAACCTTTTAGGGTGCCCCGGGTTAGTAAAATGGTTGTGTTAAACTTGGGTTCATTTAATGCAGTATTTATGGATGTTTTATTATCTCCTTGTTAGATCTTTCGTTCTTTACTTGAATGTTGGTTGTTGAGTGGTTTGATTACTTGAGTTACTTGATTTTCACTTAGCTTGTATATCTTTATGATTGATACGAGAAGTTGGAAATAGACTCATACTTTCAATCCTACTACTTGCACATTCCACATTAGGGCAACAAGATTCTAGAACATAGGTTGATTGCGAACGCCGGATAAATTTTGCAGAACCTGAGTTTTGAATTTCACTAAGGTACTAACCCGGGGCCGCATCCCTTCCTTTGAGCAAACCCTAATCATCTTCTCATGTGATTCTTCTTACCCAAATTTCTCTCGCTCCTAAGTTTTAGAGTCTTCAATCTCAATTTCAATTGATTAGATATTAAGCAGTGAGAGAGTATTAGGAGATACACCAATCCCTGTAGATTCGACTACCCGATCTTCGGGTACATTGTACTACTTATATGACCTATGCACTTGTGATTATGCAAGGGGTGTATCATTACTTTTGTTGAACTTGTCAATCCCCACCTCTTTCAGGTTAGATTTCACAAACCGAAGTCCGCACTAGTGCGATTGTTCCCCGAGGTTCGACAACCCGATCCCTCTTCGGGATCCACTTTATTACTTGATGACCCGTGCAATTGCCGTGACGCAAAGGTCATGTCAAGTTTTTGGCGTCGTTGCCGGGGAGCACCGTTTAGAACACTTTAGTTTTGTCATTCTAACCATTTATTTTCCAATTCTTAATTCTTCTTTCCCGAAATTCTAATTTTGTTTATAAAAAATAATGATTAACGAAGCAAAAATGATTCAAAAGATCTCTCGCAACGTTGATCGACATTCGGAATAAGCTAGAACAAGGGGTGTCAACAACTAATTTTACCGACCCGGAGTGAGTTGATTTCACATCATGATCCAAAGAAGGACTCTATAGATGGAGGATTTGTTTGGTTTGGAGGTGGTTGAATACCACAATATGGATACGGGTGAGAACAATTCAATAGAAGTCAAATCTTCGAGAGATGGGCAAGATGAACCTAGAGGGTTACGAGAAAATCAATCCTTTAATGGATCACCATCTCCGACCGTCGATAGAGGATACTCCCGAATTAGAGTTGAAGCCCCTCCCTACACATCGAGAATAGCCTTCTTTCAAGATGGGTCAAAACCGCGCAATTATAGCTTCGCTCTTACCCATGAACATAAGAACAGATTGATTTTGATGTTGAGAGCCCATAAAATAGCCCTTGCTTAGAAAATCTCAGATATAAAGGTAATTAATCCTTCATTTCG
Source organism: Dioscorea dumetorum (assembly GCA_902712375.1). Lineage (NCBI taxonomy): Eukaryota > Viridiplantae > Streptophyta > Magnoliopsida > Dioscoreales > Dioscoreaceae > Dioscorea > Dioscorea dumetorum. The sequence goes on from CACTHL010000040.1 coordinate 43,704, forward strand.
TACACACAAAATTTTTCTAGAGGATAAGCAAGACTTTAAGTGTAGGGGATTTTGATAAGTATACAATTATACGATATTTTATATATAAATTTGTATACTTATCGAGTTAGTATTGGAGTAATGTAGTGGAATACGAGACTAAATCGAGGGCAAACCGTATTCGCAGGCACCAAGGGGAGGTTTAAAGCCAAAGGAGGGCCAAAGGAAGTGATTTGGGATAAAAAGGTCAAAGATGGCACACTCTTGACTTAGCAATTTGGAGACCAAACACAACTTGCGGGCACCTTACGACTAGGTTTACGGCCGTAAGGCACATTCGTAAGGCCTTACGAGCATCCTTTTGCCCATAAGAGAAGAAGTTGTACATTACGAGAGAACCCTTACAATCGGGACTTACGGTAGTAAGTGAGACCGTAAGTGGAAGATAAAGGCGTTTACGGGAGCCATTTACGCCCGTAAGGATGTAATGCAAAATTTAGAGATGAGATTTACGGTCATGACATTACTACCGTAAGTTGGACCGTAAAACAAAGTCGTGGACCCTAACGGGCGGGGCTTACGGCCGTAATCGGGACGTAAGACACAAGAAAAGTTGAAACCTCGATGCTTACGACCTAGCTACACCCGTAAGCCAGCCGTAAACTTACCCATACATAAGACTTGACCGAATCGATTTGGGGTGCGAGGGTTTTATTCTACCGTTGGAGGGAAAGAGTGGCCGGAAGGGGGGGAAGACGTTAACTGCGAGATCAATGGCAGATTTCTCCATTCCATGGACCAAGAGTTTGCATGGTCCCTAATCAACATCATCTTCATCATCTATTAGGGCATCATCGCAGCCAAGGATCTTGACTTCTCCAACATCGAGATGAACTTCGCGCCAATCCTTGTCCTCTTGGTTTTGAGGGACATTTTCATTTATTTGGGCATCATGATTATAAACTTTTGTGATCTTTTGATTTCGTATTATTGCACTATGAGCTAATCCCCTTTTGGAAAGCTTGGACTTGAAACCTTGGGGAATTGTTGAACTCTATTTATAATCCTTTAATTTTAATTATTTGTGAAGTTTGATCCTCGGAAATGCATGTGTAATTGGATGTATGTCTCGTTGCATGTTGCGTGGTTATTGACGTGCAATAAAAACCGGTCTTGCTATCACATTTCGTTAAACCTACCTTTTAATTGAGATAGAAATATTTGTAGAAGTTAGTACTTCATTGTCTAATCCCGGAGGGAGTATTGTCCAAGTGTTCCCATTACTCATGCTAATCTCTACTCCCTTGTTGTTTGCAATCCTTTTAGCTACTTAGGGGTCGCTTGTTTCACCGAAGTGGGGCACCGAAGTGGCCGAGGTGGCCACTTCCACCCCACTTCGGTGTGTTTGTTTTATCGATTTGGACTCGAAGTGATCATGTGACAACTTCGAGTTCGGCCACTTCGGTGTCTAACTTCAGCTAGAAAAATCCCGAAGCCACGACTTCAAAGATCCCACTTCAGCCCACTTTGCAATATTTTTCAATGATAAATAAAATAATTGTTACCAACGCAATAAAATAATTAAATCACTACTCTCACTAATTAATAATTAAGCATAATATAGTAACTGATTTAATTTAATTTAATAGCATGGTATTAAATTAATTATGTGGTGTGCAAAGTTTTTAATTTAATAAATAATTTATTTATTACCATCATAATAAATTAATTAAATCATTTAATTAAATCATATAATGTAATTAAACAAGTGTAGAAAGCATGAAGGGGTAACTTTACCCCCTCACAGACGTGGTGATCATATCCCCACTTCGGTGTTACCAAACATCAAAAAGTGATGAAGTGGGATTTTTCAAATACCTACTTCAACCATCCGCATTACGTGAAGTGGTCTCTGAAGTCCAGTCCAGCTTGAACCAAACACACCGAAGTGGATAATTCCAACCGAACTCGCTCACTTCCACCGAAGTGCCACTTCCAAACTTCCACCACTTCGACAATTCACTTCTGAACCAAACGGCTCCTTAGTTAGGCTTGTGAATCATCATTTATTTCAGACTAGATTTCATAAGCTGAAGGTAGTACTAGTGTGTTTGCTCCCTGAGGTTCTACAACCCAATCCCTTTCGAGATCCACTTTATTACTTGACGACCCGTGCACTTGCGGTGAAGCAAAGGGAATGTCATTAAGTCCCAACCGTAAGGTTCTTTGTATTACAAGGCTTCATCTCTTATGGGCATAAGGATGCCAGCAAGACCTTCTGAATGTGACTTACTGTCGTAAGCCTAGCCGTAAGGTGCCCATAAGTAGTGCTGGTTTCCAAGTTGCTGGGTCAGGAGTGTGCCATCTTCAATCTTTTTATTCCAAATCACTTCCTTTGGCACTCCTTTAGCTTTAAACCTCCCATTGGTGCTTGCAAAGATAATTTACCCAGATTTAGCCTCGTATTCCACTACATTACTCTAATACTAACTCAATAAGAATACAAATTTATATATATAATATCGTATAATTATATACCTATCAGTGAGCGTTTCTTCTCCCTCATTTTTTTTCTCCTTGTTTTCATTTAGTTCAAGCATGCTCGCCCTAGATTTTAGATCTCTAATCTTGGTTTGTTATTGATGAATTTATTGATTAGTTTGGTTGTTTTCCTTCAATTTTTTTTTTTTTTTTTTTTTGTATCATGAAGTGGATGTGAAGGTTCACCCTTTCTTCCTTGTTGAAACCATCTCCCCTTGTTCTTAAAATCGGGCTATTGTAGCACCGAGAAATCTTTTGTAAAATTTCTAGTTTCTTAGTTGTATTAGGCGTTTATTTCTATGGAAATCCTTTGGAACCTTTAGTGTTCAAGTTCAGGGCATACCCAAGTCTTGTTAGGGTTTCGTGGTTTGTAGCATGAAGAAGCTCATGCTTGTTTTGTTTTTTTGTATTTCCTTTTGGTTTTGAGCCCTTGTGGCTTGTGGTTATGTAGGTGGTGAGAGCTTGTCCAGAGGCAAGGAGCTAGCAGATAAATACGACATTGAGGAGTTGTTCTCCTAAGTTTGTGAGTGGTTGAAATATTTTTGCATAGTCTTGATACGAATAGTATAATGTTCCTTATATGCTTTACAGATTAGTTTCATGCCATATCGTACTTTATTACCAATATTGAATTTATTAGAAAGAATTAAACATCTTAGGAAATTTGGAAACTATCTATGTATTTTATTTAAACTTGGCATTTCTATATTTATATATGTTTTAAATGGGTATATACTGGTGAACATATGTCTTTTATACTCCAACAATATGGAGAAATAATGTTATTGAGATGCTTATATATGTGATTGAGTTTGATGGTGACAACAAGCCATAGCCCGACCCAGGACTTCGGTCTAACACTCGAGTGGGGGTTCCCACTGTCTAGCCTAATAGGAGGCAGCGTGGCTGACGCTAGATTTACCCTAGTTAAGAGGTGTACAAGGCCATTGACAGGGTTTTTGACGGATTCTCCCTATTTTGATGTTGAGACCCGAGGTCACCACAAAGGGATCTCAGTGGCCAACGCTAAGGAATTTAGTGTTCGTGACTTTTCTTAAACTTTATGAGATTTTGGAAACCACCTAGGTGGTTGTCACGGCCTCAACAGATCACCTTTGATTGTGGCACACCTGACAAGCACTAAGTGACAAGTCACCCTTCCTTGTAAAAAACAAGAGTTAGTCAACTCCCCGCTCGCATCACAAGCACAAAGATACTAAAGAAGCGAGCAAAACCGGAAAACATCCACGGTACGAGAAACACGACACAAAAAACCCATTTTAGAGAAAGAAAAATATAAACTCTCTTAGATTGAGAAAATTTTACAACCATGGCCAAAACCCATCACCAAGAGGCCTTGTCTCCTCCAAAAGACACAATAGGCCCTATTACAAGTGCTACCCCAAATCCAAGGTTAATTGAGCCCCATGCCCAATACAAGTCCGGCGTAAAGTCCCCGACTTCCGCTTAGCTTACAAAGTGTCCTCCAACGTTACCGTAGCTTTAACCAACCACCCTTGGTTACAAGCAAGACAAGCAGTACCGGTCACGCGTGGTAATACCGCGTGCCATCCTCTCTCCCGGCTCGGCTATGCTTTCACCCATTCTTGGTCATGATACAACACATGCCTCACGCTCCTCGCGCTCTACCCAATCCAGCGACCGTGTGCTCTCGTGGCTTGGCCTATATTGAAATGTTCCCCCCAATGACCAAGTGTACCGTCATCAACCCCTTAAAGGGTCTTGTACCCGGTCATGGCCACGACTAGGTTGGGAATGATTTGAGGCCAATATATGTTAATTTGTATGAACATGTGTTAAAAGTTTCTATCAGTGGACTGTTTTGTGAACTTATGTTTTTAAAGCCGATTATTTGGAATGCTCTATATTATTATTAAAAAACAACCTTGATAGCCGTATTATTATATTTTTGAGACATTATGTTTATGTATTATTTCCATTACTCTATTTGAGACATATGCCGTTACCACTCACTAGGTAACATATATGTATGTTACTCACCGATAAGTTGGGTCTTTTTGGTGCTTTATCAAGACACAACCACCCTTATAAAAAGTCGATTACAAATCATGTTAGTCAAAAAAAAAATAAAAAAAAAAGTGAATAAAGCCAACTTCATACAGAGGAGAAACAGAAGTACCTTGGGAATTCATTAAGGGGTCTCCTACCATTTCAAGGTCCGTTACCGCTATGAGTGGTGTGATGTGCCTTAAGAAGTGGACCTCGGGGTATCGTTTTCTCCTATCTATGTGACAAGGATCCAGGTGAAGAAGGTTGCACACACACAGCATTATCTTGCCAAACGAATGGTTCGAAATTTTGTTATTGGTTGTAGCTTAGCATCTAGAGTCCTACATGTGCTATTGTGTGCTTATACTTGAGACGGAGGTTGTGTATTTAGCCACTTATCAATTCCTCTTGTTTTCTATGTTTGTTTGCTTGGGGACAAGCAAACCCTTAAGTGGGGGGGGTGATTTGATAAGTATCTAAATACACCGTTTTGTAACGGTGAATCACCTATACTTTCATGCATTAATTGAATAAAGCAGGTGCCCTTTGATGTGTTTTTCTTGTTTTTCTTATTTCAGGGCATCCACGGACCAGATACGTTGAGCGAAGCTTTTACAACAAGAAAATCATGACCGAGGAGCGAAGAAACGAAGGATAAACGAGCTCCGGAGGGCACCCAAGCGTTCCTACACAACCCAGGCCCACACACTGGTCGCACACTGCTCGGGGTATTTAAGCCCGATTAGGGTTTTTCTTAGGGGACTTTTGCCACCGACACCTCCAAACACCCCGACTTTCAAAGCTTCATCAAAGGAGGTCGTTTTGGAGATAAATCGAGGGTGAGAAGACGGGAGAACTTGAGGATCTTCATCCTAGAGCTTGCCGACGCGGATTCGGCAAGTTTCTTCATCAAACCTAGTCGACACGCTTAAGAGGTGTTTTTGTTGATGTACTCTTTATTGTGTGAACTTTCCTTCTTTATCATGTCGAACTAAACCTCCCAAGGCCGCCGGGCAACCGGTGAACCTTGGGAGGAATACTTGTATTGGATGTTGTACTCTTAATTCAATGAATACATGGTTTGTCATTTGGTTTCATTCTTTATGTACTTAATTGTAGTGAATTGCATGAGAACTTTGCATTTCATCTTATCGATTGTGCTTGGTTGCGCGAGGTGCGCTCTCGCATCATATCCACATAGCATGAAGGGGGATCCATTGTACCGGTACACCGGAGGTTCCGGGTGCCGGTAGCCTCCCGTAGATTGTAGAGTTCATCTTAGCACAATTGCTTATAGATAACTCTAGCCAAAGCTCCTTAGGCCCAATGACATCGTGTGAGTATCATTAGGATAAAGGAACTTGTACTAGATTAGGGCTACACTACGGAGGTTCCGGGGTAATCGACTTCCGAGCTTAAATGGACCAAAGTATTACAATCCATGCATGCATTACCTGTTATCACAACATCCTTACTTGTATTTTTCCAGGCGGAATCCTCGTCCGGGGCCTTATCTCCTCTACTTGATTTCGTCTCGGTATGTGCAACCTAGTAGTTAAAGCTTTTATTGTTGGTTTTAATTTCATTTCTTTGCAACAACCTCTCGTTTCGATTCGACTAAACAACCTGCTCGAAGAGGAAGTAATAGTGGATCTCAGGACCCTAGGGAATACGACCCTCTTGTGCCCGCACAAGAGGTATTACTTGACGACCCGTGCACTTGCGGGCGGGGGGAGCCGTGTGTTCGCTTTCTAGCGACGCGAGCGGCGACCATCACTCACCACTCCTTTTTTATTTCTTAGGTTGCGACGTTGGGGTTGGCTATCTAGGCGGCGACCTTTTTCTGATTTTTTTTTTTCCATCTCGTGTTTTGGTGTGTCTTTGAATTTTTAATTTTATTTGGCATATAGAACTCATGGATCCACTAGATTGTATGCTTGTATTTGTAGTGGTATTTTGTACTCCTTGTATTCCTATGTTCCGGTGTATGGGAACACAAATTTGTGTGTGGTTTAGTTGATTTTACTGATTTTTGAGTTGCTTGGCTTTGTTTATAAGTCATTATCAGGTTTTGTTGAGCCTTGCAACAACTCAGGTGTGGAGTGGTGTGTGATTCTCTCCTAGTTGTCGCGCTGTTACCACATGCCCGGGTAGAGTCGGGGCGTGACACCCAGAGCGTCATATAGTAATAAGTTGTTTTAGTGATGAGAGAGATCGCTGTCAAAGCTTCATATAGGACTAGTTGACGATTGCCTTGAGAAAGGGAATGACATTTTCTAGGATATCTAATAAGTGACTAAGAGACTCATTTTATATAGTCACTCATACTTAGAATACATGTGTTTTCATATTTATGTTTCCATTTTTACTTGTAAATTATCTTAAATTTTGTTCGAGGATATAATTAAAGTGTTTAAACACTTTAGAAGACATTTTGGAGTATTTTGAAGCCAAACGGAGTAACTCCAAGAAAAGCAAGGCCAAAAGAAATGAAGAAATCATCAAAGTCAAAAGAAAAAGCCTTGTACTAGCTCTGTGCGATCATACAAAGCCTGTATAGCCCAGGAAGAATGGTATCATACCCTTTGTGTTACCGTATAGGGCTTATACAGCTCAGGCAGAGAGCCATACCATGTCAGCCTAGATAAAGCCCAGACAACCTAGGTAGAGAGTCATACCGACCTCTGTGTTTAATTTCTGCATTCCTTTCTATTTTATCCATGTCTAGCCAAACTTCCTAAGGCTACTGGAATTCAATGAACCTTGGAAGAAAACCTTTGTATGAATATTCTCGTATAAATACATTTATGCATTCAGTAGATTTTGAGTTAGTCTATAGCTCTTAGAGACTCGAGGACCGCCCATATGACGGTGGGGACCTTTCACCCACCAAGATCTAGTGTAGCATTCATGCATTAATTCATTCAACACTTGAGGCTTCCAAGATTACCCACATGACAGAGGGTACCTATCAATCCATCCAATGATAGTGTCGATTCCTTCCACATCTTAATTGATTGAAGAAGTACTGTTCGTGTATATGAATTCGGAAGTTCTTGCGGTTCAAACTATTACATGCATAGTATTTTATGTTATTTAGACATTGTTATTACTTCCTTGGGGATCTCGCATTCATGGGCAATTGAATTATTTCCCATTCTTATATTTGCATTAGTAGTAGTAGTTTAATTTAGTTTAGTTAAAACTCTCATGACTCGTTTGGTTGACTAGATAGCAACACAAAGAAGAAGTAATAATAAACTTTGAAACCCTTGGGAATACAACCCTTGTTTTGCAAACGATGTATTACTTAAACTAACCGTGCACTTGTGGCCGGAGAGTAGAGAATCATCACTCGCTCACTCGAAACCCAATTTACAAAATAAGTACATACAATAGACGGATAACCAATATCCATGACTCAAACTAATTCAGAGAGAATCCATTAATTAAATCATGATCCTTAAGAAAGTTTTAGGGGAAACATCACCCCAAAGATCTTCTCGATTGATTGAACCCCGTCTCTATTTTCTCTATTCTCATGTTTTTATTTCTTGCTTGAATTTTTTATGATTTCTTTCACACCATTATTTGGGTGGCTGCACAACAAAGTAGCTATTAGTAGTACTCTCATTTTTCTTGGGATACAACAACCCCCTACTCATCACTTTATTATGTGACAGCCTGTGCAGTTGTGGTGCGCCACCACTAGTCTCGGTGGTGGCCTCATCATCTACACTACTCATCACTTGATCAAATTGGGTTTTTTTTTGTTATAAACCTTGTAAAATGACCCTGTACATGAAATCTAACAAGATTGAGCATCAAATCCTAATGTAATATTCTAAGATCAAGTAAAATACCAAGCGCATACTATAAAAATAATGACTCATCAAGCACTTGTCAAATCTTCCCACACTAAAGCTTTTCTTTGTCCTTAAACAAATAAAGCTAGAAATTAAGATGAATAAATGCTTGATCACAAATTGGAAGATTATGGAAGCAATTAGCCATAAAAGAGTACTACAATTGCATTCAATAGAATAAAAGAATTTGACTTGAAAATTAAGTAAACTTAAGTTTTCGCTACTCGTGAATGTATTTGCAAAAGTCTGAATACTTAGCTAAGAATCATTTAAAGAATGAGCATGCAAATATAGAACTTATAAAACTCATTAAACGTTATCTCTTCTTGTTTTTTTTTCTTTTCTTCATTTTTCTTTTTTTTCTTAATATCGTTGGTAGCCGTGGTGTCTCGCTTATCTCGTGCATGTGTTGTGGGTGTTTAATTTGCTTTAGAGTTGTTGTGTCTTAAGTTTTGACTTAGTTTGGTCGTTTTGGGCTGAAAAACTAGTCAAAACATGAGTTTTGAGAAAGTACATGGGCCGAGCTAAAAGTACACGGCCATGTACATGCCCGAGTAACTTCCAAATGCTTGTTTTTCTCCTCATTCTCGTGAGTTACACGGCATGGTTTGATTTACACGGCCATGTAACTCCCCAAATGAGTGTTTTTTATCGTCCCGTGAGATACACGGCCAAGGTTTGATTTACACAAAGCAGTGTAACTCCCCGATTGTCTATTTTTGCCCTCATTCTGTGAGATACACGGCCAGAACATGATTTACACGGCCGTGTACCGCCACTGCTATATAAATCCCGAACTTAAGCCCTAAATCCTCCATTTTCTCTTCTCCTTCCTCTTCGACCCTTGTTTCCCATTGCCCTAATTGAGAAGAAAGAGCCACTCCTAGACTACTTCCTCCTCCCTTGGTTGAAGATTATTAAAGGTGAGCTTCTCTTCTTCTCCATATTCCTTTGTTTCATGTTGTTTTGAGAGAACATGTGGCCCTAGGTTTAGATTTTGAATCTTGCTACATCTTTTTGTTGAAATATTGTTTTATTTGCTTACCTTCCTCCATTCTATCTTGTTTATCGAATTGAGTGTAGAAATCCACAATGTTTTACTTTGGTGAAATTGATCACTAATCATGAAATTCAGGTTACTGTAGCACTTAGGATTTCATGGTTAAACTTTGTATTCTTAGTTGTTTGGGGAAGTTAATCCCCATAGAAATCCCTTGGAACCTCTAGGGACAAGTTCAGGGCATGTTCAAGCCTAGTTAGGGTTTTAAGGCTTGTAGCATGAAGATATTCATGCTTATTCTTCCTTTGTGTTTTTCTTTTGGTTTGAGCCTTTGTGGCTGGTATTGATGTAGGTGGTGACAGCTTGGCCAAAGCCAAAGAACCGGCGGAGGAATAGCCTTGTATACGAGTCGATCTCCTAAGTCTGTGAGTGGAATTCTGATTTCAAACTCTTATCAATTTTCTCTAAGTATATGTATAACTAGTTTTCATGAAAAGCTCATAATTTATGATGATGATTTAGTCGTTTGACAAGTATTCTTCATGCTCGTATTTTGAGAGTAAAACTTTATGTTATTTGACGGAAATGATTCATATTATCCTGTATATGCTGTTATGTTGGTTTAAACTGAGGAATTTCATACACGTGTTATACTTTTCCTCCGAATTATGCAAATGTGAATATTGGTCCTGGACAAGGACCTTGTGAAATGATTTACTTGAATTGCACTTGTTTTATTTCTGACAATATTTTGATGGTGATGGGGTTGTAACCTACCCGCCGCAAAGAGGGGGTCCTCACGGCCCAGCCTTTTAGAGGTGGCGTGGTGGACCCGGCCGATCTGTCCATATCGGTGGCACGTAGAGCCCCGACCGGACGAACATCATATCCGGAGTCACCATACGGATCGGTAGGTCAACGTCAAGAACATGAGCGCCTCTACGGCTCCGAACTTAGCCGCGGTCATGGCTAGAGTTTAGAGAAGTTTTTAGACCAATGTTCGGCCGTTTGAAATGGAAAATTTATATTTTATGAAAATAGACTTCTTATGAAAAAAACTTTAACCAGCTTCTAAAGAGTTTTGTGAATTATCGGCCCCGACATTTTCATAATTGTCTTTATATCTATATTGGGTGTTCAAACTCATATGTATCACTACATATTTGGATTCGGTTTTCTCTTTATAGTTATCTATGTTCTATGAAACATTTGTGCTTTCCACTCACCGAGTGACTCTAGTTACTCACCATTTTCCCTTTTTCGCACTCTACTCGCAGTGGTGGTGCGGCGGACTAGAGTGCCGGCCATACGTCGGCTAGTTCATCTAGATCTTATTTCATGTATGTTGTTTGTTGAATGTTATACATTGTGTAAGGACATGAATCCACTAGCGTGATTACCCTCCTTAGAACTGGGTTGTATGTTTATTGATTGTATTTCTCTCGAGATCTTTGTCGGATTTGTGGCATGTACGTCCTTTAAATTCTCGTACTCAGATTATTGCTTTGTTGTTCATCCTAGGTATTCCCGTATTTTACTCGTAATTGTCCAGATGTGGTAAGTCTTGCGGCGACTCGAGTGTTGAGTGACGGGGGTGTCCCTCCTCGAGTGGTCGCCGCGGTTGTCACTTGCCGGTCCCGTAGGACGGGGCGTTACAAGTAGCTTTCACACATCGCTCGAAATAGTCCTCTCTCTCGCAGGGTATATAAAATATTTAACTTAGCATACATGGTATTTGGACCTCAAATGCATGAATTGAGTTGGGTTTATTGAAAGTTAGTTTTCTTTGGTTGGTATTGATGTACATAAGTGTTGAAACCTCGCACAAGGCCAAAGATTTGGTGGAAGCCTAGCAAGAACTCAAATGGATCCACTAGAGTGGAAATATTATGCTATCACCTCTTTGCCTTCGGTAGTTTGAAAATGCATCTTAAGTGTCTCTTCTTGTCTATTCCATTAATTGGTGAAGAGTTGTGTTTGCTTTGGTGTGATGATAGCATGTACGTATCTTTAAGGCTTGCAAGAACCAAGGTTAGGTGTGGTCTACATCTCGTTGGGTTATCGTTGATGTTATTGTGTGCCCGATTGCAAGCTGGGGCTTGATAAGAATAAGATTTAAAGCAAATGCCATGGATTTTAGGAGGAGAAGCAATCTTATAATCCAATTCATGAAGATTCGATAGAGATTTCTATGGATTTCTTCTTTTCTTATAGATTTATTGAATTTTGTATGAATTTTGTGATCTTTATGGCCATGAGTGGCTAAACATCATTTTGGTACTAGGATTAATGAAATATAGGTTAGTATTTTGATTCTTGATATCATTTCTCATTAATTTAATTTTCAGTGGTGTTGATGATTTGACTATGAATGTGTATATTCCATGGATTAGTTAGTGAGAGCTTTGAGTTCATAGGTATGAATCTAGTTAGGGTGAGCCCAGATTCATTTGATCTTGTATTTTAACTAGAAAGAGCCCCAAGACATATTAGATCCATCATGATTGAAAGATATTAGTAGTAGCTCACCCAAAATGAGAGGTGACATAATCTCTCTGGATTACGATGAAGTAACATAGGTCATGAAAAAACAATGTATTCATAAACGGAATATGTGAAATAGGTACCGACTATGTTCAGGCATAAGTCACTTAGAGATGAAGGCTAGCATAGGATAGGAACCACCATGGTCCAATGATTAGATCAAGATTCTTTCTTAAAAATTGACCTCTAAGTCCAAAAGAGTTCAATATCCTACCACCACACACACTATTGATTTAGATTCTTTGACCACTTTATCTTAATAGTTTGAGTTTATTTGTGTTTATTTTCATTAATTCTTGATTCCAGTGTTGGTTTTTATTGTTTCTTGAGTTGATAATAGACGATAAGTTAATATTTAATACTCATTGTTCCGAGGGATTGAGTTTTTTTTTATTACATATTTTATTACTTAATTGACATGTGCATATTTTTTGAAACACTCACGCAACTCAACAGTAGGTTTTCTTTAATTTAATTTATTTATTATGATACAACTTAAATTTGATGCTTTAAGGTTAAAAATTTTGTGTTTTTTATTATTTAAAATTTATTTTTTATGATTATCATTAGATATTAAATATATAATTGCTTTAAAAAAAATAAAAAGTTCTATTTCAAATAAAAAAATATTATCATATTGTACATAACATCTAATTATATACATTGTCATATATGGCGGAGGTAGTCCATAAATCTATGCAATTTTGCACGTATATTTATTTTTTTCTCTAAATATGATGGCGTACGAGGGCATGAATAAAAAAAGACGGGAAAGCCAGACTGGCACATTACTATGCTGACCAAGAACTTGGGAAAGTACCATTCCGGCCCTTATTCTAGGATACTTTTATAAAAAAATAGATGAGGCAGTTTAGAAATATTAATAACATAGCAAGGGTGTTTCAGCCTTTTAAGAGTTCTTAACTTCCCGATAAAGCTTTTTAGGCCCACGGGCCTGACGCGAGAGAAAAAAGAGATCGAGAAACGAAAGAGAAGCGAAGGGAAGCAATTCAATCCTGCAAACAATAATGCAGGTATGGACATGGGATTAAACCCTGGAAATTTTCCTTCCTTTTTTTTTTCGGACTTTGTTTTGATGATTTTGTTGTTTTTGGCCTAGCAGACTAGGACTGTTGAAGTGGGGAACATCTCGGATCTGACAAGCGAGAGAGAGATCCTGGAGTTCTTCTCTTTCTCTGGCGAAATCGACCACATTGAGATGCGCTGGTTCGTATCCTTGTTTCTGTCTATGATTTCATTTTTTTCCTTTTGAATTTGTTGATGCATTTCTGGGTGGTTTCGTTTAGGATTAGAGTTATTATTATTTGGACGAGGGATTTGTCTAACGATTATTGTTGTCTGCATTTTGTGAGCAGTGATCCTGGGGCTTCGAGATGCAAGGCGTTCGTTACTTTTAAAGATCCGAAAGCTCTCGAGATCGCACTGCTTCTCTCGGTATCTCACTATTCTCGTTGTCTTTCATTTCAGCCAATTACTCATTTATCTTGTGAGTAAAGCTATAGGATTGTGGTTATTGATACAGAAATTATGTTATAGCATTGTATGATATAGTTACATGCTAGTCTATCCCAAGTTGGCATGAATTTTCTGTAACGAACAAGAATGTTACCCCAGGAGAGGAAATGTGATTTACTGTTTTCCTTCCTGTTTATGTTTCATTCTTATTAACTTCTGTCTCCTTTAAATGGTCACGATAGATTTATTGTGCTATTTGATGTGAAATCAAAAGATTTCATATGATCTTGTGGGATAGGTAATCTCACCCGTATTATGTATTTATGTGCTTGTTGATCTGATTGTGCTGTTGGGATTGATCAATATTCTCACTTTTGAATTTTTATTATTTTATTTTATTTTGTTTTTTAGGAGTTCATGGTCACACATGTATGTATGTACTCACTTGTTGCTTAACTGCTAAAGCTACATTTTGCCTGCCTTGCCTCTGAGCTTTGACTATTTTTTTGATCAAGTGATTCTTATAGCTGATTCTCTATTTTCAGGGAGCTACAATTGTCGGCCAGATAGTGAGCATAAGACCTGTTCAGAATTACACTCCTGAGGTTGAGGAGGTTAAATTTGTTCTAAATTTTTTTTCTTTTATCCTTTCCAAAACTTCATCATAGGTCTGTCTGTGGTGATTATTATTCAGCAAGTTGTTGTATCCCCGGGGACAAGTGATTCTTCTGATGTGAACTTTTTGCCAAGTACTGAGGTGTCTATGAACTCCAGTATACTTTTTACTCTTAAACTGCAACTCTGTAGAATGGATTCAATGTAAAGTTCTATCTTGTTTGAGTCTGTTTACATGCTTCTTACCTCCGCAGCTCCAACGCAGTTCTTCTGGTGGTGGGCGGATATACGTAAGCAAAGCTCAGGAAGTTGTGTCAGGTATGCTAGCAAAGGGTTCAGCCATTGGCCAAGATGCAATGAACAGAGCCAGAGCATTTGATGAAAAGCATCAGTTAAGAGCAAATGCCTCTGCAAAGGTCATTTCTTTTGATAGAAGGGTTGGGCTATCTGAGAAGATAACTATTGGCATTTCAGTTGTCAATGAAAAGGTCAAATCAGTTGATCAAAAGCTACAAGTGTCTGATAAAACAATGGCCGCTCTAATTGTGGCAGAGAGGAAATTAAATGATACAGGCTCAGCTGTGAAAAACAAACCGGTATTTTGTTGCAATAATTTATATAGGCCATCTGATTTATTTTAAAACAATAGCATGTAAGGATGGTATGTTAATGCATTACTTGATATTAGTCATTTAATTATGTTCAATAGAATGGCCTGGAGGCATCATTGTAGTCAATATTCTATCGTGCATTCACGTCTTGGGAAATATTGAATTGGAAATATCAACATATTTCATGTTGTCTGCACTTCTGGTGGATAGCAGCTTGTTCTTGATTAACCTTTAAGACTATGACTCAAATTGCTAGATGCAAGAGCTGTCTTTCTTTCTTGTAGCATACTTATTTTTTGTATCTTGTGTCACATCTAAGTTTTGTGTCAAGGAAGTGTTACTACTTTTTTGCGGATGTTGCATGTTGTTTGCAATCTTGACTGTTTGGTGGTTAGCATTTCTAATTGGAACTAAACCAATCACCGGTGCATCTTTTGTCCTAAATTATCTTATAATTTTTCTTCCTACAAGCGTTGTTGATGCCCTTAGTTTCCCTAAGTTGATTTTAACTGCTGAGGGGAGATGTAATGCATGAGCAGGTTTGTCACCGCTGGAACAGCTTGGCTCAATGGTGCTTTCGGCAAGGTGGCCAAGGCTGGTCATGTGGCTGGTACCAGAACCAGAGAGAAGTTTCAACTGGCAGTTTCCAACTTGACTGCAAAGGTAAACTCCAAGACTTCGCGTACTTTCTGCCAGGCAAATCTTGCTGCACATGCACTACCTCATCTTGTGGTGTCTCTGATTTTGGTTAGTTTTGAAGGTTGCATGAGTCTTGTTTAGCCAATCTTGTCGGAACATCCATTTAATAAATGCTTCTTTAATGACTTGAGCTAAGTGAATTTTGTTATCTATTCAATTCTTTGATGTGTCCAATTTTAATAATTTTGCAAATACACATTAAAGACGCCCAGGCTGTACTATCTCATCTTTTGATGTCTCTAATTTGGTTATTTTTGAAGATTTTATGAGTCTTGGTCAACATGTCTTGTTCTAATTTCCTATTCAATAAATGTTAGATAAGCCCTTTTCTTCTCTAACCAATTATTTCAACCATTCATTTTTTAAATTATTCAAATAGAAATACTATTGAGACTAATCTTGCCATCATCTTATTTTTTATTCTTATCTACAGGATCCTGTCATTGCTGCATGAGTCTGGTAATGTTGATGTGGCCAAAAAAAAGGATGGTTATAACATCAAAGGGGGTGGATTGATATGTAGTAACAAGTTTGTGCATGCTTTTCTTTTCTTGACCTGGAAGGATGCAAGACGTTGAGTCTCCTCGTTGTCAATTGTTGTTTTCTACCAATTAATTGGTGCTTTATTATTGCCTTCATTTTTATCATGTTCCTTCCTCATTGATTTCAGGAGTGTAGTTGTATTATATATTGGGTGGTTGTACCGGCATTGAAGTGAATATAGGGTTTTGTATTTTGTATTGTAAGACATACATTCTTTCATCTCTGTTACCTGTACCCTGGATGTTCTTAGGTTGTGTCAATGAAAGGAAACCTGTTTCCTAATGCAATGGCTTTGTTTACAATGTAGATGGTTTGAATGGTGCTGTTATTTTGTTTTTCTGCATTATGAAACAAAATTATCGCACAAAAACGCTGCATGTTATTTAACAGTACGTGGCAAAGCTGAAATCCTTTTCCAGACTATGCATTGGAGTGCGGAAATGGGCTGTGATATGTGCATGTCCCACTATGTGAAGCAGTTCTTTTGCTTTCCGGTTCAGCATTTTCAAAACTGATCATCAAGAATTTCCTTTAATTTGGTATTCTTTAATTTATAATTTCCAAAAGTGCTGGTATGGTTTATTGGGCATGTATCATCTGAAGTGTGGGGTTTTCTTCATTTGAACTTCTTAACTCTGCATCTAGCAGCTCTCATCTAGAATTATCAATAAGAAATGGTTGGAGTGTTGACAGCACAAATCATATCTGCAGGTTACAGATTATACGAATGGAGAATGGTAATGGTCGGAACTTACAATTAGGCCGTCACTGTGTTTCTCCTCTTTTCCTTGTTGATCTATGCTCACATTCCAAGAATCTAGTGCCCTGAAGACTTAAAGCTGGTAACTGACTTGGTGGGCCCTCTTTTCAGTGTGGTTTTCACTGTAAGATTGCAGCAACTAGTATTTAGGGAAAGAATGACATGTGGATGGAATTTTTTATGACATCGCCATTGTTAAATGGGAATAATTTGTGATTGACATTTACAAAGTTGAGTTGCCCGACAAGGTTGCTCATAGAAGAAAAAGTATAAGAGAATTGAGGCGCGTTCTTTTCCACAATCTAATACTAATCAGAGTATCAAATTTGTGCAATCTTGCGTCTTTATTTATTGAGGACTGCTTATCCATCCAAATTCAATTTAATTTGCAAGATATTCATTCCAATCAAAGCTAATTAGCTGATTCTAGCGTTCATTATTATTTTTTTGTCACGCCCTGACCCCATAGCTAGGCCCGCTGACAGACGGCCGCATCCAACAGGGCTGAGCCCCACTGTTTGCAAGGCCTTAGATTTAACCTGGTCAGAGTCAACCCTAACAAGTAGAATAAGAAGCAATAATACAGAACTAGGAATAGAACAACAGTAACAAAGTTAACACAGGTATAGGCTTTAGTAGCCCTACAGAATACAGTCCGTATATACAATCTACGAATAAAAAATACGGACATGATACAAGTCTTACTCACATAAGAAAGTTCTCTATAAGATCTATAGTGAAAGACATGAATACGATTCCAAGATAAACCCTCGATCCTAGGCTTAATCTTCTCCTGCGAAAGACAAAATCGCAGAGTGTATGAGCTACAAGGGGCCTAGTAGGATTGCAGAAATAACAGGTAATACAGATATTGCAGAATAATTATAATCCAAACAGAAATACAAAAAATGCTCAGAATTCAGAAATAATCAGAAATACTGAAAATACGCGAAAGCAAATGTGTACATCTCTCGACTAATAACGTAATCAACAACGCGAGGCCGGATCTTCGACCGTGAAGTCGGAATGTAACAGACAAAATATCAATCGCCGGCCGGATCTTCGACCGCAGCCTGAATGGTAGCGCTACTACGTAAAAAACATATGCACATGGCTATGACTTACTCCTCCTAGCCGGGTAATTTGCCAAGAATGGAGATGTACCAAAAATCACGGAAAATACAGAGTACGAGACAAGCACAATACAGAATAAATCGATTCGTAATATAAATAAATAAATAAATAGTGAGTACAGAATAACAATAAAGACAACAACAATAATACAAGAATATCAAAACTAAATAAATTTCTAAATAAAAACGTAGATACGTAACACAAGAGATACGGAGTAATTATACAAGTGTAAGAACCTATCCAGCCCCGTACTACGAAGTTAGGTTCAATAGACACAATCGGATCTAAACCTTAAGCCCCCGAAGTTACCGACGAGGAGATCAAATGGTGCAAGAAAAATGTTAACTCTTACCACAAGGACCAAACCCTAAGTAATTACAATTCCAGGCTAGAAAAAAAGGTAGATCATTCAACATCTCAACCAAAGATACAAAAATATACGCACAATATGATTAAGCAATCATCAAACACATAAGACCTAAAGCTCAAATTCCACTATAGAAATAGCAAGGTCTACCTGACAATTATATCAAATTATAACAAAATCCTACAAGTTACACACATAAAAGAAAATATCAAACCATCATGGCACTTAGGTAAAAACAGTGATGTGATGAACTCCACTGAAGGTGTGGACAAGAGAACATGCTATGGAAGTTAGTCATGAGCCAAACTTGGCTCGTGATGTGTTACCCTACCAAACATTTTCAACAACCACACTGACCATGTAGTAACCCTTTAATTCTAACCATCTTTAAAATCCCCGCTTTAGCTAATTATAGACAAGAAAACAAGCCGCTTTTCTCGTTCCTATATCGGCTATCTTCCGAGCACAAAACTTATAAATTTACCTTGTTTCCTAATACAAAAGCTAGCCAAAACAGATAGGCATGGAAAAGGGAAATTTTCAAGTCCAATTGGAACCAAAATTTCAATCCCATGTTTGCTCATATAAAAACTAGCAGGAATCAATTTTGGAAAGTATGGCGTTATATAGAATGATCTACAACATGGATAAGGGAAGCATAGCAACATACATCAACGACAAAACACCCTCATCACCCTCTAAACACAATTAACCTTCTTAACCATGCCCATCAACATCATCATTTTCTAATCATGACACCTTGGCAATGTACTTCCAGTCATTAATTAAACTCATCAGTGTTTACTTAAAATGCATCATCTAACAACCATTCATGCATCTTAGCCCACAAATCAATTAACTCAACCTTATCAATAAATCATATACAAAACATATGTATATAAAACTGATCTGCCAACTTACTTATCATTCGAAATCATGAAAACTTAATCTTTTCTTCAATCCAAACATAATCCCAGTGAAATCAAAGCAGCATGGGCCCCCTATCAATACCCATTCTTTTCTGTACATAAAAAAAAAATGATATTTTCATCAAATCAAAGAAACTCAAAACTGGGTGCAAGTGATTCAATCCAAAGCTCAAGCCAACGTGAGCATTTCCGACACACTGTTAGTCATAACCATCCTATGAAACACACTATAGTCATCTCAACCTGACATTAATTTGAACCACCTCACTGGAAACACTACTATTATTGCACTATATATATATATATATATATATATATATCGCCCCGTCCCACAGGACCGGCACGTGACAACCACCGCGACCACTCGAGGAGGGACACCCCCGTCACTCAATACTCGAATCGCCGCAAGGCTTACCACATCCTGGACAAGTACAGCATAAAATACAGGAACACTTAGGATGAACTGCAGGGCAATAATCTGAGTACAGAATTCAAAAGACGTACATGCCACAAATCCGACAAAGGTCTCAAAGAGAAATACAACCAATAAACATACAACCCAGCTTCTACGGAGAACAATCACACTAGTGGATCCATGTCCTTACACAATGTATAACATTCAACAAACAACATACATGAAATAAGATCTAGATGAACTAGCCGACGTATGCCCAAAGCACTCTAGTCCCCCGCACCACCACTACCGAGTAGAGCCCCCAAAAAGGGAAGAGAGTGAGTAACTAGAGTCACTCGGTGAGTGGAAAGCACAAATGTTTCATAGAACATGGATAACTATAAAGAGAAAACCGAAACCAAATATGTAGTAATACATATGCGTTTGAACACCCAATATAGATATAAACACAATTATAAAAATGCCGGGGCCGATTATTCACAAAACGCTTTAGAAACTAGTTAAATTTTTCATAAGAAGTCTATTTTCATAAAATACAAAATTTTCCATTTCAAATGGCCGAACATTGGTCTAAAAACTTTTCTAAACTCTAGCCGTGGCCGCGGCTAAGCCCGGAGCCGTCAAGGCGCTCATGTCCTTGACGTTGACCCACCGAATCCATATGGTGACTCCAGATACGATGTTCGTCCAGTCAGGGTTCTACGCGCCACCTGATATGGACATATCAGAATCATTCTACAGGGTCCTTGTCTAGGACCAATATTCACATTTGCATACGCCGGATCAAAAGTATAACACGTTTATGAAATTTTTCAGTTTAAACCAACATAATAGCATGTATAATAATATAACATAAATCGTTTTCTTCAAAGTTTTGCTCTTAAAATACGAAGCATGAAGAAAACTTGTCAAACAACTAAATCATCAACTCAATTCTCATAAATTCCGAGCTTTACATGAAAACTAGTTATACATATATTTAGAGAAAATTGACAAGAATTGTGAAATCAAAATCCCACTCACAAACTTAGGAGATCGACTCCTATACAAGGCTACTCCTCCGCCGGTTCTTTGCCTTTGACCGAGCTGTCACCACCTACACCAATAGCAGTAAAAAAGGCTTAAACCAAAAGAAAAACACAAAGGAAGAATAAGCATAAATATCTTCATGCTACAAGCCCTAAAACCCTAACTAGGCTTGAGCGTGCCCCCGAATTTGTCCCTAGATGTTAAAAGGGATTTCTATGGGGATTAACTTCCCCTAACAACTAAGAATACAAAGTTTAACCATGAAATCCTAAGTGCTACAAAGAACCTGAATTTCATGATTAGGGAACAATTTCACCAAAGTAAAACATTGTTGATTTCTACACTCAATTCGATAGACACGATAGTATGGAGGAAGGTAAGCAAATAAAACAATATTTCAACAAAAAGATAGAGTAAGATTCAAAATCTAAACCTAGGGCCACATGTTCTCTCAAAACAACTTGAAACAAAAGAATATGAAGAAGAAGAGAAGCTCACATTCAATAATCTTCAACCAAGGGAGGAGGAAATAGTCTAGGAGTGGTCCTTTCTTCTCAATTAGGGCAATGGGAAACAAGGGCTAAAAAGGGAGGAGAAGAGAAAATGGACGATTTAGGGCTTAAGTTCAGGATTTATATAGCAGTGGGGATACACGGCCAAGTACACGGCAGTGTAAATCATGTCCTGGCCATGTATCTCACAGAATGAGAGGAAATATGCAATCGGTGAGTTACACGGTCGTGTAAATCAAACCCTGGCCGTGTATCTCACAGGACAAGGAAAAATACTCATTTGGGGAGTTACACGGCCGTGTAAATTAAACCCTGGCCGTGTATCTCACAGGACGAGTAAAAAAAATACATTTGGGGAGTTACACGGCGGTGTAAATCAAACCCTGGCCGTGTAACTCACAGAACTGGGAGAAATATGCATTTGGGGAGTTACACAGCCGTGTAAATCAAACCCTGACCGTGTAACTCACTGAAAGATGGAAAAACAAGCATTTGGAAGTTACTCGCGCATGTACGGGCACCCTTACGGCTGTAAGTATCGGGCCATAAGGACCTCTTACAAACCATTCATGCATTATTTATTTATTTCATCATCAATACTTGTGCTCTTCCCTGGGGAATCCTCGCCCGGGTCCTTATCTTTTATACTTGTTTCTCTATACGTTCATTGCTCGTTGGTGGTTAGTTCGATTAATTGTTTTGTTTCAGTACTTATTTCTTGTTCGGCAAAACTCCTGTTTGATCTGACTAAACAGCTAATCTAAGAGGAAGTAATAGTAGATCTCAAGACCCCAAGGAATACGACGCTCTCGTGCTCGCACGAGAGGTATTACTTGACGACCTGTGCACTTACGGCGGGGGAGCCGTGTACCCGCTTCTTTAGCGACGCGCGCGGCCACCATCAAGTTTTGGCGCCGTTATCGAGGACTTTTGAGAATACTAGAAAAACTCCTAAACGTTGGCTTAGTCATTTTTACTTTGTTTATATTCTTCCTCCTTTGTTTATTTTCATTTTTTGTTTTCTTTTCGATTTCTTCAGTGGCTTTTGTGTATATTTATTTTTCTTTTTGTTACACGTCTGTACATATTTCCTTGATGTTGTCAAGTTGTATATACTCAAATACTCACTTTTGTGTTGGACTTATGCGAGGTGTACAATAGCCTATATCTCAAGACATGGACGTGGACTCACCTGAGTATTCCGAATCGTACGTGCACTCAGTAGCATACATACAACAGTACATACTAGATTAGGATCATAACTTTTTAGGGGAAAACTCCAAAGTTGCAGCTCCTATGGTGCACCAGCCTACCCACAACAAGATTGGCACAAGGTTTTATGCGTTCTCCATGGGAAGTACGAAGTCAACGCAAGAAATGTACCCTTGAAACAACACCAGAGTGACATGCCTACACAGGAAGCCCAACAGTGGAGCAATCTTGATGTACCTTGTGAGCAAGTTGCATGGGGACCACCAAAACAAGACACTCAGTCAAAGTCCGAGGGGGAAACCTGGTTAGTGAGTGAGGATTATAGTTCCGAGAGCTCTACTCCTAAGGAAATTGAATTTGAGAAAATAAGTTGTGATAGTAAATATAAACTTAAACTGTTTGCGGCGGACCCACCAAGGTCAGAACTTAAGGAGTTACCGTCACATTTGGAATATGCGATTTTGGGGGAAAACTCAACACTACCTATCATCATAGCCTCCGGCTTTTCTGGTGAGCAGAAAAAAACTCTTAAGCGTGTTGGAAAAACACAAACAAGCTATCTCTTGGAAGTTGCAGACATCAAAGGTATAAGCCCTTCATTATGTACTCACAAGATCTTAATGGAAGACAGTCATAAACCATCTGCACTGCCGCAGAGACAATTGAACCCCAACATGAAAGAAGTAGTGAAAGATGAGGTAGTCAAATTGCTAGATGGCGGCATCATCTATCCTATCTCTGACAGTGCGTGGGTGAGTCCTATGCATGTAGTACCAAAGAAGGGGGGCATTACAGTGGTAACCAAAGAGAATAACGAGCTTATTCCCCCTCGAACAATTACTGGATGGCGGGTGTGAATTTACTACCGCAAGCTCAATGATGGCACCCGAAAGTATCATTTTCCCTTTCTATTCATTAATCAGATGCTTGAGCGGTTGGTCGACCACGATTACTATTGTTTCTTGGATGGTTTTTCTGGGTACTTCCAAATCCCAATTGCACCGGGGGATCAGCAGATAACCACTTTCACTTGTTCCTATGGTACGTTCGTATATCGTCACATGCCCTTTGGCCTTTGTAACGCCCCAGCTACATTTCAAAGGTGCATGCTTGCTATATTTGAGGACATGATTGAGGACACCATGGAGGTCTTCATGGATGATTTCTCCGTGTATGATGATTCTTTTAACTTATGCTTAAGGAACATTGAACAAGTTGATAAGTGTCTAAATACACCATTTTGTAACGGTATTTTATTTATAATTTCATGCATTATTTGAATAAAACCAGTGCCCTTTTATGTGTTTTTCTATTTCAGGGCATCTAGGAGCTGTCTACAGTAAGAGGAGCATTTGTAGCATGAAAAACGAGGCCAAGGAGCATGAAAACCGGGAACTCCTACATGAAACGGCCCTACTCGGTCCCGTTTTCAGGCCTGTGTTCGGGCTGCACACCCTTAGCTAGAGGGTGTGCAGGCTGGTGTGCTGCCGCACACGAAGCCGCACACCGCTTGGGTATTTAACCCGTTTGAGGGTTTTCTTGAAAGGGGGACTGGCCACCGACGCTTCAAAAGACCCATATGCTCAAATCTTCATCGAAGGAGGTCGTTTTGGAATGTATTCAAGTGGGAGAAGACGGGAGAACACCAAGATCTTCATCCTAGGGCTTGCCAACGTGTATTCGGCGAGTTACCTCATCATCTTTAGTCGACATCTTCAAGAGGGAGGTTGTGTTTATTTTTGATGTATTTTGTATTGTGTGAACTCCCGCTGCCTATCATGTCGAACTAAACCTTCCAAGGCCGCCGGCCAACCGGTGAACCTTGGGAGGAACACTTGTATTGGATGATTTTTATCTAATCAAATGAATGCATGGATTGTGTTGCTTGGTTTCTTTCATTCTTATGTCATGTTCATTCTACAATGGATGGTTTCGGTTTCCGTAGAATTCGTTATGAATGATACTTATTTGGCGGGATGCTAGCATGTATTAGGTGAAAGGATGTTAGAAGAGGGATTTATTGTACCGATACACCGGAGGTTCCGGATGCCGCTAGCTTCCCGTAGGTTGTAGAGTTTTTCTTAGCACAATTGCTCTTAGATAACTCTAGCCGAGACTCCCTATTCCCAATGACATTGTGTGAGTATTCTTAGGACAAAAGAACTTGTACTTTATTAGGGCTACACTACTGGCGTTCTGGGGTAGTCGACTTCCGAGTCTAGGCGGACCAACATGTTGCAAACCATGCATGCATTATTTTTTTATTTTATCATCTTTACTTGTGTTCTTCTCGGGGGAATCTTCGCCTGGGGCCTTATCTTCTCTACTTGTTTTCTTCTCCATGATTTTAACCTGTTGGTGGTAAAGTTCTTTGGTTACTTATTTTAATTTTAATTCTTTTACAACAAAACCCTGTTTTGATCCGAGCAAACAACTGTTCTAAAAGAAAGTAATAGTAGATCCCAGGACCCTGGGGAAACCAAGAGGTATTACTTGACGACCCGTGCACTTGCGGCCGGGGAGCCGTTCGCCCACTTTTTAGCGATGCGCGCGGCGACCATCATGAGTATTAGCTTGATGTGAAGAACCAACCTGGTGTTGAGTAAGGAAAAATGCCATTTCATGGTCAAAGAAGGGATGGTCCTTTGGCACAAAATCTCCAAGAAGGGAATCGAAGTAGACAAGGCCAAGATCTCCACCATTGAGAAGCTCCCTCCGCCTACATCGGTGTGAGCAATAAGAAGCTTTCTTTGCCATGCGGGATTTTATAGAAGGTTTATACGGGACTTTGCAAAAATCTCAAAACCGTTGACTAAGCTACAAGAGAAGGACGTCCCCTTTGATTTCACTCGTGAATGCCTCGCCACCTTCATTACTCTGAAGAGTTTGTTGGTTCAAGCTCCTATCATGATCACACCGGATTGGAATAAACCATTCGAGTTGATGTGTGATGCGAGTGACTATGCCATGGGTGCAGTTTTAGGTCAGAGAAAAGACAACCATTTTCACCCTATCTACTATGCGAGCAAGACCCTCACCGGGGTCCAAGAGAATTACACGACCATTGAGAAGGTGCTCCTTGCAGTAGTGATAGGCTCCAACTTGGGGAAAGAGAAAGATGCCTTGAGGGTAGCCCGATCTTCACGACGTAGGATCAAGGTAAAAGGATAACTGGCTGCGAACAACCTGGGGTGGATGCGACCCGTGCGTTGGGGAGAGACGATCCGAAGCTTCAAGAACTCCGACCCGCTGACCGAACAATCGCAGAACCACAAACCAGAACTAATCCACACAAAACGCCCGGAAGCGTAGAGCACGAATTAGGGGGAAAGCCGAGGCCTTCCTCTCGCGAATCTAAGAGAACTCACAAGAACAATAATAATAAGAACACTCTTGTTTCTGAAAAACAATGATCCAAAGTTCCCTTCAAAAGAGAAAAATATAAGACTATTTAAAGACAACTAAAACTTGGGAGGCAAGAAAAGCATCTTATTACAAATTACTTAATAAAACAAATCTAAATATAGAGATACTAATGACGTGGTTACTGTAGGACTTATTGTAGTTATGTTTATTTTAGGTCGTAGTCTAAATATAGGTAGCAGCCGCGATTACTGTAGCACACATATTGTAGGCAAAGTTATTTTAGGTCATACTCTTTCAATCTTGCAATACTTCCTTTCTTTGTTAGCAGGCTGATTTTGATTTGATTTCTTTTCTTTTTATTGTCTTCCTTTATTTCATTCTCTTTCCATAAATAAGATTCTTCAAATGCTCCTCTTTTGCTATCTTTTTCTTTTTCTAAGTCTTGAATGATGTCCTCACTTCCAATGCACCTAAAGTACAATTAAAGTAGAACAAATTGGAAGCACTACCGTATTAATATAATGTGATAATGAACTTAAGTTAGCGTTCACCAGGTTTTAAATTTGTTTAACATGACTTTGTGTAATTGGTCCTTGATCTTGGCCATATAAAAGTGGTGTAGATTGTGGTGTAATAGCCATGGGTGTGATGTCCTCATCAAGTAGTGTTCGCAGTTGAGAAGTTTCGATCATACCTTGTGCTATCGAAAGTCATTGTGTTTACGGATTATTCAGCTCTTCATTACCTCATGAGAAAAACAGATGCAAAGCCGCGTCTTATTCGTTGAGTGATTATGTTACAAGAGTTCGACTTAAAAATCAAGTACAAACGGGGGACTGAAAATCTGGCTATGGACCACCTCTCCCGTTTGGAAAGGACTGACGCTTGTGCAACTCAAGAGCGTGAGATCAACGACTCGTTCCCCGAGAAACAATTATACTGCATCCAGGTAGCACAAGAGCATGACATACCCTGGTTTGAAGAAATTCTTCATAGACCTCAAGCACCACATGTGTGGAGATCCCTACTTGTTCCGAGTATGTGCCTATCAAGTGGTTCGCCGATGTGTATCCCAAGCATAAGGGCATGACATTATTAAGCATTGTCATGAAGTATGTATCCACTAGAGGCCACTATAATGCTAACTGCACGGCAAGAGAGGTATTGGATGCTGATTTCTATTGGCCAACAATGTTTTAGGATGCTCAACATTACGTTCGAACTTGTGATCATTGCCAAAGAGCCGGCAATATATCCCAACGAGATGAAATGCCTCAAAATACCATCCAAGTGTGTGAAGTCTTCGATGTATGGGGAATATATTTCGTGGGCCCATTTCCGACCTCGAGTGGTAGCAAATTCATTTTGGTAGCAGTGGATTATGCTTCCAGATGGGTGGAGGCTCAGGCCTTGCCGTTAAATGATGCAAGATCCGTAGTTCAATTCTAGAAGAGACTGTTCTCCCGATTTGGTACTCCACTAACAATTATTAGCGACTCAGGGACACATTTTTATAAATCCCAGTTCACAAAAATCCTAAAGCGATAAGGAGTCTCACATCACACTTCAAATGCTTATCACCCCCAGTCTACTGGTCAAGTTAAAGTTTCCAATCGAGAACTCAAGAGAATCCAGCAGAAGACTGTGGCTCATCACCGGAAAGACTAGTCTGACCAATTGGAAGATGCATTGTGGGCTTACAGAACCGTCTACAAGACACCCACCGATAGTAGTCCTTATAGCTTTGTGTACAATAAAGCTTGTCACCTACCAGTAGAACTTGAACATAAGGCATATTGGCAAACAAAGTCTTAAATTTTGACTTCCATGCGGTGGGAGAAAATAGGAGACTAAAATTAAATGAGCTTGATGAGTGGAGAACCCTTCCCTATGGGAACTCACGTATATACAAAGAAAGAGCAAAAAGATATTATGACCAGAGGATCAAACATGACAAGCAGTTTACAGAAAGAGATTAGGTTCTTCTATACAACTCCCACTTCCGTTTATTTCCTGGGAAACTCAAGTCTCGATGGTCGGGGGCCTTACACGATCACCCGTGTAACACCGCAAGGAGTAATTGGGATCCATCACCCGGAGAAAGGCCAGTTGAAGGTCAATGGCCACTGCCTTAAGCCATACTTTATGAAGCAAGGTATAAACTTTTCCTATGAACCCCCTTGAGAATCATGAACATGAAAGTCAAGCTCGTGACGTTAAATAAGGGCTTTTGGGAGGTAACCCAAGTTCATTTAGGGTATTTGTGTGTGCGTTTACGTTGTTTGTTGTTTGGTTGGTTTGGTTGTGTTTTTACTTTCTTGTTCGAGTAATTGTTTCTCACTTTTGTCCGTGAAATCTTCCTATTTTATAAGTTGGTAAACGATTGGTGTATCAATTTTTGTCAAGAAAACTTGGGAAAAATCAAAGTTTGGCACTTCTGGAGGGTGTACGGGGCGGTCTACCCCCCTACCCCCCCCCCCGGGCACACACCTGCCAGAGGGTTGTGCGGGTATGCGGCCGCATGGCCCCCCGTACAGGCCCGGTGCAGGCTGGCTACAGCCCGCATAGATCTGGCCGATAAGTGTCCATGAGGACATGATAAGTATACAATTATGCATATTTTATATATTAAATTGTGTACTTATCGAGTTAGCATTTGAGCAAATTAGTGGAATACGAGGCTAAATCGAATATAATCTGTCTTCGTAGGTACCAAGTGTAGGTTAAAGCCAGGGGAAAGCAAAGGAAGTGATTTGGAATGAAAAAGATCGAAATCGGCATACCTCTCACTTAGCACTTGGAAAGCAACATTACTTACAAGCAAATTACGGCTAGGCTTATGGCTGTAAGATTTATTCAGAAGACCTTACGAGCATCTTTATGCCTATAAGAGAATAAGCCCTACACTCCATAGAGCCTTACGGTCGCGCCTTACAGCCGTAAGCAAGACCGTAAGTGGAAGGCAGAAGCATTTACGGGAGAAACTTATGCTCGTAAGGTTAGAGGCAATATTTATCATATGAGGCTTACGGACCTAGGCTTACGACCGTAACGCGAAGATAGAGAGGCTTACGGCCGTAATCGGTGGCGTAAGGCACGAGGAAAATTCAAACCCTGACGCTTACGGCATAGCTTACGCCCGTAAGCTGGCCGTAAGTTAAGGCCTATATAAGGTTTTACTGAAGAAAGAAAGGGAGTTCATTTTTAGGGTTTTATTTCACTTTTGGGGAGAGTGTGGCTGGAGAGGGAAGAGCTTCAACTGCGAGATGAAGGACGAAATCTTCCATTCCAAGGCGAAGAAGCCGTGTGGTTCTTCATCAATATCATCTTCACCATTCATTAGGGCACCACCACGGCCAAGGATCGTGTCTTCTCCAACGTCGACGGAGTTTTCTATTCAATTGCACGTTATGATTATGAACATTCATGAAACCTTTATTTTGCATTATTGCAATATGAGCTAATCCCCTATTTGGGAAGCTTGGATTGGAAACCTTGGGGAGATTATTGAACTCTATTTGTAATTCTTTTTTATCTCAATTGCTTAGGGTGTTTACTCTTGGAAAGGTATGTGTGATTGGATGGTTATCTTATTGCATGTTGCGTGATTGATGACGTGCGGTGAAAACCCGTTGTTCGTCTGATCTTGCGTGCGGTGAAAATCCGTTATTCGTCGCATCTTGCGTGCGGTGAAAACCATCTTGATATCACATTCCTGTTAATCTCTTATGCTAATTAGTTAAGGATTATTTATAGAAGTTGGTGCCTAATTGCCTAATCCCCGAGAGAGTACTGCCCAAGTGTTCCCATTATTCCAGATAATCTTTACCCCTTGCTTGATTTTTACTCGTTTTAGTTACTTTGGTTAGGCCTACCAACCATCATTCTTCTTAGGGTTGATTTCGCAACCAGAGGTTAGTACTAGTACGTTAGCTCCTTGGGGTTCGACAACCCAATCCCTCTTTGGGGGTCCACTGTATTACTTGACGACTTGTGCACTTACGGTGACGCAAAGGGCGTGTTAAGTTTTTGGCACCATTGCCAGGGTTCAACGTTACGAACACTTTAGTTTCGTCATTCTAGCCATTTATCCTCTAATTTTAAATTCGGTAAAATCCCTCATTTGGTCCCTTTATTATGGTCACCACGCCCTTTTAGTCCCTCTATTACAAAACGAACCAATTTCGTCCCTCTATCATTTAGATTGGATAAATCGAGTCCCTCCGTTAAAATATCGTCAACTTCGCTGTCTGATGATGATTACGTGGATTAAACTATAAAAAACAATTCTACAATATCACATGTCATCACGCCACGTCAGTTCGGATCCGGGTGTGAAAGTAAAAGATCCGAAACCTACTTACTAAAAGTATCCCCTTTCTTTCCTGTAGGGCGATCCCGGACCAAAGCCATCCTTCTCCGACCATCCTTCTATGACCAACGGCAACCTTTTGGCTCTTCTCCTCCTCTACCTCTCCGTCAACACCATCAAAGTTGCCATCGCCAACATTCCCGCATCATTGTCAGCAAAAGACACTACAGGTGATGGTTGCATAGCTATCAGGAGGAGCTCATACAACAACTAAGGACAATCACATATGAAGTTGAAGGATTTTATAATGTAATAGAAGTACTAATATTCAGTATTGATTACAATTTGATGTATGGTTGTAATTAGTGAATATCAATTATCTGGAAAGGTTGTTACAACGGTGCACAATATCTTGGCATAGAAGGTGTTTGTTAGAATGCCATGGTGGATGTTTGTTACAACAATTGTTATGATTTCCCATTTATATGTTTAGATTGTATTATATTTTGTATTTTAATTCAAATGTTGTATTTTGAAGATAATTGTTAGAATGCCATGGTGTATTTTGTATTTTGTATTTTAGATTTTGTATTAGAATGCCATGGTGGATGTTTGTTACAACATTTCAAAATTTCTAAGAAGATCCTTTATTTGTTTTTGCAAGTGTGCTATTGAAAAACATTCAATATGAGAATTGGGAAAAAACAAATATTTAGGAGAATAAACTGATGTCTCAAATCTTTAAATGTTGTCTATCTGTTTCTACAAACATTACTATTGCAAGAAATATTTACAAGGAAAACAAGAAAACAAATTGATACATTGAAGGATTGAATTCAAAGGTTTCAAACTCAATTGAGTAGGCAAAATTGATATATTGTCTGTCCCCAAACATGCTAAACAAAGCATAATGTGTCTTAAACAGAAAAACATTCATGTTTTGCATACACAAACAACCAAAACTAACCAAAACCTGCATGCCATCTGTGAATTACAAAAAGACAAAAATTAAAACTAAAACCCATCTAACAAATAACATCCACCAGCTTCAAAATCAATCCTTCACTTCAGATGGAGCAAAAGCTTGTGTTGGAAAATTTGTAGAACCCTATGTTGGAAAGTCTACAGAAATTTGTGTTGAAAAATCTGGTAATTCAACTGTTGAAGTTCTCTCACTCGGTGTCATTTGCTTGTTCTTATGTACAACAAGCTTTCCCCGCTCCTTCATAGCCGACAAACACATATACCATATATCTTTCATATATATATAGCTATGGAAAACGGATAATGGTAGTTTGGTGGGTTTAAAATTACCAACTCAAGAGAGTGATGAATGAAGCACCTTGATGAGCTTCCCTTCCAACTATAACCTCACCAAGTGTTAGCACCCTACAATGTTAATAACAATGTCTTAATATTTTGCAATAATTATAAGAGGACATTATATATTTGTTACATTTAGGTACAATATTTATTGGGAGTAATTCTTACTCTTATTACTTTCAAGTGAAGATTGAGTTCCTCCAATCGTTTTTGTTGCCTTAGCTACTTGTGAAGTAGCTACCCTTGTTTTTTGCCTTTTTCGTCTAACTGAACCAATATTGGCGGAAATATGTGTCGTAGTTGCCGCATCATCTTGGTTATCATTTGAGACCTACACAACCATAACATTATATAATACAACATAAACACTAAATACGAGAGGGAAGAAAAGATATTAATGGCATCAACTATAGAGAACTCACGGGGTTTATCCTTTGTTGGGCATCTCAACTTGTTGTGACCAGTTTTGTGGCAAAGCCTCGCACCTAAATATCGTTCCATGCATAGAAATCTTTGATTTGTTACCATTCTTTCCTTCAAGTGGTTCCCTCCTCCTTTTCTTTACAGGTCTACTAGGCAGCCTCTTTACCATAGGTGGTAACATAGCTCCTTCATTATTTACTGGACAGAATTCCCTACCTTTTATTGGGTTCACAGTGACACCATATGCTTTCAAGTATGTATCCCTTTTGAGCCAATCCGACACATACTCAAGTGGATCTGCCCCATTAAATGAAATCGCAGCCATAGCATGTTCACATGGGATTCAACTTTTACCCCATCTTCCACAAGAACAATCTTGACCTGGTAGCACAACTACATACCCTTCCCTAACATGTTCCATCAAATCATCTCGAAAAACCTCATGGCTTGATCCACCATTCCACACCACATGCCACTTCAAACTTCTTTTCTTTTCCTTCTCAATCCTAGCAACAACATTAGGGCCACAACCAACTTTCCATTTCATAGCAAATTCTTTTTTGATAACCATCCTAGCCATTATATACTGCCTAATATCTTCAAGCATTGTGATTATTGGTTTGCTTCGAGACTCTAGGATTACTCCATTAAAAGTTTCACACATGTTATTATCAATGACATTACATTTAACTATGCCATTAAAAAATGCTAGGTACCAACCTGAAATAGGCGACCTTTCCAATAATTCTTCCACTGCATTCACACCTCCTTTTAAGCTCTTCATCCTATCTAATTGTTGCTTCACTTCTGGGCTAATTTGCAGATCTTGCAACATTCCAAAACTGAATTTGAAGATCTTTTTCAGGATGAAGTTTTCCCCATCTTGCGTAGATGTGTCTAGAGCACATCCTATGTTCACTTTGTGGGAGCCAGGCATTCACTGCATGTTGCAAACCCTGCAAACATGATACTAAATTAGAATGAAATTTTGGTCAAAGAAACAAAATTAAGGGTTTTTTTATGCACCTTTTGCATGTCACTAACAATTACCCATCCAAGCCCATCCTCTATATGAAGATTAGCCTTAAGAAGCTCAAGAAACCATAACCAGCTTTCAGATGTCTCCTTGTCTACAACAGCATATGCTAGAGGGTACATTTGATTATTACCATCTCTTCCTATTGCAGTCAGCAATTGCCCTTTCATTGAACCCTTTAAAAAACACCCGTCAATGCCAATTACTCTCCTGCAACCATTGAGGAACCCTTCCCTGACTGCTGCTATACATATATACATCCTCTTAAATATAGGTACACATTCTGGATTCTGTCTTTCAGCTACAATATAAACACTGCTGCCATGATTTGTTGATTTCAGCTCCAAAGCATAATTGTTTAGCACCTTAAAATCCTCCTTAAACTGGTCTTCAATCTTCTTAACCACCACGCTCCTAGCATTTCTACATACCTTGTCAGTTATAAACACTCCAAGTCCCTTCCTCACCATTGCTTTCAAATGCTTAGGCTTGATAGAAGACACAGAACTTATTATTTCACCAAACATGCTAGCAACAACATGGGCTGTCACCCTTTTATTCTTTGTTGCACCAAGGAGACATGAGTGTTCTGGTTGGTAGTTTTTCACAACAAAACTTTTTTTTCCACTACACCAAGAGCACAAAATGAGCCATTTGCAACCTTTTGCTGCGCATGTAGCCCTTACCCTTACGGCATCATTTTTTATGTACTTGAACTGAAATCCTTTTCTTGTTGAGAATTGTACAAGCTCTTTCTTAAATAGTGCAAGTTCTGCAAACCTAAGGTCTATGAAGAAATCCTCCATTGGGTTGTTAGGGTCATAATTCCTCCTACTGGACTTGTGCCTACGTGCATCATCAGCATCTGAATCCCCGCTTGTATCATCAAAGCTCCCAGGATCTGAAGAGTTAATGTATTCACTGTCATACCCAACTACTTTCCCAATTTCAATGCTAGGACCTGAAATATCACAAGCAGGCTGTTTGCATTAATTTTGTTTCCATCTGTGGCAGCACCATCATTAGCATTTTCCTTAAATCTCTTCTTGAACTCAACATATTTACTTAATTTATCCCTAGCTGCATCTCTTTCATTGTCATCATCAGAATTATAGTCTATGAATGGGACATCTATCAACATTTCCTCATAATCGTCACTGGACTCACTATTGTTGTCACACTTTTTAGCCAACTCTACATTATCCCCAAATGCTGCTTCATCTAAAATTTCATCACCCAAACCCATATCAGTATTAGTTGTTGTTTCATCCATATTAGCATCTGTTGTGGCACCCTGTCTTACAACACTTGTTTCACCAACCTTAGCTAATCCACCCTCATCTAAGTCCACAATGTGTTTTCCTCTTTCATCTGTATAGGAATCCTCATGATCTGAGTCAGATAGGAGTGCTTGTGGCATGGCCAAGTTATGTATAACATCTAAGATCTGCACATAAATGTCCACAACCACATCTTTCCTTAATTTCTCTGCTACATCTACAGTAGCCTCATCGTTAGCAATAATTTTTAAAGTGCCACTTTCAGCCATATAAGCCAATTCCACTGTTTTCTTGATGTCATAACCTAGGTCCTTGACATCTGATAGAAAATCTAAATAACAAAGCCGATCTGGTTCAACTACAAAGAGTGGATGTGTCAATGGCATGACAAGCATATTAATGGGTATAAAAATTTCAAACAGCCAGATCAAGTCCTTCTATATAACTTCCGCCTTCTACTTTTCTAGGGAAGTTGAAATCTAGGTGGTCCGACCCTTTTGTAGTAACTCCACCTTATGGAGCAATTGAAATTTCTCATCCGGAATGGGAACAGTTCAAGATAAACAGGCATCAGTTGAAACCATATAATCCACAATTCCAGGTTTCAGGTGAGGAGATTATTTATTTAGAAGAAGTCACGTGAGGTAAGAATTCTCTATGTCAAGCTAGTGACTATAAACAAGCGCTTCCGGAGGCAACCCAAGTTCTCTTTCGATTTGTGTGTAATTAGTTTGCTTTTCTTTTATGCTTGCTTAGTTTAGGCATTCCCGATTGATTCACTCTCTAGCTATGTTCGGAGTTCAGTGTTTCATGTTAGTGCTTTGTGTCTATGCTGATTACGCCTGTCTTAAATTCTTATTAAGGGCCTTTGTAACTAGGTGTGTTCTTTTGTTATTAGAGAGATTCTACTGATTTTTCAAAGACACTTACGGGCTTTGCTTACACCCGTAATTCAGACCATAAGATCTTCGCAGAAGCACTTATGCCTCAATTTACGGTCGTAATAGTTTTTGCAGAGCCATCCCGAAGCTTTTACGGGCGAGCTTATGCCCATAAGGAACGGCCATAAGTTTGCATCCCGAACATCTTACAGGTGTGTATTTCGAGCCACTTACGGCCATAAGTAGTTAGGTTTAAGGCGCCGCCAGCATGGTTTCCACTTAACATTTATCCTTCTTTTCTCTTGCTTAGCATTTTCCCCTTCAAGCCAGAAGTTTCCTGGCACATCCGGCTCATTTAAAGCTCCGTTGAATCTGAGAAATTATCTAGGCATCAGAGAGAGGCCGTTAGAACTCCTTTCAAGTTGGTTCATCTTCTTCCCCTTGGGTCAAGTTGATTTCTTCTCCATGTCTATTGTTCAGCTTTCTTTTATTGTCTACTATTCTTTAGTCTCCAATTTCGTGCGATTTTGGGTGTTGTATTCACTTTCTGTGCGATTCTTTACACTGAGCCATTCAAGAGAACCCCGTACAGCCTGAGCTCAATGCTTACGGCCGTAAGTCCGTTTCTACCAAAATTTTTTTGCAAAAGGTGCTAATTTTTACTTACTTATTTTGCAGAATGCCTAGAACGAAGACTCTTGCTTCTAGGTTGTCGAAGCGCCCCGAGCCGACCCGGCTTGACCATCTTCCAATCCAACTCCTTCGGGCCCAACATTCGTCTCCAATCACTTCCGAGAGTGGTTCAACCGTTTGAGGATGAAGTGGTCTGGTAAGATCCGTACTATAGACTGGCCCACTCTTGCCCAATTGGGGCTAGAGCACGAGGTCTGAGCAATGTTAAGGGTGGGGGCTAGTCAGACACTTGGGAAAGTTTGGATGGAGCTAACAACGGGTCGAAACTATGAGTCTAGTTTTACCAAAGTTACTTTCCTAGATCGCCCTACTCACAAATATGTGCATGCTGTCATGGCACGGTGTTTGCAGGACAAGCAGATAGTACAGGCGTTGTAGGGCGGCAAGAGCTTCTTTACCTCTACAGCATGACTGAGCAACGACCCATCCATTTGGGAT
Organism: Dioscorea dumetorum; assembly: GCA_902712375.1. Taxonomy (NCBI): domain Eukaryota; kingdom Viridiplantae; phylum Streptophyta; class Magnoliopsida; order Dioscoreales; family Dioscoreaceae; genus Dioscorea; species Dioscorea dumetorum. Next base: position 79,719 of record CACTHL010000040.1, read on the forward strand.
ACGTACTCGCATATTTTCTTGCACATCAAGGCCAACACATTGAAGTTAATACTAGCGTGATTGCTCTCTATGGTTCGACAATCTGATCCCTCCTCGGGATCCATTTTATTACTTGACGATTGCTCTCTATGCTCATGGGCCCCTGCAAGGCCCCCAGTTCTTAAGGCAGACAGCCTAGAGGGCTGCCTTTCGTGCACAAGGGCATCCGCAAGGAGCCCTGGGGGCTTGCGGCTCACGATTATGTGAGCCTCAAGGGCTACCTTGTGCAAGAAGCCCAGCGCACTTGCGGCCCGCAGGCTGTAAGCCTCGTGGACTGCCTTGCGGGTGCAAGGTTCCCAGCCTGCAAGGTTGGGGCTCTCGAGTACAAGAAACTGATGGATGTCCCACAAGTGCACGGGGTCGTCACGTAATACACTGTGTGTGACACAAGAGTCTTATTCAACTGGGCCAATAAGCTACTATTACTCCCCTTTCGCCTATTTCCTAGCCTAACAGTCCTAGTAAAGCGTAGAAGTACTTAAATCTAATAACAAGATAATAAAGCAACTACTGCACGCCAAATGAGCATTCAAGAGATGATTGATGAGGACATCACACCCATGGTTATTACACCCCAATCTACACCACTTGTACATGGCCAAGATCAAGGACCAATAACACGAAGTCATGCTAAACAAATTCAAAACCAGGTGAACGCTAACTTAAGTTTATTATCACATTATATTAATACAGTAGTGCTTCCAATTTGTTCTATTTTAATTGTACTTAGGTGCATCGGAAGTGAGGACATCATTGAAGACTTAGAAAAAGAAGAAGATAGCAAAAGAGGAGCATTTGAAGAATCTTATTTATGGAAATAGAATAAAATAAAGGAAGACAATAAAAAGAAGGGAAACAAATCAAAATCAGCCTGGTAACAAAGAAAGGAAGTATTGCAAGATTGAAAGAGTACGACTTGAATAACCTTGCCTACAATATTTGTGCTACAGTAACCACGGCTACTAATTATATTTAGACTACGACCTAAAATAAACATAACTACAATAATGCTACAGTAAAACACGTCATTAGTATCTCTATATTTAGATTTATTTTATTAAGTAATTTGTAATAAGATGCTTTTCTTGCATCCCATGTTTTAGTTGTCTTTAAATAGTCTTGTATTTTCTCTTTTGAAGGCAACTTTGGATCATTGTTTTTTCAGAAATAAGAGTGTTATTATTACTATTGTTCTTGTGAGTTCTCTTCGATTCTCGAGAGGAAGGCCTCGGCTTTCCCCCTAATTCGTGCTCTACGCTTCCGGGCGTTTTGTGTGGATTAGTTCCGGTTTGTGGTTCTGCTATTGTTCGGACAGCGAGTCGGAGTTCTTGAAGCTTCGGATCGTCTCTCCCCAACGCACGGGTCGCATCCACCCCAGGTTGTTCGCAGCGAGTTATCCTTTTACCTTGATCCTACGTCGTGAAGATCCGGCCACCCTCAAGGTATCTTTCTCCTTCCCCACGTTAGAGCCTATCAATGATCAAACAGAAGAACGCGTGATTTGGACAAGAAATCCCCAGGGTTGTCATTAAGCCCTGAATTAAGGATGATGTGTTGTGATGGTGGTTTGGACAAAAGATTCTTTAAGTAGGCTAATCCTAAATCACTCAGTGATTTAGGCCCAAATCCCATATGAGTCTTGACCAGAATCCCTTCCGATCAACTCCTACTATGATTGCAATGTACTCGGGGAATCCTTTAGTAGGAGTAGATACTCTTTTGGATCTAAACCTAAAGTTCGGAGGGCTACCAAATACCCGAATCCCTCAGCGTATTGGTACATGAATCCCCTTTCAATCTATATGAGTCTAGTACAAGGGCGCATACAGAGCTTCCAAGTACAAAATGGAACTTCAACGACAGATTTCTCATGTGATCCAAGACAATGAAGTACATATAAAAGAAATCACCAACCATAGAATTCTATGAAAGAAGTCCAACATCCAACACTAAATCACAAAGGATTATCATCCAAAATTACGAGAAAGCTACATTAGGGTTCATCATGCCCAAATCACAAATATGTTAGCTCCACATAAAAAGAGAACACTCATACAAGTCCAAGGAACAAATAAACATAAAAAGAAGTAAAGAACGCTCCCTTTAGCTTTAGATCGTCTTGGATGGATGAAGATCGTTGATGTTGCTGCGATTTATCCTCAAACGACGCCTTGAAACCTTAGATCTTTCCCCTATCATGCCGTCTGATGTTTGCCTCCCTCTTCGTGAAGAATCATGATGTAGACGCCGAAAAATGCCTCCAAGATGGGTGGGGCAGCGGCCCAAGAGGCCCAGAAGAAGAACTTCTTTCTTATGATACCCTATATTCCCTTTTAAGGGCTTTTCGCGCATCGCTTGCGGGTGTAAGGACACCCGAAAAGCTCCTAGCCCTTTCCCAGAAAAATTCATTTGGGGTACTAAAGTACACTGCTACAGTACTGCTACAGTACCTCCCCTTACAATGATGAAGATCAGAAACGTTGTTATTTATGCGGAGTTTTTCCTGAGTACATTCTTAAGCTCATTTTCGCTTATTTAAGGTCTGTAACATAAATAAAACCAATTTAAATATAAAACGGGTATCGGTTCATCAAAATACATGCAATTTAATACAAGAAGATACTGAGAAGCTTACGGCAGAGCTTACAACCGTAAGTCAGACCGTAAGGAATAATCTGAGAAGCTTACAGAAGATACTAACGCCCGTAAGGAGGAGTGTAAACTTAGCAGGACAAGGTTTACATTCTCCCGCTTACGGCCGTAATGAGGACCATAACTCGAAAACAGACATCCTTACGGGAGCAACTTATGGCCGTAAGTAGGTCCGTAAGGCACGTGTTCAATAGAAACCCTGATTCTTATGGTCACAATTTATGCCTGTAAGCCGGTAAACTTACTAATATAAAAGACTTTACTCATTTCAGAATTGGGGGGCTTTTGGCTAGAAAGGGAAGACGTCGGGAGAAGAATCGTAGCCGAGAGGAGCCACGGTAGAGCGGTGAGGTCAAGGGCGATTTCAACCTATCCAAGACAAGGAAACCCATGCCGCTGTCCATCATCATTTTCCTCATCATCTGTTAGGGCATTGGCATGGTCAAGAGCAATTACTCCGTCAACGTCGAGGGGAAATTCCCGTTGATCAGTTCATCTTTAATTCTTGAGGGAGTGTTGTTTATTTTCATGTTTATGATTATGACCTTGTTTGCCTGTTCAATTATTTTGTGCTCTATGATGAGATAAAACCTCCATTGGGAGCTTGGACTTGAAACTTTATGGATATTTATATTAGATTATATATTTACTCCGTAATCTTATTGGTTTATGAAGTTATGATTTTGAAATGCATATGTAATTTGAATCATTTAATATTGCTCGTTGCGTGACTATTGATGCTCGGTGAAAACCCATTAATTATCAAAGACTAATGTGCGGTAAAAACCCGTTGGTTCTTGAAAACTAGCGTACGGTAAAATTGCATTAGATCCCGGCAATCAATGTGCAGTGAAAACCCGTTAGTACGTCACTTTTCTAAATCGGCTCTCATCTATTATAGTGAGAAGAATTTACAGGATCTCGCGCCTTCTTGTTCCAACCCTAAGGGATTATTGTCTAAGTACTCCCACTGTGTCCAACAGTTGTTTGAATTCTTAACTCAGCTCTTGTCTTCTTTTAATCTTTCAAGTAGTAGTTTATTTGATTCTCACCCTGCTAATTCGGGCTAGATATCATTTTTGAAGTTAGTACTAGTACTCTTACTCCTTGTGGTTCGACAACCCGACCCTTCACCTGGTCAATTTTACTACTTGATAGCCCGTGCACCTGCAATGACGCAAAGTGCATGTCAAGTTTTTGGCGCCGTTGCTGGGGAAGCTAAGATATTAGAAACGCTTTAGTTCTATTATTCTAGCCAATATTTCATTATTCTTTTTACATTATGTTTCTTGATCTACTGTAATTAGGTGCTGATAGTATAATATTTGTATAATCCTTGATTTTAGACGTGGTGTATAAATCAACGGAATCCGTCAATTTTGATTGAAGAGAATGATCAATGAGGCCAATTTGATTCATAACATACCGCGAACGTGGATGGACATCCAAAACAAACTAGAACATTGGTGCCGCAAGAACCTGTTCCACCAAACCGTAATAACGTGGCCTTGTGTAGGACCCCGTTAGCAAGAGACGGTAGAGGATTCATATTGGAGTGACAATAGAGGACAAGGGAAGGAGATCGTTAGTGTTCTTTAGGAATTATATGGATTGAATGCAAGTGGAATGCAGGAATGTTGAGTCAGGAAATGACAACTGGAAGGGATCGAAATTCTTTGGTAAAGATCAACATGGTAGAGGGTATTCAGAACCTGAGGATTATGAGAAAATAAACCCATTAAGAGGTAATATTCTTCGATCTTCAATAGAGGACCCCCATGAGTTGGTGTTGAAAACCTTCCTAGATCACTTGGAGTATGCTTTCCTGCAAGAGGGAGCCAAGTTACCAGTGATTATAGCTTGTAATTTGACTCTTGTGCAGAAGGACAAACTAATTGCCATGCTAAGAGGGCATAAAATAGCCATTGCTTGGAAGATTTCATATATAAAGGGGATCAGTCCTTTGTTCTGTACTCATAAGATCCTCCTGGAAGACAGTTTCAAACTTGTGATTTAATCACAATGTCGATTTAACCCTAACATGAAGGAAGTTATGTGAGCTGAGGTTATGAAGCTACATGATGCCGGCATCATCTACCGAATTTGAGACAGTGCTTGGGTGAGTCCCACATTGGTAGTGCCAAAGAAAGGAGGTATGACAGTGGTGAGGGATGAGAAAAGGGAACTAATTCCCACAAGAACAGCAATAGGATGGCAGGTGTGTATTGACTACAAAAGGTTTCAGGCTACCCAGAAGGATCAAATGCTTGAGCAGTTGGCTATATGACTGCATTCACTTGTCCATTACCCATTTGTATATCGGAGAATACCATTTGGTTTGTGTAAAAAATCTGCCACCATTCAGCGTTGTATGACAACCATTTTTGTCGACCTGGTGAAAGACATTATGGAGGTATTCATGGATTATTTCTCCGTCTTTGGGGATTTTTTTTATCAGTGCTTTACTAATTTGGAAAGGGTTCTAAAAAGGTGTGAGAAGACCAACTTAGTGCTGAACTCAGAAAAATGCCATTTTATGGTACAGGAAGGCATTGTCCTCGGTCATAAGATTTCCAAGCACGCTATAGAAGTGGACAAGGCAAAAATAGATGCGATCGGGAAGTTACCATATCCTTCTAGCATTAAAGATACTCCCTTTGACTTTAAAGTTACCATCGATTCATTAAAGATTTTTTTAAGATCACATGCCCTTTGACAAGATTACTGGAGAAAGATGCTCCCTTTGACTTTAATGCAGAATGCATTGCATCCTTTGAGCTGCTAAAAAATAAGCTCACTCAGGCACCAATTCTCATTACCCCAAACTAGAATCAACCGTTCGAGATAATGTGTGATGCAAGCCATTGCGCAGTGGGAGCCGTTTTGGGCCAGAGATGAGAAAAGCGCTTCAGCCTATATACTATGCTAGCAAGACTCTCACGAGTACTCAAAAAAACTACACGACAACAGAAAAAGAATTGTTAGCGGTGGATTTTGCTTTTGATAAATTTCGGCCATACCTCATCCTTTCTAAAGTGGTTGTGTTAACATATCATTCGGCCCTTCGATATTTAATAAATAAGTCAGATGCAAAGCCAAGACTGATACGCTGGGTGTTATTACTTCTAGAGTTTCATGTAGAAATCAGAGATAAAAAAGATGTTGAATATTTAGTTGCTGACCACTTATCCCGTTTGTGGGAAACTGTTGGTAAGGAGCTCGAGCGAGCAGAAATCAATGAATTCTTTTCCAAGGAACATTTATATTCCGTGCATAATATTGGAAAAGCAGATGCCCCTTGGTTTGTGGATTTCGCTAATTGCATATCTGGGTTAGTTCTTCTAAAGGGACTTAGACATCAGCAGAGGAGAAAATTCTTCAGTGATCTCAAGTATTACTTTTTGGATGATCCTTATCATTTTCGGCTTTGTGCAGATCAAGTAATCAGAAGATGTGTTTCTAGAACCGAGGTTGGAATATCTTGGAACATTGTTATTCGGGACCTACGGGAGGACACTATACCTAGAGCAGAGACGAGACAAGTGTCGGAGAGCAGGGAATTTATCTCGTACAGATGAGACGCCACAGTATCCTATGCAGTTTTGTGAAATGTTTGATGTATGAGGAATTGATTTCATGGGACCATTCCCTAACTCTAACGGAAATAAATATATCTTAGTAGTGGTGGATTATGTGTCCAAGTGGGTAGAAGCTCAGGCATTACCTGTAAACGATTCCCGTGTTGTATTCAAATTTCTTAAAAGGCTTTTCACAAAGTTCGAACCCCAAGACTCCTCATTAGCAACCTAGGAACCCATTTTTGTATCACTCAACTTCGGAAAGTGCTGAAACGTTAAAGGGTCCCACACATCGGCTAGCAACCCCGTACCATCCTCAAACAAGAGGACAAGTGGAGATAACTAACAAGGAACTGAAGTGGATCTTGCGAAAATCTGTAGAATGTAACAGGAAAGATTGGTAAAAAAGTTAGATGACACCTTGTGGGCATATAGAACAAAGATACAAGACAAAGCAATAGGGAGCATACTTGTACTTTTTGGCGTATGGAAAGGGGTGTCATTTGCTAGTGGAATTGGAACACGGGGCATACCGGGCTATTAAGGCCATGAATATCGATTTTCTTCAAGCCGGGTAACAAGGGCGGCTCCAAATCAATAAGTTGGACGAATGGTCATATGCCCCTTGCCTATCCGCAAGTGTACGGGTTGTACAAGTAATATAATCTACCCAAAAGGATCGGGTAGTCGAATCCACAGGGACTGGTGTAGCTTCAAATACTCTTTCACTGTTTAATATCTAATCGACTACAATTGAGGTTGAAAGAGACTAAGGCCTAGAAGGGGAGTAAGGAGGAAGAGGAGAGCATCGAGGAAATCCTAATAAGTTGCTCGATTTGGGGGTACGGCCCCGCACTAATCCCTTGGTGTCAATTGTACTCAAATTCATGCAAGGTATGCCGGGTATGTCTCAAAGCATTTCTAACTATTCCAAAAGCCTTATTGCAGCTATGGTGACGAAGAGCGATAAGAAATTGAGGGCACTACGCCGGTTCTAATCTTTAAAGGGACGATCACTAATGTGATTGCTAAGGGATCAACACGCATCGAAATACACTCAAACCTTGCTGATCAACCACTCATCAGACATACAACACAAGGTTTAACACAGAATTAGAGACTCCACAAATATTGCAATAAATGCATTCATGTACAACAACTATCAAGTTCTTAATCCGAGGCACCCAATGAAATTTGCCCATCATGGGTCTACTCAACAAGAGAGTACCAAGAAAAGCAAATACAAAAAAAATTAAAGACTCCCTATTTGTTTGCATTCTTGATGAGATCCGAGGTCCTGATGACGATGAAAATACGCCACTGAAATTGGCTTATAGGTCGCGCTTGAATCCTAACTTGAAGGTGTTGAAATCTGTAAAGTAGCTCCTCCCTTCCGTCTCTAGCCACCCCCAGCTAAAAGCTCGTCTATACCTAGATTTCCATACGAGCACAGCTGTGCTTAGGCCGTGCTTCAAACCATGCAGTTTACAGGCAATTGAACTTTCTGAATTTTCACCAGGCTGTGAAGTGCATAGGCTGGAACATGCCCGTGCTTCCATCTCGCATGACTGTGTTCCGAGAGCCGTGCCCTTGGTTATGATTTCTTCAATCTTCTATAATTTGCACAGAGCACAGCCGTGTTTGCTATGATGAACTCCCCTTTAGGTTCTTTTTGCTATGAATCTTCTTCGAAAACAGTTGTTATTATTCCAAAAACTAAATAACTGCACAATGAACCAAAAATACCTCAAATAGCACTGAACTAGGAAGATAGTGACTGGAGAACAAGGAAATAGTGGGTATAAAAGCATGTAAAATATATATATATATATATATATATATATATATATATATATATATATATATATATATATAAAATGCGCTCATAAAATGGAGAGCCCAAGCTTATGAGAACATGATAAATGCTTGTTTATGCATATTTTATAATATCATTTTATATGCATGGAGCATCACTTTTATCAGGTTTTATCATTGATGAATTGTATTTTGTCGCTTTTGTGCAAACAGGGCCTTGGAGGTGTGAAGTACAAGAAAGAAGCAAAGATAGGGTATGATGACATATTTCAAGACCAAAATAGAAGTTGTGCTCATATACATGCAGGTGTTGCCAGAACCTGAAGGACACAAAGGCAGTAGTACGTCCATGTCCTAGCTTCTGTGCACAAATGGGAGAAGGTATTTGAAGGCCTTAGAGGACAAAAAGCCACACACCCTACCACACGGACATGTGTCTAGCCATGTGGACTCGATGAAGGATTTCGGGGGGAAAATTACTGTACCAAAAGTATTGTAGCAAAGGGTGCTGTAGCAATACTGTTCACAAGTGTGAATTTTTTAGATGGGCTTGTGGCTACAATACACGACGTGTGGATGCACGTGTGAAGCCCCGATTTTAGTTTATAGAAAGCGCCTTAACATATTTTTAGGGATTTTTCTCGCTACTTTCAAGTGGCAAGGCGGCTAGGGCTTGGAGACAGTTATTTGCGGCTTTGAGAAGGTTTTCTCACCAACTTGGATCGATTCTTCCTTTGTCATAGCATTAAAGAAGCCACCAAGTGACCTAGCTTTGAAGTGAATTCAATCAAGATGTGGAAACTACTCATTAAGGCCATCGTTACGGATATAGGGGGTTGTTTTCTATGGCTTTTACAATTGTTCATCTTTACATTATTTTTTTTGTAACTTACTCCATGGAGAGCTTTCCCTAGTGGGTATTCGGACATATAAACCCTGGGATTCATATTGTTATTAGATTTACATTTTGTTTCTATTCGATTTCAATATAGTGAGTTTTGCTCTTGTGTACTTAATGCTTATATGTGCTTTTGATTTCATTATTGATTCACTTGCATGTTTTATTCAACCTAGTGAATAGAGAGATCACCGCTAGTTTTAGAATTACCAAGAGTGAAGAGCGTTGAGAGGGTGAGCCGTGAGATAGCGGAGTCAAAGTGTCCCATTTCCCTTCCGATAGATATTTTCTATCTCCGTATTGCCTAAGTTTTAAGCAACCATATGTTGTGTGAGGCATTGAGAGAATTCTTCGCAGAGAACTCGTAGGGGGTTAGGGATCCTTCACCTGGAGGTAGGGTTGGATCTACTTTTAGAAATTGGTCATATCTTTGGGATCTCTAGAGTACTAAGCAGTGATATGTGGTGTGCGGTGTCGAGAGAATTCTCCACTCTAACCTCATAGGGGACTAGTTACGCGTGACCTGGATGCAGGGGCCGGTATATCTTGGGATACCAGCGGCTTAATATTTTTGTCTTGAAACACTTGTAATCTATACTTAATGCCAGAATCCTAGGTCAAGCATTGCCCACATACCATATTTTTATTGATTAATAACTCACTTTTTCAGTTGCTGCACACTTGTAGTGACACTGTAGAGTTTTAGTTTTCTATACTTGTGTTATAGTTATTTACACCGCTCTATTTTAGTTGTGTCTTATGTTTTGACTTATTTTTGGTCATTTTGGACTGAAAATTAGTCAAAACTTGGGTTTTGAGGAAGTACACAGGAAGGGCTTGACGTACACTCCAGTGTACTCGCCCGTGTAGTTCTCTGGACGTGTTAAGAAGAAGTACATGGGCCAAACTGAACGTACTTGCCCGTGTATCTTTTAGGTTGAGTACACGAGCATTTTACACGCCCGTGTACCTGCCCGTGTAACTCCCTGAGTGATTACATCGGCTAAGCTTGCAATACACGTCCATGTAACTCCCCGAATGCACGATTTTCATTCAATTCTGAGAGTTACACGGCCAAGACAGGATTTACACGGCCGTGTGCCTCCGTGGGTGTATAAATCCTGAAAATTGAGCCCTAATTCTCCCAATTTCTCTTCTCCTTCCTCTTCTTTCCTTGGTTCCCATTGTGTTGGATGAGGAAGAGCCATTCCTAGACCATTCCTTTCCCTTGGATTGAAGAATCCTTGAAGGTAAGCTCCTCTCATTCTTCTTTCTCCTTATTCCTTTTTGGTTTTAAATGAGCATGCTAGCCCTAGGTTTTCGATTGTTGAATTTTAGTTAGATGTTGTTGATTTCTTGAGTGATTTGTTGAATTTCTTTCACACTTTCTTGTATTCATGAGTTGGATATGAAGATCCATTCTTTTCTCTTGTTGAAATTTGTCTCATATTCATGAAATTTGGGTTACTGTAGCACTTAGGATTTCATGGTTAAAATTTGTATTTTTAGTTGTTTGGGAGAGTTGATCCCCATAGAAACCCCTTGGAACCTTTAGGGACAAGTTCAAGGCAAGTTCAAGCTTAGTTAGAGTTTTAGGATATGTAGCATGAAGAGATTCATGCTTGTCCTTTCTTTCTGTTTTCTTTTGGTTTGAACTCTTGTGGTTGGTATTGGTATAGTTGGTGAGAGCTCGGCTAAAGCCAAGGAGCCGGCGGAGGAATTGTGTCATATAGGAGTCAATCTCCTAAGTTTGTGAGTGAGATTTTGATTTCACAATTTTTGTCAATTTTCTCCAAATATATGTATAATTAGTTTTTATGAAAGGCTCGGAATTTATGAGAATTGAATTGATGAATTAATTGTTTGAAAAGTATTCTTCATGTATTGTATTTTGAAAGCAAAACTCTATGCTATTTGAAGAAAATGATTAATGTTATATTGTACATGCTGCTAACGTGTTATACTTTTTTATATGGCTTATACAAATGTGAATATTGGTCCTGGACAAGGACCCTGTGAAATTATTTACTTGAATTGCATTACTTTTATTGCTGGTAATATTTTGGATTTGGTGTTCAAACCCATATGTATTACTACATATTTGGATTGTTCACGTATGACTGCTTTAGAATCTAGGGATCCCAGGGATGTGTCCATCTCCTAAACGTCGACCTAAGTCTACTTCTAGGTGAAAGGCCCCTAACTCCCTACGAGGTCCCAACGGAGAGAAACTCTCGACGCTTTACACCTTCTATGAATGCTCAGAGCTTAAGGAAACAAAAATAATGACACATCAATATGAGAGAAGGATGGACACTCCACTATTCCATGGCTCACTCTCTAATAAGTGCATGTTTATGCATATTAATTAGTATGATTTACTTACATTGAGCATTGCTGTCATAAGGTTTTATGGCTCATTCTTGTGTTTTTGTGCTCGTGTGTATTTAGGGGTGTGAAGGCATGTTGAAGAGAAAGAATGCAACATAATGAGAAAGATACAAGACATGATTATACACATGAGAGTGTGTGCCAACTTCTAAAGACTTTAAATCAATCGGTGATGTAGAAGGGCACACATGCAGTCACACTCTCATATTCCGGTTTGTTTGAGGATTTCAACAGCTCTCCAAATGGTTTTAGACATCAAGAAATGCCACATGGTTTACCACATAGGTGTATTTGATAATTCCTAGAGTACCCGCAAGTGCACGGATCATACAAGAAGTAAAGTGCACCCGACAGGGTTGAGTGGTCGAATCCATTGGGACCGGTATAGCTTTCAATGCTCTCTCGTTGCTTAATATCTAATCGATTAATAATTGGGGTTGAATTGAGACTAAGAGCCTAGGAACATGGGCAAAGAAGAAGGAATAAGAGGCAAGGAAATTTCTAGCAAAGTTGCTCAATTGAGGAGTAAGGCTCTGGGTCGATCCCTTGGTGCCAATTTATACTTAAAATCTTGCCGGGCTTATTGACACACCCTTGCGTGTGTGTTCCGCAAGTGCACGGTGTCAAAATAATAAAGTACCCAAATGATGCATAGTCGAATCCACAGGGAGCAGACATTAGTAACAAAAACACTTTGCTAATTAGTCGAGAAGAAATCAATTATTGTAGAGATCAAAAGAAAGTAGTTAAACAGAACTAACGGGCTGAAAATAAAAGCTAGAGTGGAGGAAAATATCAAGGTGTAAATGGGGTACTCAGATAACGCTCCCCTAGGATCCTAGTTTAGAGTGCAAAACTGAAATTACTCTTCTTAAATCGAGATTCAATGAGTCATGAAAATCCAAAAACATAAGGTCCCATATCTAAGGTCAACCTTAACTAGCCCCCTACAAGGTCACTGTGAAGAGGAAACTCTCGACGCCTCACATCATGTATGAATACACTAAGTTCCAGAGATTCCAAGTGATAAACCCTATTGTCAATTATAGATCAAACCCTTTGGTCAACGCGAAAGATCTTTAATCACAAATAAGTCCCGGCGAAAAGGCTTCTCTCGACGCCTAACTCTCTTTGAAATCGAAAAGAGTTTGTTTAATATGGAGGTAGAATGAATCACACCGGAGGGAAAAGAGGACGTTCGACTACCTCTCAACTCACCCTCTCAACCCAATTCAATCTTGGTAAATCTAATAATAATGGTGATGGTCACTCGTCAAAAGGATGATGAAATTGGATTCTCAACTCTAGCGTTACTCTAACCGAAAATCAAATAACCAAACAAGATTGAAACTCAAATTAAATCTCACTTAAAAGTAAAGCAATAAGAGTCAATGAAACATAAAAATCCTAGAGTTTACATGTCCAAGTACCCACTAGGGGTTTAGCTCTCCATGGAGCAATACAAATTTAATAATACAATTGAAAATGAATGCAAATAAATCATAAAGATAACCCCCTTAAGCTCAGTGCTGATGGTCTATGAGGGTTGCTCCTTCTTCTCCAAGATCCATCTTTTAAGCCTAGGGTACACCTCGCCGAATCGAAGTCGTCGATGGCTCCTCCAATAGCTATTCTCAGAAAGAATCGGTGTTGAAATCGGTGAAAAAACGCCCCCAAAACCTAGCAAAAATCTCACCAACCCCTAACCGCTCTCCCTCCAGAAGTTAGGAAAAAGATCCCCCAAAAACGCTTCAGAATGGCCTTTTAAAACGCAAAAGTAGAGGATCCACACAACCCTTTGGAAATTTCACACGGCCGTGTGGAAAATCCACATGCCCATGTGGATTTTTCAGCCCCTACTGAAATGCATCTATAAGTCCCCGATTTCAAATGTTTCTTCTTTTGAGGCCACACGTATGGACACACGCTTGTGTGGTAGGTCATGTGGCATTTCTTGATGTCAAAACACCCTTGGAGAGCTTTTGAAATAATCGAACAAAACAGAACAAGAGAGCATGACTGCCTTTGTGTTCTTCTACAATATTTTCTTCAAACCCTTTAGAAGTCAGCACATACCCTCTTGTTTGACCGCGATTTGTGTCTTGATTTTTATCTTTGCACAAAAGAACTCCACTTGGCCCCATCATGACCTATTTTTGCCTTAATTCCCACAAAACTTCTTCACAACCCTAATTCGAAGAAAAGAACAGAAAAACACACGAAATGAGCAATAAAACCTGAGAAATATAATGCTCATACATGAAAAACATCTCAATTATTATATATATGAAACCTATTCTCTATGAGAGGGTCTTTGCGCCCCCTTTGCAACTTTCTCAAAATCAGGAACCTGAAGCCTCTTTTGAGAGCTACGAACCCTTAGTTTTGAGTAGACCAAAGAAACCTCGGGCAAGAGTCCGTAGTTCTGATCTTTTTATAAGAATCTACATTTTCTTTCTCTACAAAAGTAGCAAGTGAAAGACGCTAACCGAATAGTTAGAGATGCCGCAAGCAAAGATCATATAGCCTAATTGACTGCAAGTTGAATAAGCTATGACCCTCTTAAGATCGTTCTGTAATGAAAGCACTTATCACTTATCAAGTATATCCTAAAAAATCTATGTGTGCTCTGAAAGCCTTGTTGTAACTATGCAATGATAACATCAAGGGATTTATTATACTACGTAGTTCTTGCACTTCGAGAGACAAATTACTCTATGGTAATTACGCTAAGGCAACAACACATGCTAAATTTATAATCAAGCACATCAAGTATGCAACACAAGTTTTAACAAGATAACAAAGGACTCTATAAGCATTGCAAAACGAGTGTTCCAATACAATCTTAAACTGAGTTCACAACCCGGGGCAACCGAGAAAGTTAGCCCCTCATGGGTTCACTCAACAAGAAAACAATAAGAGAAATAAATACAAATGAATTCAAAAACTCCATATATGTCTGCATCTTCGTTGAGCTCTGAGGGTCTATCTAATGATTGACAAGACTCCACCCTGATATCCGCCTACGATTAATGCTCTAATCCTCCCCTGAAGATGGTGAAATATGTGCAGTAATCTCCTTCTTTCTCTCCAGCCGTCACCCAGCCAAAAGCTCCCCTTCAATCTAAGTTTCGGTGCTTTTAACCTAAGTTTCGACCCAAACACGGGTGTTCTTAGGCCATGCTTCGGGCGTGCGCTTGCGTGCAGATAGGAAATTGCACCAGTCTCCAAATACTCGCCGGACCGTAAAGTGCGAGTCTAAATGCATCCATGCTTAGGCCGTGTTTATTTTGCACACTCATGCTTTAGGAACTAAAACCGTGCTTATGAGTTTTTCATTTCTCTTAAGATTTATGTGAAGTGCACGGCTAAGAAGCACGCCCATGCTTGGGCCGTGCTTGTCTTGAAAAACCGCCCTTTAGGTCCTTTTGTTATGAAAATTTCTCCAAAACACTTATAATTGTTCTAGGAATTAAATATCTACACAATTAACACATAATACCTCAAGTAGCACCGTACTGGAGAAAAATGGCTAAAAGAAAAGAGAATAATAGGTATTCAATGCATGAGATATATGTATAAATTTCACTCATCAACAAAAAGATGGGTGCATGACCTCTAGTCTCAGTAATATAAAGAATTTCTAAAATCAAGGGGGATTGTAAGTGGCAAGTGTATATGTCAATTGAAGCTTATATAAAGTTTCACTCTCACTCTGTACTTCCCATGTATGTGTGAGACCTAAAAGAGTGCGCCGCAATTGTTTTTGAAAGGTCTAGTTAAGAAGAACCTTAATTTCAAGCAATCGACACCTAAACTATGTAGTAGCTTCATACACCCTAAAGGTATTTCATCCGGTAGGTCATCAAAAATAGCATTTGTGGTGCCTAAGATCTGACTACTCAAATATGGCTTTCATTTCTTTTAGGATGATAGCTCTTTCTACCATCTTAAATGTTATTTTCCATAATTCGATAGGGCATCCCAAAAAGATCGGCCTCTTCGAAGTTATTTTCGTTTTCTTTTTAATTTTTCTCTTTTTGCTTTTACATCTCGAGTTTTTGGAGTCGAATTTTCAAAGGCCTTGAAACTAGACTCTCTTGTAAACAAAGTGGCTGCATAAAATTAGATAAAGTGATCGAACTTAGTTTTCCAAAGTAAGAGTGAGTTTATCCTTAAGTTCAAAGAAAATGCACACTAACATACTTATTGTCTCCCTATCTTAGAAATTCCTATTCAAAAATTCATAGATAATCCTAAGTCATGCACTATCATCATGAAAACATGAATGTAAACCCTCCCCCACACTTGAATTAAAATTGTCCTCAATGTTAAAAGGAATGAGCATACAAAATAATTGAAAGCTCAAGTGAAAATTGAGGGGAAAGTTTGAAGGACTGTCCTGAACACGGTGAATGACCTTCTGCTAGTAGTCGTCTGTCCTCTGAGGTGTTTCGTAAGTCCCGCTCAATGAGGGTAAAAGAGTTCAGATGCTTTCATGAGGAGCGATCATGATTCACATATTATTGCTGCTGTGGCAAAATTATTTAGGCATGACAGGAAGGTGTTTCCTAAGTCCATCTCTCAGTTGAGGCCATACTAAGAAAAACAATAGGTGCTCAACCATACATCCTGATAGATAGATACAAATAATGAGTCGTAGACGAGATCAGCGGTGTCAACCCCCACACTCCTGGATGTCGTGGCGGTGGAGGAAGATGCCTCACAATGATCGGTTAATTTCTGCAAACTCGGTAAAACCCAACAGCAAAATGTGGCATCTCGAGGAAAACTCGAGCTATCTCGAATCTAATATAGGTGATGGAGTGTCGGGCACGGTCCCTTGGTCGGAGGATGAAATAATCCCATGGCTTATAATGTATTTAGCGTGATGGGTTTAAATTTACCAGCCGCTTGCTAATGATCGTGACTGCTCAACAAGTGCATTCGGCGTGCCAAACATGTAATATACGGTCCAACAAAAATTTACCCCCACCCTGCGATCGGTAGCTTGATGATGAAGCGCAGTGGCAAGCACATAACCCAGATGAAACGGAATACTATCGGTCATATTGAATGAGTAGTTGAAGTCTCAGCGATTGATCACTCCCGTACTATCACCGCGCCTAGTGATGGATCCACTAAGTACAGCGTGAATGATGCGTAATGCAAGGGATCGAAGGGTAAAAGCCTTGGAACACCGTGGATCATATAAGGATGTGTGACTTAGGCGTCTCCAAGTCAGAATTTGATTCTCCTCAAGGCCGGTAGAGTGTGAAGCTTTTGTAGTTATTCGTTCGGGTGAAAGCTTCATCATAGAAGCCCATGTGCATGGCAAACTCTCGTATAGCTCATAGTGTAGTGATGTCCCATCAATTGAAAATGTATTGCGCCCGGGGCATCCAAGGAGATTTGACCTCGCTTTTTCTCAAAGGAGGCTAATACTTCTGCAGTTAACTCTCAATATGCAAGGTCGGTGATGGTGAACAATTTATGCTAAGACCCCACATTTAAAAGACGGCATACTTCATCTGCTAAGCCTGACTCCCTTAACGCACCCGAGTCAAATGTACGCAAGGTCCCAAACCATTGGTGCATGAAGTGTTGGTACCACTCTTAGTGAATTCGGGATGCAAACAAGGGAGTTGGAGGTGTTTTCCCAAAGCTTGCGGTTGCACGGGCCGTTTGGATGAGGGCCTGTGGCGACTCGTTTTGTAGCCTTTATGTCTGCAATAAAACTAATTATTTGGAAACCGAATTCACGATTCAAAGGACACGACCGTGCTCAATGGAGCACGACGAAGTGTTTCAAAAATGACTGTTCTTCCTCTTTAATGAGATCTCGCAAAGATGAGAAAAGAAAACGTTGAATGAAAGCTTATGTGCTTCGATGTAGGTTAGATTAGTAAGTGCAATATCAAAAATGCACTACACATCCGACAAAAACCGAAGAAAACAACATACTACAAAATATTTTGAGACTACGGAACAAACCTTGTGAAACCCTAAATGGGAGCACTAGAGTCAATTAATACGGAAGGGGGAGATCATTGCAACAAAGGGGAAGCCGTTTTATAAAAAACCTGACATTACTGAAGAAGGACATGGCCGTGCTTATGCTTTGTCGGCGAAAAATAAAATTTTTTGCAAAGTGCACGGGCATGAGCACTGACGTGCTCTTCCAGTGCTTAAGCTAGAAAAGCTCCCAAGTCTTCGTTTGTCTGAGGATTCCAAAAAACAACCGATCCCACTTGCTACCAACAATAACCCAAACACCCGAGAGATGCCAAAACAACGCAAAGCTTAGGGAGACAACAAGAAAGGACGAAAACAATAAAACAAATGAGAAAGGAAAGATGCACAAGAAACCAAACATCTGGGTTGCCTCCCAAGCAGCTTGTTTAAAGTCACGAGCCTGACATACCTGACCTTACCTCATGGGGGTTGTGCAAGGCCATATTCTTCTAATTGGGGATCACTGCTAGGGTTGTAACTTTTCAATCAATGGCCATTCACCTTGAAAGTGCCTTGCTTGGGTGCCAGATTTCAACCGTGCCATATGGGAATACTTGGGTGACGCTGTAGGGACCCATCCATAGAGATTTAAACTTCCGTGAAACAGTCTCAATCTGGAGTAAAATAGCAGGACTTGTTCTCCTATGTTGAATTGCTTGTCACCCTTTAATCTCTTATCATGAAACTTCCATACATTTTCCTTATATAAAATAGACTTTTCATAGGCGGGATGTTGAAATTCTTCCGGTTCATTCAGTTGAAATTTTCGCTTTTCCCCAAACTTAGTTGTATCAAAGTTCAACCTCTTAGTAGCCCAATATGCTTGATGCTTTAATTCGACAGTTAGATGACAAGCTTTTCCATAGACCAGACGGTAAAGTGTATGACCGGTAGAAGTTTTATATACTGTTCTATAGGAACACAATGCTTCATCTAACCGATCGGACTAGTCCTTTCTTCTAGATTGAATGGTCTTTTGAGTATTCGTTTTATCTCCGTATTCGTGACTTCGACTTGCCCTCTACTCTAGGGATGATAGCAGTAGCGATGCGATGAGTCACTCCAAACCCCTTCATAACCTTTTCAAGCTGGGCATTGCAAAAATGCGTTCCGCCATCACTAATGATGGCTCTTGACCTACGATTGGTGGTCTAATCCTCCCCTAAAGATGGTGAAATATGTGCAGTATTCTCCTTCACTCCAGCCATCGCCCAGCCAAAAGCTCCCTTTCGACCTAACTTTTGGTGGTTTTAACCTAGGTTTCGACTCAAGCACAAGCGTGTTTAAGCCATGTTTCAAGGCATGCAATTTATGGGAAGATATAAAATTCCAGCTGTCTTCAAATACCCGCCAGGCCATAAAGTGCACGGGTCTAAACATGCCAGTGCTTACGCTGTACTTCCATTTGCACGCCCGTGCTCTCGGAACTAAAATCGTACTTCTTAATTTTTCATTTCTCTTGAGATTCATGTGAAGTGCACGGCTAAGAAGCATGCTCGAGCTTGGGCAGTACTTGCCTTGACGAACTGCCCTTTAAGTCCTTTTGTTATGAAATCTTCTACAAACCACTTATAATTGTTACAGGACTTAAATATCTGTACAATTAACACATAATACCTCAAAGAAATAATGGCTAAAAGACAAGAAAATAATAGGTATTCAATGCATGAGATATATGTATAAATTGCACTCATCACTAAGCCTAAGAGTTGCGCAAGAACTGAAAAGAGCGAGTTCTTAATCGATAAACGCGGGGTACCTGGGCAATTCCCCCCTAGGATTCAGGTATTAAGCGTAGATTACATGTGTTTCTAGACGAAAGTATTTTGTCGTGGGTATCTTAAGATATACTGGCCCTTGCCTCCAGGCCACTGGTAACTAGTCCCCTATGAGGTCTCGGCAAAGAATTCTCTTGACGCCTCACACCACATATGAGTGCTTGGCAATTTAGGGGTCCCAAATATAGGACTAATTCCTAAAAATGGATCCAACCCTACCTCCGGACGAATGATCTCTAACGCCCTATAAGGTCCCGACGGAGAATTCTCTCAATGCCTCACATCACATATGGTTGCCTAAAACTTAGAGAATATGGAGATAGAAAATATTTATCAGAAGGGAAGGGGGACACTCCGCTATCTCACGGCTCACCCTCTCAACCCTTTTCACTCTTAGTAATTCTAAATCTAGAGGTGATCTCTCTCTTCACTAGGTTAAATAAAACATGCAAATGAATCAATAATGAAATCAAAAGCACATGCAAGCATTAAGAACACAAGAGCAAAACTCAATGTGTAGGAAACTCAAACCATCACTTAAGCATAGAGACCAAATCCGTAGTACTTTAGCACAAATACCAAATTATCATTTCCTTGAAATTCTTGTTCCAAAACTTTAATATTAATGCCTCGACTTTATTGTATTGTTTGTTTGTGATTTTGAGGTTTTTTGGGTCAAACATCGCGTTGTTTGCCCTATAGCCCTAATGTTAGGGTGTTAGAGTATAAATTAGTGCATTCTAAGCATTCATCTTTTTATTTTCTTATTTTATTGATAGTTTTTATTCTTTTAATTAGGTGGTGAAACCTCTTCTAAGTGAAAAGAGATCACTGAGGCATGAGCGTGTCCAAAGCCTAGGCGACTTGTTTTGTGAGTGATTGAAGTATTTCTGTATTGTCTTGATATGAATAGTATAATATTTTTTTATGTAAGATTTATAGTTTACTCTCATATCAAATTGTATTTTATTACCAGTAATGATTTTACTAGAAAGAATTGAACATCTTGGGTATTTGAAAAACATTTATGCATCTTACTTGAACTTCGCATTTTTATTTTCATATATGTGTTTATGATGGATGTGATATTTTGGTTTTTCTGTGTTTGTGTTGTTGTATATTTGCGTTGGCCTAAATTAATTATGTCTTAAGCTTTGACTAATTTTTAGTTATATTGGACTGAAAACTAGTCGAAACATGGGTTTTGAGAAAGTACACGGGGTGGGCTTGAAGTACATGCCCATGTATTCACCCGGGTAGTCCTCTAGACGTGTTCAGAAGAAGCACATGGGCCAAACTGAAAGTACACGCCTGTGTACTTGCGCGTGTATCTCTCAGGTTGAGTTACATGGCCATGTACTTTGCCTACATGCCCATATATTTGGCCCATGTAAAGTAGACGGCCGTAAACTTGCCCGTGTATCTCTCAGGTTAAGTTACATACCCATGTACATTACCCATGCCCATGTATTTTGCCCATGTAAAGTACATGCCGTATACCTGCCCATGTATCCTCAGGTTGTGTTACATGGCCATGTACTTTCCCGCGTATCTCTCAGGTTGAGTTACATGGCCATGTACTTTGCCCATTCCCATGTATTTTGTCCATTTAAAGTACACGTCCGTGTATCTTTCAGGTTGAGTTACATGGCCATGTACTTTGCCCGTGTAAAGTACATGGCCATGTATTTTGCCCATGTAAAGTGCACGCCCGTGTACTTGCCCGTGTATCTCTCAAGCTGAGTTACATGGTCATGTATGTTGCCCATGTAAAGTACATGCCGATGTACTTTGCTAGTGTAAAGTACATGGCCATGTATTTGGCCCATATAAAGTACACGGCTGTGTACTTGCCCGTGTATATCTCAGGTTGAGTTACATGACCATGTACGTTCCCCATGTAAAGTACACGTCCATGTAAATTTCAGGTTAAGTGTGCGAGTGTTTTGCATGCCTGTGTATGCACTCGTGTAACCCCTTAAGAGATTACACCGGCGGGGATTAAAATACACACCCGTGTAACTTCCCGAATGCGCGTTTTACCCTCATTCTGTGAGATACATGGACATGACGTGATTTACACGATTGTGTACTTGGTCCTGTACCTCCGGGAGTATTTAAAACCTGATTTTGGTGCCCTAAGCATCACGATTCTTCTTCTTTGTCTTCTTTTTCCCTTGGATCCCATTGCATCGATTGAGTAGAAGGAGCCACTCCTAAACCTTTTCCTTCTCATTTGGATGAAGAATCCTTGAAGGTAAGCCCTGATAAGTGTCTAAATGTAGGTATTTATACGTTATATTCTTGTACTATTTTGCATGTATTTTGATGAGTTGATGCCCGTTTCGCGTTTAAATTGGTTTATTTGTGTTACAGGCCTTGAAGAAGCCAAAACGAGCTCAAGAACGTATTTGGGAAGAAATACGTATCAAATACGACGTTTTTGAGCTTTCTTCACTGTAGCAGTACTGTAGACGGATTACTGTAGACGGAATACTGTAGCAGATACTGTAGCATTGCACTGTAGCACCGAAACGGGATTTCTGGAAAAAGGCTGGGAGCCTTGCGGGCAAGCATGCGCCCGCAAGGCCGCCCGTATGGATGCCCGACAAAGGGTTTTTAAAAGCCAAAATGAGGGCAAATTTAGGGGATCTTCTGGACATCTTCTTCTTCTCCACTTCTTGGGCCGCCGCCCCACCTTCGCCGGCGGTGTTTTCCGGCGATCCACCGCGTCATTCTTCACCAAGAGGGAGGCAAACTTTGGAGGAGGAAATAGGGGGAAGATCTAGAGCTTCAAAGCATCGTTTGAGAAGAAATCTCGGCGACTCCGGCGATCTTCATCCATCCAAGGCGATCCAAAGCTTGAGGGAGTTTTTATAGCTTCTTTCTATGTTTATTTGTTTCTTGGATTTGTATGAGTGTTCCTCTTTCATGAGGAACTAACTTGTATGTGATTTGGGCATGATGAACCCTAGGGTAGGTTTGTTGTAATTATGGGTGATAATCCTTTGTGATTTAGTGTTGTATGTTGAATTTCTTTTATAAGAATTTCTATGGTTTGTGATTCTTTCTATGTGTGCTTTCTTGTCTTGGACCGCATGAGAACTCTGTTTGTTCAATTTCTAGGTTGTACTTGGAGCGTGACCATCGCCCTTGTACTAGACTCACATAGACTGAAAGGGATTCATGTACCAATACGCCGAGGGATTCGGGTATTTGGTACCCCTCCGAACGTTAGGTTTAGACCCAGAAGGATGTCTACTCCTGATAAGAGATTCCCTGAGTGCATTGCAATCGTAGGAGGAATTGACCGGAAGGGATTCCGGTCAATACTTGTATGGGATTAGGGCTAATCACCGAGGGATTCGGGATTAGCTTAACTTAGGAATCTCTCGGTCCAAACCACCATCACAACACATCACCCTTAATTCGGGCCTTAATGACAACCCCGGGGGGGATTCTCGCCCAAATCACGCCTTCTCCCGCTTGTCCGTCCCTTGTATGCTTATTTGGCGTGTAGTGGTAGCCTTATCCTTTTAGTTATAGATTTTAGTAGATGTACTATTCTCTCGTATTGTTAGGCTAGGAAATAGATGAAGGGGAAGTAATAGTAGCTCCTTAGCCCCGTGGAATACGACCCCCGTGTCACACACGGGGTATTACTTGACGACCCCGTGCACTTGCGGGATGCCCATCAAGTTTTTGGCGCCGTTGCCGGGGACACAAGGGATACTAGGAAAACCCGTAGTTTATTGCTCTAGCCATTTTTCTTATTTTTGTACATTCCGCTTTATTTTCTTGTTTCCTTCTTATTTATTTATTTGATTTTGTTTTTTGGTTTTTATTTGGTGCGAGGTACAATTTTCGTGCAAATGCGGGGAGCCGATTATTTGAATGATCAAGATTCAGCTTTAGCCGCTACTATAGATGCACTTGAAGAAAAGTTGAACAAATTTATTGCCCAGAGATCACTTCGAGCAGTCCATGCACCAACTCATACAACTCACATTGGGGTGCACCGAGTCATTTTCGTGGAGAACAACGGGAATGCCCCCAAAATGAGATCATAATTTATGCCACACCCGAAGGGCGGTGGGTCAAGCCTCCTCCAAGTCCTCGGCCTCAAAAGCAGCAATTTACTACGAGAGGATGTACTTGCAAGATTTATGGTTCAAACAGAAAGCAAATTTGCTGCTTGTTGACACTGCACTTTTGGAGGTACAAACATCTCTTCATAGGGTGGAGAAACAGATGGGAGATCTTTTCAAGGTATTGGTTGACTTGCCACCAGCTCCCGAACCAATGTGTGAAGTCCCATCTCGCAAATATTCATGAAGAAGAAGAGCGTGTCATTGAAAAGGAGGTGGAAGATGATTGTGGTGAGTTGGAAGATAAAAAGGCGGAAGAAGTGACATCATTACTACCGGAGCAAGCCCCCGTGCATAGAAGCTAATCTTCATACCGAGCACAAACGGGAAGTATCCGGGATTATTGAAAATGTGGGAAGGAGATCGATGCCATTCGAAACCCACCTATGCCCGGCCTGGATAATTCCCACCCAAAGATTTTTCCTTGGAGACCAAAACATTTTTTGTGGGCAATTACAGTTCACCGAACCAAGGTTGAGAAACGAAATGTGGAGAGGATGTTAGTGCCCCCCAATTCTCCACCCATGCCAAGATTAACAAATTCTCGGCCAAACCTGTTTCCTTGGAGGCCCAAACAACTTTTTCGGGCATTTCGAACATTTCCAATGACGGTTGAGGAAAACGATGTGGGTAGAAGATTGAAACTGTCTAAGGACCCACCCATGCCATGTTTGGATAATTCTCAACCGAAGTTATTTCCTTGGAGGCCCAAACATTTTCTTGGGGTTCCTGAAGAAATCTCGGTCGGGGCAGACGAAGAACCGGGGAGGAAGCTCAAGCCATCTCACAATCCTCCCAACGCGAAATTGCATAACGCCCGACCGAAGCTTTTCCCGTGGAGGCCAAAAGGTAGTTCATGCATATCCTCCACATTGGCATTAACCCGGCAGGTAATTTCCATCTTCTGTGGTAGCTCTTATGCCCTTTGTAGCCGGGAGGAGCACACAATTTTCAAGCCTCCCTGAGGTAATAAAAAGTTTCGTCGAGCTAGTGACGTTAAACAAGCGCTTCTTGGGAGGCAACCCAAGTTTTAAATTCTTTGTGTTTTATTTTTTTCGTGCTCTTGTTGTTTGTTGTGTTTGTGACTTTCATTTTCGTCTTTGTGTTGTGTTTATGAATCCATGCTTGTTTTAAATTCCTCATGTTCGTTCATTTATTCGGTGTAGTTCAAGTATTCTTTCATTGTTTATTTCGGCGAGTTGATGTTGTACATACGTTTTTTATTGAAGTTGCGGGGAGACCATGCCGAAATTTTGAATTTTCGGGACCTTACGGGCGTCTAAACACCCACAAATGGCATGGTCTAACACTTGGGAAGCCTCGTGGGCGCCTTCGCGCCCGCGAGGAAGGCCACGAGAGCCCCGGCCCCGCGGGCCGGGAGCCTTGCGGGCGTCCATGCGCCCGCAAGGCTGCCCGCGAGGCTGCCCGGCCTCGCGGGCCGCAAGGGGGCGAGAACCCCTTGCGGGCAGCCTTGCGCCCGCAAGGCTGCCCGCAAGGCCGCCCGCGGGGTGGCGGACGCTTGCGGGCGCCCATGCGCCCGCATGGGCACCCGCGCAGCTGGGCAGCCACTTAAGTGGCTGCCCTCCCTTCTCTCCCCTCTTGTTTCCCTTCTTCTCCCCTTTCTCCCTCTCGATTTCTCCTCTTTTCTTCTTTGTTTTTCCTCCGTTTTTCTTCGTTTTTCTTCCTCTAAACCCCTCTCCTACCTTTAGCAACTTCAATTTTGTAGTTTTTCGAACTTTCACCGTCTTTTTCGCCGGATTTCTTGGACTTGGACTTTGAAGCCCTAACTTAAGGTTTGCTCTAAACTTTATTTTCCTTCTTGATTCTTCATGCTTATGAGATGCAAACTTCATGGTTGAATGAATGGATGTGTGTTATGTGAATTTTATGAGCTTTGAGCTATGTTTGTAAAATTTTTAAAGCTCCAAATACAAGGGGAACTCTTGCAAAATTTTTTTTGGGGCATCTAATTTTCTTTGGTTTTATGACATAATGAGAGCCCCAAAGCCCTTGTTTTCATTTTGTTCGGATTAATCTTGTGTTTTTGTGTAGACATGCCGAACAAGAGCCTTAGCGCCCACCACATCCACGACACCGACAAGACTTACCGACGAATAGAGTCTTCATTGCCTCAAGAGCTTGCATGGACTTTTATTTTTCGTGTTTTTGTTGTGTTTGTTCTTTTTTTTAATTAATACTCCCTCTTTTATTAAAATTTTGTGATGTGATGAGCCCTATTATCCTTGCAGGGATTCTAGGGCATGATATGCACCCCCATCATCCTCCCCGAGGCCGGCTTCACCGCATAGTACCGGCCACATCCCGAGTTCAAGTTATGAGCTAGGGAAGTTTCTTTATCCCTTCCCATGAATTTCTTGTTTATCTTTTCACCATGGGCTGCTGATTTATGTGCATTGAGGACAATGCACGACTTTAGGTGTGGGGATGGGGTATTTCATACATTTGCATGCAAAATTTACCTATGATAGCTATGATCATCTTGTTGAGAATCTCCTAGCAAGAAAGAATGATAGATATGAGTTGTGATTTATTTTTTGTACTTAATTGGAAGTCTTGTTGTATCTCTAGTGTAACCCACACATTTTGTCACTAGACTTCCTTCTCGCACACTCGACCAACCCATCTTGTTGATACCGAGTCTTAGTTTGTTAAGGGCTACTTTCAATGGGCCTTTAAGAACTTTTGATTCTTATGACACTAGTCTTAGTAACATCCCGACATGTAGACTAAACCGGGAGACATGATATAGGCTGTAAATAGAAATAAGTCAAAAGACAGTATTCAGTTGCTCTCATTAGCTAAGTAGCTCGGGGTACGGGCTCCTAACCGAGTGCACCTTAAGCCAACGGCTAATGAAGCATGAATGCGTTTATGTAGATATGTAATAAATCGAGTAGATGGGTGTTTCGGTGCCTAAACAAGCATGTGCACCCAGTCGAAAGATAATGTACAGTCTACGTTAGTCTATCTAAAAAAAGAAAAAAAAAAAAAAAAAAAAAAAAAAAAAAAAAATTTCCTATTGATCTCCAAGATTGTCTACAAAATTTAGAATGAGGCTAGAGTTCAATATAGGAATCAAAAGGATCTTAGTTGACCATTGAGGGTGTTCTTAGCATTTCTAAGACCGGTAATCATTGTGTGTGGGGTGAATGGACCCCTAGACTGATCTAGGGTAAAGAGGGCGAGATAGGAGGTTCACACACTCACGGGAGCACTCTAGATGGAACAGGACTATCTTTATTTGGTTTCTTTTAATACAACTCATTGTCTTGAATTCTTTTCGATCTATGCTTGTGAGATTCTCCACACTCTGAGCTTGAGGTTTTACATTTAGCCACTTATCATCTTTCTCTTGTTCTTTATGTTTTTGTTTGCTTGAGGACAAGCAAACGCTTAGGTGTGGGGATGTTATGATAAGTGTCTAAATGTAGGTATTTATACGTTATATTCTTGTACTATTTTGCATGTATTTTGATGAGTTGATGCCCGTTTCGCGTTTAAATTGGTTTATTTGTGTTACAGGCCTTGAAGAAGCCAAAACGAGCTCAAGAACGTATTTGGGAAGAAATACGTATCAAATACGACGTTTTTGAGCTTTCTTCTTCACTGTAGCAGTCTTGTAGACGGATTACTGTAGACGGAATACTGTAGCAGATACTGTAGCATTGCACTGTAGCACCGAAACGGGATTTCTGGAAAAAGGCTGGGAGCCTTGCGGGCAAGCATGCGCCCGCAAGGCCGCCCGTATGGATGCCCGACAAAGGGTTTTTAAAAGCCAAAATGAGGGCAAATTTAGGGGATCTTCGGACATCTTCTTCTTCTCCACTTCTTGGGCCGCCGCCCCACCTTCGCCGGCGGTGTTTTCCGGCGATCCACCGCGTCATTCTTCACCAAGAGGGAGGCAAACTTTGGAGGAGGAAATAGGGGGAAGATCTAGAGCTTCAAAGCATCGTTTGAGAAGAAATCTCGGCGACTCCGGCGATCTTCATCCATCCAAGGCGATCCAAAGCTTGAGGGAGTTTTTATAGCTTCTTTCTATGTTTATTTGTTTCTTGGATTTGTATGAGTGTTCCTCTTTCATGAGGAACTAACTTGTATGTGATTTGGGCATGATGAACCCTAGGGTAGGTTTGTTGTAATTATGGGTGATAATCCTTTGTGATTTAGTGTTGTATGTTGAATTTCTTTTATAAGAATTTCTATGGTTTGTGATTCTTTCTATGTGTGCTTTACTTGTCTTGGACCGCATGAGAACTCTGTTGTTCAATTTCTAGGTTGTACTTGGAGCGTGACCATCGCCCTTGTACTAGACTCACATAGACTGAAAGGGATTCATGTACCAATACGCCGAGGGATTCGGGTATTTGGTACCCCTCCGAACGTTAGGTTTAGACCCAGAAGGATGTCTACTCCTGATAAGAGATTCCCTGAGTGCATTGCAATCGTAGGAGGAATTGACCGGAAGGGATTCCGGTCAATACTTGTATGGGATTAGGGCTAATCACCGAGGGATTCGGGATTAGCTTAACTTAGGAATCTCTCGGTCCAAACCACCATCACAACACATCACCCTTAATTCGGGCCTTAATGACAACCCTGGGGGGATTCTCTGCCCAAATCACGCCTTCTCCTGCTTGTCCGTCCCTTGTATGCTTATTTGGCGTGTAGTGGTAGCCTTATCCTTTTAGTTATAGATTTTAGTAGATGTACTATTCTCTCGTATTGTTAGGCTAGGAAATAGATGAAGGGGAAGTAATAGTAGCTCCTTAGCCCCGTGGAATACGACCCCTGTGTCACACACAGGGTATTACTTGACGACCCCGTGCACTTGCGGGACGCCCATCAAGCCCCTCTCCTTCTTCTTTCTCCTTGTTCCTTTTGGTTTTAGATGAGCATGCTAGCCCTAGGTTTTAGATTGTTGAATCTTAGCTGGATGTGGTTGATTTCTTGAGTGATTTGTTGAAATTCTCTCACCCTTTCTTGTATTCATGAGTTGGATGTGAAGATCCATTCTTTTGTCTTGTTGAAATTGTCACGCCCCGTCCCACAGGAACGGCATGCGACAACCGCCGTGACCACTCAAGGAGGGACACCCCCGTCACTCAACACTCAAGTCGCCACAAGGCTTACCACATCCTTGACAACTACACAATAAAATACAGTAACACCTAGAAGGAACTGTAGGGCAATAATCTGAGTACAGAATTCAAAAGACGTATATGCCACAAATCCAACAAAGGACACAAAAAAAAATAAAGTCAATGAACATACAAACCAGTTCTAAGGAGAACAATCACACTAGTGGATCCATGTCCTTACACAATGTATATTGTTCAGTAAACAACCTACATGAAATAAAATTTTAAAAAAATAACTAGCCGACGTATGCCTAGCACTCTTGTCCGCTGCACCACCACTACTGAGTAGAGCCTGAAAAAAGGGAAGAGGGTGAGTAACTAGAGTCACTCTGTGAGTGGGTAAGTACATATATTTCAATGGATAAGAATAAAATAAAGGGAAGACTGAATCCAAATATGTAGTAATACATATGGGTTTGAACACCCAATATAGATAGATATACAATTATAAGCTGCCGGGCCAGTAAACCACCAAAACTCTTGAGTAAATTGATTAGATTTTTCATAAAAATTATACTTTCATAAAATACAATTGTTTTTCATTTCAAACAGTAGAACATTGGTCTAAAAAGCTCTCTAAACTCTAGCCGTGGCTGCGGCTAAGTTTAGAGCCGTCAAGGCGCTCATGTCTTTGACGTTGACCCACCAGAGCCATATGGTGACTCTGGACACGGTGTTCATCAAATCAAGACTCTACGCACCACCTGAGTGGATAGACCACTCGGGTCCATCACGCCACCTCTTAAGGCTGGACCGTGAGGACCCCCTACTGAAGCAGGTAGGTTACAACCCCATCACCATCAAAATATTACCAGAAAGCAATGCAATTCAGGTAAATCATTTCACAAATCCTTGTCCAGGACTAATATTCACATTTATATAAGCCGGATCAAAAAGTATAACACGTGTATGAAATTTTTCAGTTTAAACCAACATAACAACAGCATGTATAATATAACATAAATCATTTTCTTCAAAGTTTTGCTCACGAAAAACGAAGCATGAAGAACACTTATCAAACAACTAAATCATTAATTCAATTCTCATAAATTCCAAGTTTTTCATGAAAACTAGTTATACATATATTTAGAGAAAATTGACAAGAATTGTGAAATCAAAATCCCACTCACTAACTTAGGAGATCGACTCCTATACGACGTTACTCCTCTGCCGGCTCTTTACCTTTAGCCGAGCTCTCACCACCTACACCAATACCCGCCAGAAGGGCTCAAATAAGAAAAAAACACAAAGAAAGGACAAGCATGAATCTCTTCATGCTATAAACCCTAAAACCCTAGCTAGGCTTGAGCATGCCCTGAACTTGTTCCTAGAGGTTCCAAGGTGTTTCTATGGGAATCAACTTTCCCAAGCAACTAAAAATACCAAGTTTAACCATGAAATCTTGAGTGCTACAGTAGCCTCCGAATTTCTTGATTAGGTGACAATTTCAACAATATAGAAAAAAATTTTGATTTCTATGATCAATTCAATAAACAAGATAGAATGGAAGAAAGAAATCAAATAGCACAACAATTTCATCAAAACTTGAACAAGATTCAAGATCTAAATCAGGGCAAGTATGATCCTTCAAGCAACATGAAACAAGGGGAAAAAAAAGAAGAAATGCTTATCTTCAAAAATCTCCAACCAAGGGAGGAGGAAAAATGTCTAGGATTTTCTCTTTTTTCTCAATCAAAGCAATGGGATCCAAGGGGAGAAGAAGAAGAATTGTGATGCTTAGGGCTCTAAGATCAGGATTTATATAGTGGAGGTACACGGCGGTGTAAATCACGTCCTGGCCGTGTATCTCATAGAATGAGGGGAAAAATGCACATTTTGGGAGTTACACAGGCTTGTAAATCATGCCCTGGCTGTGTAACTTTCGGGACGAAAATAAATATGCATTTGGGGAGTTACACGACTGTGTAAATCAAACCTTGGTCGTGTATGTCCCAGGACTGGGAGAAATATGTAATTGGGGAGTTACACGGCAGTGTAAATGGCCATGTATCTCCCAGGATGAGGGAAAAACAAGCATTTATAAGTTACTCGGGTACATGGCTGTGTACGTTTAGCTCAGCCCATGTACTTTCTCAAAACCTATGTTTTTACAAGTTTTCAATCCAAAATGACAAAAAACAAGTCACAACTTAAGACACAACAAATTTAAAGCAAATTAAACACCCACAACACATGCATAAAAAACTGAAACACTACAAACCTAACATAGACCAAGACAAGAGGGCGCACAGACGAGTTGATTCTGTAACGCACGGGAGAGCGTGAGATGTGTGTGTCGTGATAAAGAACGGAAAAAGTATCCCGCACTATCATGTGCCGAGACCGTGTGGCACGCGCTCTCGCTGGACCGTTGGTACGTGGGGCAGGCGTGCCCAAAACAAGAGTCAAGTGTCGTGGACTTAGATTATTTTTTAGAGTAGATTTTTAGCAAGTCTAGGCAGGGTGGGACACTTGATCATACCGAGATACCCATATGCTGATTCTGGAATTACCGAGATAAGCAGGCGTATGCAAGTGTGCATGCAGGTGGGAGCGTGGCTAAGCCAGGTGTCACGCCCGGCGTGATAATGCCGACATATTACCTGGGTAAAGGGTTACTCACCCACACTTAGAATTTTTTTTAGTATGAAAAATACGAAATACTGAATTTTCTATCTTGTAAACTAGAATAATCACGAAGGCACATGAGTAGTGTGGAGCCCTCATGAAAGGTGTAGAGAAGTCTAGAAAGCCCTCAAACAATCATGTAAGATGTGGAATGGTGTGGAAGCCTCTAGAGGGCTAATGAGGGCCATAGAATCGAATCGATCTCAACCGTCCATTGAGGAGGTTGAGGGCTATAAATGGGCTAGGGTCTTGCCATTGTAACCAAGAACCAAGAAGTTAGAAAGTAAGCAAAGCAAAGCAAGCAAGAGTTGTAATAGAAGCTCTCTCTTTTTCACCAATAAGTTCTCAAAGCTTTCTTTCCTTCAAAGCCTCCAAAATCATATTCTTGCCTAAGTGTGGGAAGCAAGGCTGACTTGATCAAGACGGAGCGATCAAGTGCGCACGAGTCGTCGGTGAAAGTCCGAGTTCATGACAAAGTGGTATTAGAGCTTTGGTTCGAGGAGATGGCGTCCCAAAGTGAGATCACCCACGTTATCAAGAAGGGGAAGGTGTCTAAGAAGGAAACAATGGCGGAAATGAGTGTGAGGCTCGCCAAGGTGGAGCTTGCCGTAGGAGAGGAGTTCGACTAGTTCGAAGACCTTGGGCAACGCATGGAGGAGCTCGAGCGAGGGAGAGAGGAGCTCCTCGAGGTCATGCAAGGAGCCTTGAATGAAGTGGCGACGGTATGCCGCGATCTCATCAAAGCCTTGGAGGAGTCCCTTCTTAGAAAAATTGGTGGAATTATGGAGAAGGTGACCAATTTGGAGGCGGAGTTGAAAGAGTCCAAGGAGGAGCTTGTGCTATGCCGGAGGGCGATTGCACAAGGAGCGAGCTACACCGGGGGTAAGTCTTACTCCCTCTCGAGTTGATATTCCTAAACCAAAGACATATAGTGGTTCTAGGAATGCAAGGGAGTTGGACAATTTTATATAGGGTCTTGAGCAACATTTCAAGGCTCTTGGCATTATGGAGGATGCCAAGAAAATTGAAATCACCACACTTTACCTTGATCATACCACACTTTACCTTTGCATTTATGGATGGCTTCCAAGGATGGGAAAAGAGGAAGATCCAACGCCGAGGAGCTCAAGATCTTGCAACCGCCATCGCCATTGCCGAGTCTCTCATTGAACTCCAAAGGGAGAGGTCTCCCAAGGAAAAGGGTGAGAATGGCAATGGTGGGGGAGACACCCATGCTAGCAAGGAGAGCAAATGGGAAAAGGGCAAGTGGAACTCCAAGGAGCACAAAGATGAAGGTAAGAGGCCTATAGTCAAATGCTTCTTTTGTGAAGGACCACATAAGGCAAGGGAATGCCCAAAGAAGGCCAAGCTTGCGGCCATGATGCAAGAGCTTGAACGGGAGAAGGAGCTACCCGAAGAGATGAAGATTGGCACCTTGCAAATCCTAAGTGCTCTTAAGGCAAGAATGGAGAAGGCAAAGGTGCATAACAAAGGGCGGATGTTTGTAGAAGCTAAGGTGGGAAATCAAGAAGTGAAGTCCTTGATCGATCCCGGCGCCAGAAACAACTTCGTCGACTTGAAGGAAGCCATTCGCTTGAACTTGCCTTATAAAAAGGAGGAAGGATGGCTTAAACCGGTGAATTCTAAGGCCACACCAATCGCCGGCACCGCTCGCGACATCGAGGTACGCCTAGGAGATTGGCAAGGTAAGTTAGATTTTTCCATTGTGGCTATGGATGATTATCCCATGGTACTCGGTATGGGGTCTTGAAGGAATGATGAGGATGGTGCCCTTAAAGAGAGAAGGGTATCCTTATGAGAAGAAACTTTCGGCCATGCAGCTTGTAGGGGAAGAAGAGTTGAGCTCCAAACAAGCAAATGGACCGAATCAAGGAAGCCTCATTCGAAGATGCGACGAGGACGCCGCCATGATAGGTGGGGGAGAATGTAATGCCCGGCGTGATAATGCCGACATATTACCGGGGTGAAGGGTTACTCACCCACACTTAGAATATTTTTGAGTAGGAAAAATACGAAATACGGAATTTTCTATCTTGTAAACTAGAATAATCATGAAGCCTTATGAGTAGTGTCGAGCCTTCATGAAAGGTGTAGAGAAGTCTAGAAAGCCCTCAAACAATCATGTAAGATATGGAATGGTGTGGAAGCCTCTAGAGGGCTAATGAGGGCCGTAGGATCGAATCGATCTCAACCGTCCATTGAGGAGGTTGAGGGCTATAAAAGGGCAAGGGGTCTTGCCATTGTAACCAAGAACCAAGAAGTTAGAAAGCAAGCAAAGCAAGCAAGACTTGTAATAGAAGCTCTCTCTTTTCCACCAACAAGCTCTCAAAGCTTTTTTTCCTTCAAAGCCTCCAAAATCATATTCTTGCCTAAGTGTTGGAAGCAAGGCTGACTTGATCAAGGTGGAGCGATCAAGTGCCGCACGAGTCGTCGGTGAAAGTCCGAGTTCGTGACACAGGGGCAAGGATGGCACACGGTATTATGGCGCATGACCGTACTACTACTACACGCTGTGACCAACGGTGGCTAGTTAAAGCTACAAGTAATATCAAAGGACACTGCAAGCTAAGTGGAAGTAAAGGACTTCTCGAAAGACTTATATTGGGCAAGGGACTCAATTAACCTTGGGGATTTAGTGTAGCTCTTGTAATAGGGTTATTATGTTTTTGGGAGGGGACAAGATTTCTTGGTAAGGATCTTTGGCCATGATTGTAAACTTTTCTCAAATCTAAGAGAGTTTATGTTTTTCTCTTACCAAAATTGGTCTTTTGTGTCGCCTTCTCATACGTTGGTGTTTTTCCGGTTTTGCTCGCTTCTTTTATGTGTTGTATTTGTGTCGTCAACAGGTGTTGTTTCACTATTATTCTAACAAGGAAGCCTGACCTGTCACTTAGTACGTGTCAGGTGCCGCATGGCCGAAAGTGGCCGTGATAGCTGGTAACATAACCTAGGGCGGCGTGAAGAGCATTTCGAAAAGAAGTACAAGTGGGGACTGTGAAGATGGCAGCAAGGAAGAAGGATCAGTTGAATTGACTTGAGAAGCCTCTCAAATGGATGGAGAATATCATCAGGAATGTTGACGGTTGAAGCCCTCGCTGGAGGATGGAGAGAGTACTAGTTAACAGTTGAAGCTTTGAAGATGAAGGTACAGTCGTTGGATGGCGAAGTTACCCTACTCAAGGAAGCTAGTGTTGTACCAGTTGCTGCGTGGGAGGCGTCACGAGAGTGAAGGTCCCACAACTTTTCCCAGTTGATGGCGCATAGAGCGCCAACACACTGGAAAATTTCTTTTGGGGCATGGATCAATATTTCAAAGCTGAGAAGGTGTCGAACCATAAACAAGTTCCGTTGTTGGGTATGTTTTGACTAGAGATGCAAAGCTATGGTGGCTCATTTGACAACAAGATGATGCTCATATGGGTTGGACCACTTCGAACTCATGAGAAGACTTGAAGAAGGATTTGCGAGAGTACTTCTTGCCTGGGAACACTGTATAGGTAGCTCGTTCGAATCTGAAGAAGCTATGGCAGACAGGCACGGTCCGAAAGTACGTAAATGAGTTTTCATCCCTGAAGTTGGATATTAGGAACATGTTCGAGGAATACAAGCTATTTAACTTCCTCAAGAGACTGCAGAATTGGGGCCAGATAAAGATACGGAGGCAAGGCGCGAAGGATCTCGCTTCCACGATCATTGCAGCTGAGGCACTGGTCGACTTGCAAACTCTACTTAGAGGAGGGTGAGGAATCTAAGTCTAGATCGAAGAAAAAGAAACCACTGGAGAAAATGGCCTGACTTGGGGTTCAGAGGAGGAAGCCTAACCATTGCCAGGCCAAGTGGAACAGACCCAAGACTGATCGGAAAGCAGCAAGTGGTTCAGGCAAAAAGGCAGGAGGATTCTTTATTTGTGACGGACCACACATGGCACGGATTGGTCCAAACGCGAGAAGTTGAATGTGTTTGTGAACGAAGCAGATAGCGATTCGAAGGATCCAGCAAGACTGAGTCTTTTACAATTATTTGGTGTCTTAAAAACTGTCAAAGGTGATGGCACAGCGAACCCACTCATCTATGCGGAATTGACCTTGGATGGAAAGGCCATACAAGGAATGGTGAACACAGGAACAACTCACACTTTCATCAAGAAGGATGTGGCCACTCGGTTGGGGCAAGCCGAGTAAAAAAAGCCAATTTTTAGGCACGGGCAGTGACTAGGAAACGAGTCCAAGGCGGTATGTGTTACGCTCTATGGGTTGTTTGAGTTCCTTGTAATGCCTTTTGCCTTAACCAATGTTCCGACGATATTTTGCCACTTAATGAATGAAGTGTTTTCGGACGACTTTGATGAGTTTGTGATGGTGTACTTGGATGATATTGTGGTTTATAGTGAGTCCTTGGAGGATCACCTTGTTCATGCGCAAGTATTCGGTGGAGGATGGGCTTCTCTACGCGAAAGGCAACCAACTCTATGTGCCAAAAGGAGAGAAGATTTAGCAAGAGCTCCTTAAGGAGCATCATGATATTCCATGGGCAGGAAATCCCGGTCGTAAGCGAATGAAGGCCTTGCTCACATAACATTACTATTGGGCTGATATGTGAAAACTTGTTTCATGTGCCAACAAAACAAGTCGGAAAGAAGGCGGGAGGCCAGTCTTCTCCAGCAGTTAAGTATTTTAGAAAGGCCATGGGCATCAAATTCCATTTTACTTTATCACATGATTTACTAAGGTGGATGTGATGTCGACAGTGATTGTGGTTGTGGACCGATTCACGAAGTATGCAGTATTCATACTCACACCGATAGTATATTCGGCGGACGTAGCTGTTGAGCTGTTTCTGAAGCATGTGGTGAAGCACTTTGGGGTACAGAAAAACATTGTGAGCGATTGAGATGCTCGCTTTACTAGATGGTTCTGGAAGGTATTGTTCAGGTTGTTGGGCATAGAAATGAAGTTTTCAACTGCGAACTATCCTCAAACTGATCAGCAAACCGAGAGCATCAATGCTCTGTTGAAAGAGTTTTTTTAGCACTATATTTCAGATTCGCAAAAGAATTGACTAAGTT
Source organism: Dioscorea dumetorum (assembly GCA_902712375.1). Classification (NCBI taxonomy): domain Eukaryota; kingdom Viridiplantae; phylum Streptophyta; class Magnoliopsida; order Dioscoreales; family Dioscoreaceae; genus Dioscorea; species Dioscorea dumetorum. Next base: position 115,906 of record CACTHL010000040.1, read on the forward strand.
TGCTTGATGTGGCGCAGTTTAGCTACAATCTTTATCAGCCTTCATCAATGGAAAAGAGTCCCTTTGAGCTTTCATACGGATACCAACCTATTATTCTTCAAAGTGGCGAAGAGGAGGACAGGAGGGAAATGTCTTGTAGTGTATCACTTTGCTATTGATCAGCAGGAGATGATGGAGAGTACTCAGGATAGCCTCGCCAAGATGGCTCGTCAAATAAAGAAATTCGCAAATCAAGGGAGATGTCTTTTGGAGTTCCAAGTAGTGAACAAGGATTGGTTGTAGCTCACTCCATAGGTGTGGAAGAAGTTACATCGGAAGGATGTGCACAAAGGCTTAATCGCGAGGTATGATGGGCCTTTCACTATTGTCTAGAGAATGGGCAACGTGGCATATCGTTTGGATCTCAACGATCGGCTGAAACTCCATCCAACATTTTATGTGAGTTTTTTGAAGCCATGCCACGAAGACCCCACAAATCCATTGAGGGCGAAGAAGAGTAGGGCATCGCCGACTATTCGTAAGAAGTTCAGCATTATGGCTGAGCAGATCTTAGACCAAAGAGTAGAAGGACAAAGCAAGAAAAGTCGCAAGGTGTTCTTTCTTGTCCAATGGAATGACTTGCAAATGTTAGAGGCAAGTTGGGAGTATGATACTACTCTTTGGCAGTTCGAGGAGTTGGTGCAAGACTTCTTGAGTTCAAGATCGACGAGGACGACAGGTTCAACTAGTGGGGGTGGTTTGTAAGCATTGATGACCTTACATTTGGTCATTGGGCGAACATTTCAACATAAGCCAAGCCACAAGGGCGGACAGCCGCGTTGATTGGGTAGAGCACGGGGAGCACGAGGCATGTGTTGTGTCATGACCAAGAGCGGTGGAATATCCTGCACGATCATGTGTTGAGACCGTGAGGAGCGCGCGCTGGACCATGAGAATGCGCGTGACTGATGAGCGTGTGGTGCAGGCAAGCCCATACAAAGAGGCAATTGTTATAGATTTAGATTATTTAGAGTGTGGATCACTAGCAAGTATAGGCTGGACGGAATACTTGATCATATCAGACTTACGCAGGCGTATGCAAGTGGGCACGCGAGTAGGAGCGTGACCGAGCCATGGGCGAGGATGGCACGCGGTATTACCGCGTGTGTCCGGTACTGCTGCAGGCTATATAACTAAAGGTGGCCGGTTGAAACTATAGTTACGTAGGAAGGCACTGCAAGCTAAGTAGAAGTCTGTGACTTCTTACGAGACCTGTATTGGGCATGGGGCTCAATTAATCTTGGGGGTTTGGGATAGCTCTTGTAATAAGATCTATTATGTCTTTGGGAGGAGACAAGATCTCTTGGTGATGGGTTTTAGCCATGATTGTAAAGTTTTCTCAATCTAAGAGAGTTTATTTTTTTCTCTCTCTCAAATGGGTTTCTTGTGTCGTGTTTCTCGTATCTTGGATGTTTTTCGGTTTTGCTTGTCTCTTTCGTATGGTGTGCTTGTGATGCAAACAGAAGTTGAGTAACTGTTGTTCTTGCAAAGAAGGCTAACCTGTTACCTGGTGCATGTTAAGTGCCGCACGGCCAAAGGTAATCGATTGAGGTTGTGACATTAGGGATTTATGCTATTAGTTCCTTTTTTGTTTTTTTTTTGTGGGTTTCTCCGTTGCTAACAACTTCTTATATGCTCACAATAACGGGAGCTTTTCAATCGCTGTCTCACCGTTGATATCAGCGCCGCGGGAATGGAGAAATACCCTTTGGCGCATGTCCGTGACTACCCACGGTAGAAGCCTGACAGCCTTGACTGTTGCGTGTTCACCATGCAGTTTATTGAACAATTACTTATTGGGGAGAAACTTTGTGTGCCTCAGGCGGACGTGCCACTACTGCGTCTGCGGTTCGCAACATGTATACTGATGGATGGGATTGCAAAGGGAAAAGAGGATGTTAGAGACGACTGCGAATTGAGCAACACATGAGAACGCTAACACTGGGTGGTCCACATTTATGATTGCACACTTCTCTGTTCCGAAATTGTGATTACTTGCTTCGGCCTTACATTTTTATGTTCCCGAACACTGGGCGATTACTTGCTTACTTCTCTGTTCCGAGATTGCACACCCATGGCTATTACACCACAATCTACACCACTTGTACATGGCCAAGATCAAGGACCAATTACACGAAGTCATGCTAAACAAATTCAAAACCAGGTGAACGCTAACACGGTAGTGCTTCCAATTTTTTCTCGTTTAATTGTACTTAGGTGCATTGGAAGTGAGGACATCATTCAAGACTTAGAAAAAGAAGAAGATAGCAAAAGAGGAGCATTTGAAGAATTTTATTTATGGAACAAAAAGGAAATAAAGGAAGACAATAAAAAGAAGGGAAATCAAATCAAAATCAGCCTGGCAACAAAGAAAGAAAGTATTTCAAGATTGAGAGAGAACGACCTAAAATAACCTTGTCTACAATATGCGTGCCACAGTAACCGCGGCTACTACCTATATTTAGACTACGACCTAAAATAAAAATAACTACAGTAAGTGCTACAGTAAACACGTTATTAGTATCTCTATATTTAGATTTATTTTATGAAGTAATTTGTAATAAGATGCTTTTCTTGCATCCCAAGTTTTAGTTGTCTTTAAATACTCTTGTATTTTCTCTTTTGAAGGGAACTTTGGATCATTGTTTTTTAGAAAGAAGAGTGTTCTTATTACTATTGTTCTTGTGAGTTCTCATGGATTCGCGAGAGGAAGGCCTCAGCTTTCCCCCTAATTCGTGCTTTACGCTTCCGAGCGTTTTGTGTGGATTAGTTTCTCTTTGTGGTTTTGTGATTGTTCGGACAGCGGGTCGGAGTTCTTGAAGCTTCGGATCGTCTCTCCCCAACGCACGGGTTGCATCCACCCCAGGTTGTTCGCCGCCAATTATCCTTTTACTTTGATCCTACGTCGTGAAGATCGGGCCACCCTCAAGGCATCCTTCTCTTCCCCAAGTTGGAGCCAATCATTTGGTACCAGAGCCTCCGTTGACACGGTGGGGTGAGTCTTTCCTAAATTAGCTTTTTCCATTAAATCTTAGTCTTTTCCTAAACATTAATATTTTCAGTCCCAAAGTCCACAAGCCTAAAACAATAAAAAAAAAAAAACCTAGCCCTTGCAATAGTACTGTTACTTTAGTATTGTATTTTGAGTTTTAATCTGTTTTGTTTTTCTTTAGTTGCTGATAAAAAAAAGAAAAAAAAAAGAGACGAGGAAAGAAAGAAAGGTGTGTTGCTGTTATTGTTGCCATAAAAGGCAAAAGAAAGAAATAAAGAAAGATTTGTTTGCTGTTGCTAGTTTCCATAAACGAAAAAAAAAAATTCAGATTATACTTTCTATTTTTTGGTGTTAAGACCAGCAATCTAGAGACTATCTTCACTCAGATTATTACTCGTTTGCATATACTAGATTTCAGTACTATACTTTTTCTTTGTTCTAGCCTACCAAGCTCCACTTAAAACTGAAGTTAGTTCTTTTGACTCCTGCTGTTCAATCGCTTAATCACATACAAAGAACTACCACCAAGCACAACCATGATTCAACAAGAAGGCATAAGAACTTTTGTAAGTAAGAGGTGAGATTTGTGTGATTCCACATATATTCCTCTATTTTTTTTTCAGATCTACTAACATGGTAGGTTCAAATGGTAGTGGTCATCATGATGACCTTTCTGGTTCACGCCACGCGCCCGTTGCACCAGTCACATGGGCAGAGTATGATGCATTGGTGAGTCACTTTCAGCGTGAACTGAGAGTATCAATTATGTCAATGCAGGAGGAGATGCAGAAGGTCATGCAAGATACCTTGCGTGAATCTCTTGACAAGGCTCTCGCTGAACGCATTCCGACCCAAGTTGGGCTTGATGGCCGTCATGACCCCCATGATCCTGGTAATGTTGGTTATGGACAACAATTATTTGCACGCCGTGACATTGACTTCAGTGATGACGTGAGCCCCCACGGTCGTCGAAATAGAGAAGACCCTGAGGGTATGGCAAAGATCAAGATGAGATGGTATGGCAAAGATCAAGATGAGCATACCGCCTTTCAGCGGCAAAGCAAATCCCGAAGTTTACTTGGAGTGGGAGGCAAGATGTGATCAGATTTCCGGATCCATGGGTTTTCTGATGAAAAAAGGATAAATCTTGCTTCTCTTGAGTTTACGATTATGCACCGATATGGTGGAACCAGTTGCAAGAAGATAGGCTCTATGCGGGTAATGGCTATACTCGCACGTGGGGACGCTATGAAGAGAGCTTTGTTCCACCACACTTTCAAAGGGATCTATATAACGGGCTACAACGGCTTGTTCAAGGTGCAAGAACCGTCGACGAGTATTACAAAAAGATGGAGGTCCTAATGATCCGTACTAACATGTGGGAAAGTGCGGAGGCGAACATGTCGAGATTCTTGAACGGTCTTAACCCTGATATTGCCGATCATGTGGAGATGTTTCCCTACAACACTCAACAAGAACTAGTGCATCAAGCAACGAAAGTGGAGCAACAACAAGTTGCGTGGGGGGTCGGAGTCGCACCACACCCAATCACCCTGCTGCCCCCACCTGGCGCCGCCCTCAAGGTGCCTTAGGAGGTGGCACCACCAGTAGGCCGACCATGGCCCCTTCTACCGCACCTATTGGCAGGTCATCAACTATGCCGGCTTCCTCACTGGACTCCTGCCCTAGTGACCGGCGTTCCACTACTTTGGCAACACCTGTGGCATCTTCTCGCAGCCACGACATTGAGTGCTTCAAGTGCAAAGGGAGAGGGCAGGAGTTTGAACAACCTCTTTACCCTTTTCCTTGTCTTTCTCCTTAGCGAGAATTTGAACAACGTCTTCGGGGGAAATCTACCCTCAAACTCACGACCACTCCTCAGAGTGATTGCCTTCAGCTGCTCTCTTGGTTTGGTCTCTGTATTTCCCGGGAGACTTCCTTGTGGTCGTTCAGATAACGATTTCGCAATCTGCCCCACCTGATTTTCCAAGTTATGTAGGGAAGCGGTGTGATTGCGAAGTGTACTCTCCATGCCTTGGAAGCGCGTGTCTGAGGACTGAATGAACTTGGTCAATGCCTTTTCCAAGTCTGTCATTCGGTTCTCAAGCCCTGAAACTCGGCCCTCCATGTTTGGTTGTTGGGGTTGCTGAAATCCGGGGGGTGCAGAGGACCTTTGTTGCCCTTGATTGCTCCATGCAAAGTTCGGGTGGTTTCGCCACCCCGGATTGTAGGTGTTGCTATAGGGGTTTCCTTGACCTCGTCCAGCATTCCCCACAAAATCAACCTGCTCAACAGGTGCTGTTCCGACCATAGAAATAGGGCAATCAGCAGAAACATGCCCTCCTCCACAACTATCACAATTCATCACTGCAGCTATTCTAGATGGGCCTGCCAAAGTGTCCAACTTCTTGCTCAATGCTTCAACTTGAGCTGCTAGAGATGTCACTGCATCAACTTCATGAATACCCGCCACTTTCCTCTTGTCTCGAGCATTCCACTGATAGCTATTCATAGCCATTTCTTCTATCAGTTGGCGGGCAGCTACGGGGGTCTTGCTTCCTAAGGTGTCTCCTCGCTGCGGCATCAAGTAGGCTGTCTTGTGCTTGGGTTCAATCCATTGTAGAAGGTGTGGATGACCATCCACTCGGGGAACCCATGTTGAGGACATTTGCGCAGAAGATCCTTGAACCTTTCCCATGTCTCGAAAAGAGACTCCAATTCCGATTGCATGAAGGAAGAAATTTCATTTCTCAGCTTTGCCGATTTCCCAGGAGGGAAATATCGGGCAAGGAAGGCCTCAACCATCTCTTCCCAAGTGGTAATTGATGCTCTAGGTAAAGATTGCAACCACTATTTTGCTTTCCCCTTCAAGGAAAATGGGAAGGCTCTCAATCTGATGGCGTCGTCCGTGACTCCATTGATTTTCAACATGTCGCACACCTCCAAGAAATTCTCAATGTGATTATTTGGGTCTTCATCGCCTAAACCATTGAAGCGTGCGGACTGTTGGACCATCCGAATGAACCCGGGCTTAAGCTCAAAGTTATGAGCTGAAATTGGTGGCCCGACTATACTTGACTGTGTACCACGGACGGACGGCCTAGCAAAATCGAGAAAGTGTCCGCCGTTGCTCATTTTGTTCAGCCATGGTTGCGAACTCTTCAACCTCTATCTCGGCTTGATCAAACTGTTCTAGTTCGAGGTTGTCTTCCCCGTCCGTGCAATCTTCTCTCTATTTCCGGATCACCTTCTACTAATGTCGAAGGATGTCCACGGGTCATAACCTGGAGCTGAAATCGGGAAAATAAAGTAAAATCGGAACAATGGAAGTAAAAGAAGCGTGAGATAGAATGTGCGAAAAATGACTAGCGAAACAAAGTGTAACAAATCCTAAAACGCCTAACTCCCCGGCAACGGCGCCAAAAACTTGACACACCCTTGCGTGTGTGTTCCGCAAGTGCACGGGTGTCGAAGTAATAAAGTACCCAAGCGGGTGGGTAGTCGAATCCACAGGGAGTAGACGTAAAAACAATCACACTTTGTTAAGTAATCAAAGATAAACCAATTGTTGTTGTGAAAGAAAATACAATATGAAAGAAGTGAAAGTAGGGTGCTGAAAATAAAGGTTAGGGTATAGAAAAAGATCAATAAGAAGATGGGGTACTCGGACAATGCTCCCCTAGAATCCTTGTTTCAAGTGCAAGACTTCAAGTACTCTTACTAAATGAAGATTTCAAGAGTCGTGGAATCCAAAGATACAAGGTCCCAACTCTAAGGTCAACCTTGACTAGTCCCCTACGAGGTCCCGGCGGAGAGAAGACTCTCGACGCCTCACACCACGTATGACTGCGCTATGCTCTAGGGATTCCAAGTGGTAAACCCTATTCCCAACTATAGATCAATCCCTTTGGTCCAGGCGAAAGATCCCTAATCACAAATAAGTCCCGGCGGAAAGGCCTCTCTCAACGCCTAACTCTCTTTGAGATCGAAGGAAATACTTGGAATAAGAAGGTAGGGAAAACCACACCGGAGGGGAAAGGGGACGTGTCGCTACCTCTCAACTCACCCTCTCAACCCCCTCCAATCTTGATTAATCTAATCCTAATGGTGATGGTCACTCGTCAAAAGGATGATTGGATTAGCCCTCAACCCTAGTGTCACTCTAAGGGAGAAACAATTAAGCATACAAGATTGAAACTCAAATTCAACTCAAATTGAATAAAAGCATTAAAGTCAATGAAACATAGGAAATCTAGGGTTTACAAGTCCAAGTACCCACTAGGGGTTTAGCTCTCCATGGAGCAATACAAGTTCATCAAAATAAATGAAGACAAGTGCAAGAAATCCATAAAGAAAACCCCCTTAAGCTTCGTGTTGATAGAGTATGGGAACTTCTTCTTCTTCTTCAAAGAATCCCTTCCTCCAAGCCTAAGGCACACCTCGTCGAATCGAGTCGTCGAAGGCTCCCCCAATAGCTCTCCTTGGAAGGGATTGATGATGGAATTGGTGAAGAAGCGCCCCCAAAGTGTAGCAAGAACCTCCTGAACCCTAGCCGTCACTCCCTCTCAAAGTTGGAAGAACATCCCCTCAATAACGCTTTATAATTGGCTTGCAACCGTGCCGGGCCGGCCCAGGCCATCTGGGCCGGGCTAGGCCGGCCGGCCCATATTTTTTAAAAATATTATAAAATTTATTAAAAATACTTTAAAAAATACTAAAAATTAAGAAAATATTTTTTTTAAAAAAATCTAAATATACTAAATTTACATGAATACAATTATTATACAAGGAAAGATAATTTTTTCCAATTATTATCAATATAATGAGCGGTAACACAAAGATAATCGGAATTATTTTGAGAAGACCAAATATCGGAAGTAAGAGAAATTTTAAATAAACCTTTAGAAATTTCGGAAATTAAGTTTTGTTTATATTCTTCATAAATAATAAGACAATATTTTCTCATAGTAGTCCTTGAAAGGCATTCTCATAGTAGTCCTTGAAAGGGATTTAAAATTCGGATTAAAACCTTTAACTTGCATTTTTATAAAAGCGAGATTTTCAACAAGATAAAAAGGTTGTTCATTTTGAACAATAAATTTTGCAATCCATTTTCTTGCATTTTCATTAGAAAAAAAAAAAGTTCCAATACTTGAATTTGTAAAACTAATTTGTGTTTGGGAAGGATCATTTTGACTAGTAGCATATTTATCGGCATGCCTTTTCAAATGACCCGTTCCACCCGAAGTTTGACAAGAAAAATCTTTTTGCATTTTTTAGAAACGGCACGAGCCCCTTTGTTTGGAAATTCAACAATATCATAAAATTCCCATACCCCGAAGTTCTTTTTTCTTTGTTTGTTTGAGGCCTCGCTACTAGATCGTCCCATATTAGGTGGTTACGTAGCAGCTCAAGTTGTGAATCATCGAAATTTTCGGAATTGTTTTCATTAAAAAAAAATGGTGTGTCGAAAGAAAAATTAGGAGAGCCGACCATTATAAAAAATAAAAAAAAAGGTTTAGGGTTACCTCAACCTTGATGATGTAAATTTAATTCGTGGTTTTTCTTGAGAATTCCGAATTGATTAATTGACGAAAAGGTGAGGGAATTGCCGGAGTAATGAAATGCTTGAGCCGAATTTGACAAACTTCAAATCTTGAACTTGAAGAGATTGAGAATTAAGAGAGCTTCGAGTCTTCCATGCTTGAGAGATTAGAATAAGAATCTGTAATATACTGTGGAGAAATATGTAAATGTTTGTGGGTATTTATAGGTTTTTTAATTTTTCTAATTCCCAAAATACGCTTGTAAACTAGCCATTTATTGTTGTTGAAAAGGGTAAAAAAGGTAATTATATTTTAAAGTCTAAAATACCCTTGTAAACTAGCCGTTTATTGATGTTGAAAAGGGTAAAAAAGTAATTATATTTTAAAGTCTAAAATACCCTTAAAAACTAGCCGTTTTATAGTTGTTAAGGGGCTAAAAATGTCATTTTCTAATGTTTAAATTAATTGGATAAAAAAATAAAGAAAAAATCCTGCCGGGCCGGCCCGCAACGGCTAGTTGTTGTGGGCCGTGCCGGGCCGGCCCGCGTGCTCGGGCCAGCCACGGCCCATGGCGGGCAGCCATGGCTTGGCCTCGGCACGGCCCAAGGATGTGGGCCGTGCCGCCTGGCCCGCCACCGTAGCCGGCCGGGCTCGGCCGGCACGGCCCAAATCGTCTTGGGCCGTGCCGGGCTCGGGCCGGCACGGCCCGGCTTACACCTCTACATTCAAGGGATGATTGATGAGGACATCACACCCATGGCTATTACACCACAATCTACACCACTTGAGGCCAAGATCAAGGACCAATTACACGAAGTCATGCTAAACAAATTCAAAACCAGGTGAACGCTAACTTAAGTTTATTATTATATTATATTAATACGGTAGTGCTTCCAATTTGTTCTACTTTAATTGTACTTGGGTGCATTGGAAGTGAGGACATCATTCAAGACTTAGAAAAAGAAGAAGATAGCAAAATATGAGCATTTGAAGAACCTTATTTATGGAAAGAGAAGGAAATAAAGGAAGACAATAAAAAGAAGGGAAATCAAATCAAAATCAACATGGTAACAAAGAAAGGAAGTATTGCAAGATTGAGAGAGAACAACCTAAAATAACCTTGCCTACAATATGTGTGCTACAAGAATCACGCGGCTACTACCTATATTTAGACTACGACCTAAAATAAACATAACTACAATAAGTGCTACAGTAACCACGTCATTAGTATCTCTATATTTAGATTTATTTTATTAAGTAATTTGTAATAAGATGCTTTTCTTGCATCCCAAATTTTAGTTGTCCTTAAATAGTCTTGTATTTTCTCTTTTGAAGTAAACTTTGGATCATTGTTTTTCATAAATAAGAGTGTTTTTATTACTATTGTTCTTGTGAGTTCTCTTGGATTCGCTAGAGGAAGGCCTCGGCTTTCCCCCTAATTCGAGCTCTACGCTTCCGGGCGTTTTGTGTGGATTAGTTCCGGTTTGTGGTTCTGCGATTGTTCGAACAGCGGGTCGGAGTTCTTGAAGCTTCGGATCGTCTCTCCCCAACGCACGAGTCGCATCCACCCCAGGTTGTTCGCAGCGAGTTATCCTTTTACCTTGATCCTACGTCGTGAAAATTGGGCCACCCTCAAGGTATCTTTCTCTTTCCCCAAGTTGGAGCCTATCACTGGGTGATCCACTTTCTACTTAAATTGAATACTTTCCGCTTATGCTTACACACTCGTTAGTCTACGATGAATGCGTTGCATGACCTACGGTTATGGCCAACCTCTCTATACCTACTACACCTCAAGTCGTGCATAACAAATAGCTATAACTCAATCCTTTTCAATTTCGGGTCGCCCAGTTGCCTCTTTGTCATAGGTGGTTAGATGACCAACGGCCGATAGTCATCCATTGGTTTTTCATCATCGAAATATTGAAAGGGCTTCCACGTAAGACGTACAACACGCATCCGCAAGTGAAGTACTCATCAACATAGTAGTGGATGTTCGTATCGGTTTGCATGATAGCTGCGCATGCCTGCTTACATAGGATGTCGTAAACTTGCCACTATCGGTATGAGCACGTCCTTGACAAAGCACGCGAGGAGAAGTCATTACGATTAACAACCTCGAAACATTCACCGGTTGATCTCTCGAAAAGTAAAATACATGATTCTTCGACAAGATCCTTCACTCTCTTATGTATGTCCGAACACAGGTGGGACTCCCATTAGCGAGATTGTTTATGCTGATTACACAACATATTCATCAGCTTGAATCTACATCCATAATAAGTAAACGGAAACATATAGATATAAGTGGGAATTGAGCGGTCTAAATGAAAACTCGTAAACGTAAGTGGAAAAATCCATAAATGGAAACACATAGATATAAGTAGGAAGTGAGCGGTATGAACGAAAACTCCTAAACGTAAGTGGAAGCATCTTTAAGTAAACGGAAATACATAGATATCAATGGGAAGTGAGTGGTCTAAACAAAAACTCGTAAACGTAAGTGGAAACACCCATAAGTAAACGGGAATACATGGTTTTAAATGGGAAGTGAGAAAGCTGAATGAAAATGCGTAAACATCCACAAAAGCTTACCGTATCGAGTCCACCATGTTCGTCACGGGGAGGTGCCATGCCTCTTTAATGCATGCAGTGAATGATTCCGCAACGTTTGAATACATCTCGCCCCATCTTTCGCCTTCAAAAATGTAGTTTGCCTAGTGCGCAAGGTCGGATTTTTGGAGTAGCCAAAGATGTGCGTGCGAAGATGCATTCAACAGCTTGTTTGTTGCATCATTGAACTCCTTCTCCGTGCATGCAAATGCAATCCTAACGATTATGGACCAACATAGTTCCTTCAATGCCTTTCAAATCCCGATGTTCACTTTCATAAAGTTGGCCTCCAAGTGGCTGAGACAATACGCATGTGGAGATGAGGGGAAAACCCTCTCGACTGCGTTGATGAGACCCCTTCGACCTGTCGGACATAAATGTTATAATCTTCGTATAATCATTGTCACCATATAATGCATCACTAAGCTTAGAATGGAACCGCGCCCAATTGGCGTCCGTTTCGTTGTCGACAATGGTAACGTAACATGAAAGAAAGCATCTTTGTCATCGTTCCCCGTTGCATCCAAGAAGGTGCCCCCATATTTCCCTCGGCAACCCCACTTGAAACCAACAATGCATGCATGGAACGAGGAAAAAGTGCGTGTAAACCGATCACCCTCTTGGTCTATCATAGCATTACTTCTAAGATTGGTCTCCAAAACCTTGCTTGTATACCATCTTAATAGGTCGTAACTCCCAACTTCACTCGCCGTGGAGAACACCCCGGTTAACCTCTTTCCCCAACCAAGCTTGTTTATAACATAGATGGATGCCGTGTCCGCGCATTATATCACGTTGAATGTCGACAGCCCTATACAAAGGGCGATGCTTTAGCTTCGCATCACTTCAAAGCACTTACCCATTTTTTAAAAGTTTTCGGGTGCATGGTAGTGCCAATACCCCCGGCGCACGTGTGTGTCGCCTACGTCGTCTTGATCTTAAATGTGTCCTGGTTACCATCCTTCGAGGTGTGAACATGGCACCGGCAATCGTTAGATATACATTGGACAGTTACCCTCTCGCTTGTCGTTCTTCACAAAGGTGAAGTTAAAATTCCGTCTTATGGCGAGACTTCACAAGTGTGTCTTTAAAGTGGTCGCCATCACGAAATCATTGGCCAACTTCCGGACTTGCATTCTCAAGTTGGTCTACGAGCATCGATAGGGCACCTACGTGTGTGTCGACCGAATGGTAAGCTCTCCGAAATTGAATCTCTACTTCTGATATATACGACAAAATGTATGATATAGATAAGTATTTGACTCCCAAGTAAGCGGAAACAACATTCGTTAAGCAAAAACTTTCATATCTAAATAAAAACAAGTGACCTCTAAATGAAAACTCTCAAAAGTAAGCGTAAACTAGACTCGCTAAACGGAAAAGTTCGAGATCTAAACACAAACGGCGCCGGCTAAATGAAAACTCTAAAAAATAAGCAGAAATTAGGCTTGCTAAGCGTAAATCTTCAGATATAAATGAAAACGCAACGGTTAAAAAAAACTCCCAAAAATAAATGAAACTAGAATGTAATAATGTTAGTTGTATGCACAAGCAAAGATATGATACTTATGACAGTAAAGAGGAGCCTGGGTCCGCATCCACGGCATCATCAGCTGAGTCAACAATAAGGTCGACATTCCAGCAGTTGAACATATGGTGAACGTGGCACATTCGCTTGAAATCAATGTCGATTTAATGGGGTAGACCGTTCAGTGTGCACCCGGTGTCACAAACCTCACACTAACATTAGAAATTTCGATACTCCATCTCTCACATATCTCCCGCAAAGATCGACTCCATGAACGTAATACCATGAACCGCATTACTCAACCTTCTCCCTTATAGCTATTGCGCAGAGGTATCTATTGAGTCCCGTTGCATAAAACCCCGACGCTATCATGCATTACAATTAAACAAATATTTGCAACTCGTTCATCAACATAAGGTAAAAAACTAAACCTTCTTTCAAGGGCGACAAATGCAACAACCACGGATCGAAGAGACAAACGTACCCACCACTAATGCGAGACAAAAGGGAACAAAAAGAATTCTAGCAGATGAAGAAGAAGAAGGGAGGATCGCATTTAAAATACCCGAAAGGCATGATTGCTAAGTGAAAAGATACCTGACAAGCCTGCGTTCTCCCTTTCAGCCGTACGATTTTTCAAATTGTGACAAAGTTGGCCGGGCCTTTTTCCCATCAAAGCTAAGGGCAAAGTTGGTATTCTGCAGAAATACTGCTAACGGAGTTGGATGGAGGGACTGAAAGGGAAGATAATTTAAAAGGGAGGTCTGACAGTGAAATTCAAATTTTAGAGGGACTGATCGGGATGTTTGGAAACTTCCAGAAACTAATAATTAATTTTACGTAAATTAAATCGTATGCTTTTATTTACACGGGAATATATATATATATATATATAGTCTTGTGTACTTGGAAGGATGGTTCATGTTGTCTCTCCTATTCTGCTGCGGGGAATGAAGTTTAACAATGACTATATCTTATGTTGATATTGTTGAGAGTATATTTTCAAATGTTACTGAGAATATTTGTATTATGGCATTTCACCTATATTTTATATTTTTTATTATTAATAAAAAATATTTATTTTTATGTTTATATAAAATTTGTATTAGCATTTCACCTACATGCTACATGCTCAACTCTAACTGTATCCACTAGTTACTATAGGAAGAAATCAAAAGCAAAATCGGGGGATAGCTATCAGTCTAAACCAAAAGCTCTGATACCACTACAATTGTCACGCCCCGTCCCACAGGATCGGCACGCGACAACCGCCGCAACAACCCGAGAAGGAACGCTTCTGTCACTCAACACTCGAGTCGCCGCAAGGTTTACCGCATCTTGGACAATTACATAAAGAAATACAGGAATACCTAGAAGAAACTGCAAGGCAATGATTTGACTACAGGAGTCAAAGGACATTCATGCTACAAATCCCACAAAGGTCTGAAAGAGAAATACAGTCAATGAACATACAAACCAGTTCTAAGGAGAACAATCACACTAGTGGATCCATATCCTTACACAATATATATGGTTCAGTAAACAACCTATATGAAAGAAAATTAAAAAAAAATGACTAGTCAATGTATGCCCAGCACTCTGGTCCGCCGCACCGCCACTACTGAGTAAAGCTTGGAAAAAAGAAGAGGGTGAGTAACTAAAGTCACTCAGTGAATGGGTAAGTACAAATGTTTCATATAACAAGGATAAATATAAAGAGAAAACCGAGTCCAAACATGTAGTAATACATATGGGTTTGAACACCCAAAATAAATATAAACACAATTATGAAAATGCCGGGGCCGATAATTCACAAAACTCATTAGAAACTGGTTAAATTTTTCAAAAGAAGTAAATTTTCTAAAAACCTCTATAAACTATAGCCGTGGCCGCGGCTAAGTTCAGAGCCGTCAAGGCGGTCATGTCCTTGACGTTGACCCATCGAATCCGTATGGTGACTCCAGATACGATGTTCGTCCAGTCAGGGTTCTACGCGCCACCTGATATGGATAGATCAGCCGGGTCCACCACACCACCTCTAAAGGCTGGACCATGAGAACCCCTTACTGCAACAGGTAGGTTACAACCCCATAACCATCAAAATATTGTCAAAAGTAAAAGTAATGCAATTCAAGTAAATCATTGCACAAGGTCCTTGTCCAGGACCAATATTCACACTTGCATACGCCGGATCAAAAGTATAACACGTGTATGAAATTCTTCAGTTTAAACCAACATAACAACATATACAATATAAAATAAATCATTTCCTTCAAATAACATAAATTTTTACTCTCAAAATACGAAGCATGAAGAATACTTGTCAAACGACTAAATCATCATCATAAATTATGAGCTTTTCATGAAAACTAGTTATACATATACTTAGAGAAAATTGACAAGAATTTGAAATCAGAATCCCACTCACAAACTTAGGAGATCGACTCCTATACAAGGCTACTCCTCCGCCGATTCCTTGCCTTTGGCCGAGCTGTCACAACCTACGCCAATACCAGCCACAAGGGCTTAAACCAAAAGAAAAACACAAAGGAAGAATAAGCATGAATACCTTCATGCTACAAGCCCTAAAACCCCAACTAGGTTTGAACATGCCTTGAACTTGTTCCTAGAGGTTCCAAGGGGGTTTCTATGGGATTAACTTCCCCAAACAACTAAGAATACAAAGTTTAACCATGAAATCCTGAGTGCTACAGTAACCCCCAATTTCATGATTAGAGGAGACAATTTCAACAAGGTAGAAAAAATATGTTGATTTCTATGATCAATTCAATAAACAAGATAGAATGAAAGAAAGAAATCAAATAGCATAACAATTCAACAAAAATTGACCAAGATTCAAGATCTAAATCTAGGGCAAGTATGATCCTTCAAGCAACATGAAACAAGGGGAAAAAAAGAAGAAAGGCTTACCTTCAAAAATCTCTAACCAAGGGAGGAGAAAAAGGTCTAGGGTTGGCTCCTTCTTCTCAATCAAAACAATGTGATCCGAGGGGAGAAGAAGAAGAATAATAGTGATGCCTAGGGCTCCAAGATCAGGATTTATATAGCAGTGGGGGTACTTGGCCAAGTACACGGCCGTATAAATCATGTCTTGACCGTGTATCTCACAGAATGAGGGGAAATATACAATCGGGGAGTTACACGGCCGTGTAAATCAAACCCCGGCCGTGTATCTCACGAGACGAGAAAAGATATGCATTTGGGGATTTACACGGCCGTGTATCTCCCAGGACTGAGAGAAATATGCAATTGGGGAGTTACACGGCGGTGTAAATCAAACCCGGCCGTGTATCTCCCATGATGAAGGAAAAACAAACATTTTGGAGTTACTCGGGCATGTACATTGCCGTGAACTTTTAGCTCAGCCCATGTACTTTCTCAAAACCCATGTTTTGACTAGTTTTCCATCCAAAATGACTAAAAACAAGTCAAACTTAAGACACAACAAATCTAAAGCAAATTAAACACCTAAAACACACGCACGAAAAACCGAAACACCACAATTAATGTATTCAAACATGACTCATTACAATCTAGTTACATGGGTTTATTTTTTAACTGTCAATGATTGGAATTGTTGATTTTAATCATATATGTGGACCTTTGACATGAGGAATCATGATGATGATGTACTTGTGACATCTAGTCTACCACTAGAGTAGTTAGGCCTAATTTAGTTTTTGGTAGAGTCAACATCGAAGTGGGCTATGTCGACAAGAGGCAATTGTGAGTGATCACCAAGAAAGAATTTGTTTTCCCGGAAATAAACAAGTTAGCATCCTATGCAATCATATATAAGTGAGATTAGAAAACCTTGGCGAAGGCAATCAAACTAATTGTGTAGGGACACATGGGTAGTTTGGTAATCTTACTTTACTATGGTTATTGACATATGATCGAGTTTAGTGACTTTGACATTATCCATGGCCCTCACTCTGTTGGGATATAGAAAGGAAAGGTTTATACACATATGGTAGTCATAATCGAAAATGTTTGTAATGATCTGTTCAATCATGCTCAATTGGGTTATAACATGAGGCCATGGGGTTGGCTAGGTGTTGCCTACATCCTTTGATATCCTCCCATTGCCAATTTGGACTAATCTAGAGTGTCACATTTAAAGGAATTCAAAATCGATCTCATTTTGAGTATAGAGGTAAAATTATTAATTTACAATTATACTTCATTGGATAAAGTATTATTGTAAATTGTGTTAAAATTTCGTCTTAAGTTTAGATTTTAATCAAAGTTCGATTTAATCAAATAATTAATTAAATTTATAAAGATTTGAAGACAAAAGTGATTTTAGTTACTTTAGGACTCATATTTCCAAAGAGAACTTGATGATAATGGGACAATATTTATCATGCTTCATAAATTCCCTATAAATGACTCATTTCTAACCCTAGAAGGTGTGGAAAAATAATTTTATATTTTTGTGAGAAAAGTTCCCTAATCTCTCTTCTTTTCTAATCATAACTCGTTATTTCGGATAGAAGGAGGACGTTGTTTCGAGTTCCGGCGTGTGATTTAGATACGTGGGCCTTTGTTCAACGTTAGAAGATCTAGGATGATTCGAAAAACGAATTTGGCCCATCAAAAAAAGATTTAGAACATCGAAAGATATTTTTTAAATTTTACTTAAAATTAGAATTAATTTATTAAGATGTTTATTAAATCAAATAGTTAATGTTCAATTTTATTTCGCTTCCGTATGATTTTAAATACTTTGTAGAATTTTACGATATTCTCTAACAGTTATTGTTTCTAAGTTTGAAAATTTTATTAGCATTAAGATGAACATAAGTCATCATGCCATAACATCACCATCTATTAGATCCCTATGTATCTCTCTTCCTTACTTTCTCTATGGATCATTGACAATAGAAACATGCAACTATGAATGAAGTGGCTGATAAGATTTTTTCGGCCATATTGCTACTACTCATCTAGAAAAAAAAAAGAAATGAAATATATATATTGATGTTTTCATTTTCTGTTTAATAATCTTTGAAAGAGATTTTTAATTATTGAAGAGCCTGACAACCAAATAAAATAGAAATAATCCTGCTTTAAAATCTTGGATTTTCTGTTTGTATTTGTAAGTCTTTTGATGAACTCATACAAATACAAACAACTAAATCTATTTATGTATCTTGCATGTTCTCACAGAAATACATATCAAAAGGCAGCATGTAAGAATATATGGTCTTCTCCTTCCAAACTTTGAATGAATCTATCACTCCAAACACCAACAGAAGGTTGAACCACCACCTTCAAGCAAACCTCATAAATTTGCATTTGGATATAATTACCACCAATCCAATATTAATTAATTAAGACATTTGTGGATTAGCACCAAACTAAACAAGCTTAAATATTGTCACATGGTGGTACTAAATATAAAATAGTGCAAGTCAATAATGACGTTGATAATGGAGTGGGTCGGAATTTAAAATAGAAAATGAATTAACAGACAAGATACCTTGACAATGAAGTGAAAATGACATCATGTAATAGTAAAGCTTAAGCATGATGATGTTCAATACACATCAGACAAGGAGAATTGGTATATAATTAGATCAGTCGAGGAAGAATTGGTTTGCTAGATTGGAAACACTGATGGTGATATTGGTGACATATGACCTGAGATTTTCTTGTCATTATTCACAAATTGGAAGTGTCCAACATGGGCAAGGGTCAGCTGGCTTTTTAAGATATTGGAAATGTTATGCGTTCTAGTGATGAGATAATCCTGATTGTTTGGATATTAAGGCTTGCTTGAAAGTCTGTATGTATTTGAGGGTCTGTCAAGCTTTCTGATTTTGAGTTATTTCTCCTGGATGATAAGTTCTACTATATTGTGTTGAGCTCATATGGATGATATGCTCACTCAAATGGTCTGTCTATAAACTGAGAATCAGCAATTTCCTTGAATCTTTAGTGCTGTTTATATATCTCAGGATGATGTTTGTCTAATAACTACTGGGATCTGTGTTTAGAGGATAATGGAAGTTACATCAATTTTATCTTGGGTAAGTAATTTAATAAAATGACATTATTTGTGTACTTTTATATGAATTAGCTTTCTCTAATGAAGTGTTTACATTTTGACTTGGGTTTACCCTTAGTTTATTAAACACCAAAATGTGTTCGTTTAAGATTCACTTCACTGTCCTCATGAAATTAAGAATAAAGGGCCTTAAGTTGAGCAGCATGCAATTTTCATGGATCTATTTTTGCTGAGAAACTCACATTTTTTTTTTTTCCCAAACATCTCTTTTTAATTGGTTGTAGGAGAAGGGATTAAGGATTGCTTGGCAGTACAAGAAGTACTTTGGGGAGCAGTAAGGCACTGAGCTTCACAATAGAGGTTATAGTTCTCCAAAAGACTCTCTTAAAATCAATTTCTATCTTGTTTTTCAACTTTATGCTTTGCTTGTGCTCACCCTTATCCTTCAGCCTTTCTTTTCTCACCACCATTAATTTCTCCCAACAAGCTAGCAAAGAAGAATTATGAACCATTCATTCATCTATATATTTCTCCTTATATATATCTCAACATTATATGTACACATATATATTTATGTTATTCTTTTTATTATTTTTATTCTTTTTCTTTTTCTTTTTTAAGTACTAGGAACACTGAGATGGCACATCAAAATGGTGCTCTCTCTCTCTCTCTCACTGAGATTAATTAAAAAGTGGCATTGCAGGGTGTCCACTCATTTGTCAAACCTGAAAAATATCTCATTTGAATGTCATATTATTCATGAATCCTTGCATGTTAGATGAACACCATTAATGTCTGTACCATTTGCTACAAACTTGTTAAAGTTTTAATGACTAATTAAGTCTTTCAAAGGCCAAGAATTGGTCTCCTTTGTCACTATTCATTTATCACCTTATTTGACTTTCATTTGTTTTTATATAGCTGAAATTGCTAGAACGCTCTTAATTGAGTCTCGTGTGGCTTCTCAATTTTTGGTGTTTTTGGATGTGCATGCTTTGTCTTGCTTCCTTTGATGAACGAAATAAATTATCTTCTAAAGCTTCAAAATTTGTTTTTCTCGGATATGGAAATAAACAAAAAGTCTAGTTTTGTTATTACCCTCAAAACAAAAGAAGGCTTATTTTGTGTCATGTTGTTTTCTTTGAAGAGTCAAATTACTATCACTCCATAGAAGACAATGATTTTGGTCAATCGACTTCAATTTTACAAACCTTCTGAGATAATTACAGCATAGAGCAAGACAAAATTACAATAGATGCCATCATTAACCGTCATGGATCATACTAAGATGAACATGTTTGACTGAACTTTTCATGGGAAGAGTTCAAGCCCTATCATCAGCTCAATCTACTTTCAAGGCTCTTCTCTTCTTTTTTTTCTTCTGAATGTATCCATAGTCCAACATGTTTATATGATCTCTAAACTCCCAAGCTTAACTTTGTCATTTGTTGCAGGTGAGGAAAGAAAAGCTTGGTGATAGAGTAACAACACTTCATCAAATAGTTTCCCCATTTGGAAAGTTGATAACTTCTATGTTATATATATATATATATTAATTTATTTATTTGTTTGGATGAGGGATGGGTAGCTCCTGGTGTTGTTGCTTTGTGAAAGCGCAACAAACAAAGCTAATTTCTGAGAAATAAGGAAACTAGACTAATTGCCTTTTTCTTTATTTTATTTGTTTGTTTAACAATAATAATAAAAGAAGGAACTTGCGTTGGCTTTATTTGGTTCTTTGATTTAGGATTTGGGACTCGTTCTTTGCTGGATTTCTAATTGTTTGGGTTTACTACAATTGGGTACTTTATCGTGGATTGTGATTAATTTTTTCCACTCGTTGAACTTAATTTGAGCTAGAAATTAAGTTCCTTGTTCATCATCATTTTTGTTTAGCAATTGGTAAATGAAGCTCTTTTAATTTACCTGTGTTTTAAATCCTTAATCAGTGACATAATAAGATGAAATCACTGACATATTTATTGGAGATGCATGGATTAAATTATATATTTTCTATGTAGATTGAATCAGTATCGCTGATTTGCATCCAAAAGTACTTTTATATGGTATGGACTTGGGCCAGCACTTTCCATTCCC
>CACTHL010000041.1:0-203388 GCA_902712375.1 Dioscorea dumetorum
GTTTCTGCAAATATAGGGAAACTCAGGGAGGTGTTTGAGAAAAAACCAAACTCCGAGCCGCCGCTTCGGCTAGGCGAAAGCCAGTAAAAAAGCGACACATGGCGTTGTGGGTCCCACTTGGTCGGACCACTCGCGTGCAGCGCGCGTGCCGACCCGGGCCTCGGGTTTCGGTGACTGGGCGGGTGGGTCACGTGACGATGGGGGTGTTTACAATTATAGTCAAATCCTTGGGTTAGCCAACCTCGTCAGAGCCATTTGACCATTGGCTCAGCTCACTAATTTACAATTACCCTCCTCTAATTCTTTCTTAATCCTTTGTTAATCAAAACCCATCTCCTTACTGCTTTTACCGTATTACCCTCTCCGTTTGTCCTGCTACCGTAGCTCTATGTCTCTATTTGTACGCACAACTTCGATTTCAAAATTTCATATTGTTTAGGATGGAAGGGGTAGTCTCCTATAAGCAGTGACAATTTATAAGAACTTTAAATACTTCTCCAGGAGCATTAAAGGAAAAACAATCTCTCTTTTATTATTATTATTATTATTATTTCACTATTTTTACCATCAATTACTCATTGCCATTTCATAACTGTCAATGAACTAAAAAATAATAACTTTTTAGTGATTTAATCACTGTGATTATTGCGACAGATGCTGCCAACTGCCAAGTACATCATGTGTGCATATATTTATAAAAACGAAAGAAAAAATTATGTTTTATGTGTGTTACCAGGGACGTAATGAATGAATCATTTTTAAACTCGGGTTATTTAAAATTATATAAATTAGTCAAAAAATCATTATGAATTCCACAAATTAAAGACAACCGAATAGAAAATAATAAAATCGTTGATGAAATTGACTAAGTTTCTAATTGATAGTCGAATGGCATTCAGCTCCCCCCA
Source organism: Dioscorea dumetorum (assembly GCA_902712375.1). Taxonomy (NCBI): domain Eukaryota; kingdom Viridiplantae; phylum Streptophyta; class Magnoliopsida; order Dioscoreales; family Dioscoreaceae; genus Dioscorea; species Dioscorea dumetorum. The sequence goes on from CACTHL010000041.1 coordinate 909, forward strand.
CAAGACTAGCAGAATCAAATGAATGCAAAATGGCTGAAATGCCCATGCGCATCTAATGGACAGCAAGTACACTGGGATTGGCACCTCTAGACGATGTAGGGATGAGGATGGGGTGTCCCTTTGTTTGGATCTTTTTAACTGTTCCCTTCTGTCATGCTTGTTTTCATGACTTGGAAATCTGTGGTGAATCCTTGCACGGAAGTCAACTTTATTTCAAATTTAGTTCTCAATTAGATAATGTGCAATTTCATCAACGGAATGAGTTGTTTCCAAATTAACTTTTTTTTTTTTTTTTTTTTTTTAGAGGGTGGACAACAAGTTTATGTAAATAGTGGTGGTAATAGGGCGGGAATCCCCGAGCCCGGCGGGGGCGGGGACCGGGGATAAACTGTTCCCATTTAGTAAACGAGGGCGGGGATCTCCGGCCCCGCTTTTTTCATATATATATATATAAACTCTTCTCATGAAATCCTAGAACAATCGAGGTTTTATATTCAACATTTAGAATATTTTGTTTTTGTAAATTTTTATATGTTGATTTGTTGAGCGTTATTTTAAATGATTTTTATATTTTTTTCATATGTGTTAATGTATATTAGTATTAAATTTTTTTAAAAAAAATTAAACTGTATAGATATATGGGGATTTCTTCCGAGATGATCCTGCAGGGACGGCGACGGGCCCGCCCCGCCCCCCCCCCCCCCCCCCCCCCCCCCGTTACCACCCCTGTATGTAAGGGGAGGGGTTACTCACTTCAACACTCACAGGACTCACTACACTGAGATGCGCCCTTAACCAGTGTAGATGCACAATTAATTTTTTATGCACACTCCAAGGGATCAACTTTGGGTTTCGCCCCCCACACACCAGGACTTTTTAGTTTCATCTAGAGTTCTTTGAAAATTTATTATTATTATTTTTATTTTAGGTTGAAGTTATTAGCTCTCTATTATTAATTTAGGAAATATTTTAAAACATTTTTTTTTGTTGATTTTCTCCATGTAATTTTGGCTTGTATTGAAAATTCGTATCTTTTTATTATGGCATCGCATATATTCTTGTGTATTATATTTGCTTTTGTCAAAAAATTAAAATTAAACTATAATCAGATTTTTGTCAGTTTTATTTTCAATAATATATTTAATTTATTAATATTAATTTATGTTAGCCCCAAAAGTAATAGTAGATAAGGATGTTAAAAATTCACATATATATATATATATATATATATATATATATATATATATGTATACATATAATATATATGATAAAATTTTATTACGAAGATTAATAATATTATCCATAAATATACAAATAATATTGCGGATAGAATAGAATACTCCTTATTACTGTCATAGTTTATAAATTTCATTCAAAGATGATAACTAAAAAGTAGATTTCGACACTTGTATGTAAGTTTATTAAAACTACATTGTAGCATACTATTCTTATTCCAATTGTGGTATATTATCTTTGTTCCAAAATTATTCATTACACAGTCCATGATTCATATCATGTTTTATATTTGTTTATTTATTTTTTAGTATTTTCAAAAATAGATTGCCTAAGAATTTTAACTTTCATCTAAAAAAATTTTATATTTTAATTATTATCACACATCATTATTACAAAAATTGACTAACTATAGAAATGTATATATGTAACCCATAGATAATAAAAGTACTAAGTAATGTAACAAAGAGTAAAAATACTAGCCATGGTAAAAATATTATATATATAGAGAGAGCCTGCATGTGTTACACATGCATAACTAATAAATCAGAAAATAAAATTAATCACATAACAACTAATAATGATTAATTTATATTGCCAAAAACATTTGTTTTCTGATCAGAATATATTGTTTTATTTTTATTCTTTAATTTAATAAAAGAAAGAGAAAAAAAGAAAACAGTAAGTAATTAGTGTTGGCTTTTTACCGCAAGAACAAGAGGGATATTTATATTTGGTTGAACTTTTTATAAGGTGGCCGAAGTGGGCCCACTTATACTAGCTAAAGAGACGGCCGAATGTTTTGTCGTTTAGCATATCAGACGGAGAGTGCAACAAGAGCAGGGACGGACATCTCCGTCTCAGCCACGCAACTCACTCCGGCGTGCATTTGCTTTCTGTCACGCCCACGTGTTCTACTGTTATAGGCTCTCTGGATTCTAATGTCACTTCAGTAGTCCACGTTGACTGTGCGCACGTGCGCACTTGCTTTTGAAGCTTGCCTGCTTTCTTTCTTTCCTATATTTTTGTTTGCTCTTTGTGTAGGTTAGTATTTATGCATGCATCTCCTAGGACTATATATATATATATAAATTATAGAATACTTGCAATTGGTTTTAGAATGATCGAGATTATGGAAAGGTAACTTTATTTGTACTCTTGATAGGGATGTTTGGTCCTATTAATTGAAGACTAATTTACTTAATTGCTTGGGTGTACGTTAATATTCATATTATTATTATGTTTATTTATTCTAATGCTAGTGTGAAAGTCATATTAACTATAGCTTGTATATTTATAACTAAGGTTTACACTAATAATTTTTAATATATATCAAACTGATTGAACATTTGTTTTGGAGAAACAGTGGCTTAATTTTATATACAAGAGTGTCATTAGCATTATAGAATAATAATAATAATTATTATTATTATTAATATTATTATTATTGTGATTGGTTTACACATATATATAAACTTGTTAAAAATTGGTAACGTGTTTAGAAAATCTTTTATTGTGCTTGAAATGGATTATAATCTAAAAATTCTACAATAAAAATATTATTCTAATCCATTTTTTAGTTTCTATTTTTCAAAAAATTACTCTTCTCAAAATTTGTTAAACTAATAGTGTTTTTATGGTTTAAAAGTTACTACAAACACATGCCAAAAATTTTTTATTGTAGATATATATTTGAATTAAAAACACCATGCAGGTACATACATACAATAAATAAATAAATAAATAAATTGCTGCATGTTTTCCCTCAAAACACCAAAAATGAAAAACTACCACATATAAATAAATTTAAAGAAAAAAACAAAAGCCCATATAAAAACAACAAGAGAGTATTCTAGCACAAAATACAAACCCCAAACAAAACAAATCACAGAAAATACTAGGGATTGAGATTAGTATGGGGATTAGCATGCATGACATAAAACATTAAATTAGGATTCTTCAATTGGATGCTGCACCCAAAGCACTGTGTTCACTGTTGGATGATTGCAGTATATAACACTTGAAAAAACTTCATGAGATGCAAGTCTCAATAAGGTGACTCATCCTCATCACCCCCTTTAAAACTAATCATCTCTCCTACCCTTATATTTTCAACTCATAGAGAGATGTGCACATATTAATATTAAGATCCCATATGTACATACAGTGATTAGTGAAAGAAGATTTAGGTCATTATAAAAAAAAAAACTATACATATATATATGTGGAGTTTTCTAGCTAACCAATGCTTAGTCAAGCTAAACAAGTAGCTCCATTAGATGCTGAAGTAGTCCAAAGGATGCTTCACACCATGCACAAGAAGACAGGTGAGGAATGAACCACCAAATTAGACAAAGTCTAAGGTTGGTGAGGCCCCACACCAACACTTGGCCATGTCTTTGTGACTTTGGAGAATGTGGAGCTGAGAGTTTAATTAATACAAGCTCCTTGAAAACACACTTAACTTTTGGTTTGTTGTTTCTAGCTAGCTAGTTAAATTTCCATGCAAAGTGATCAACTGTTTGAGATATTGACGGTCAACGAGAGAGTATCAAGTCCAAGGTGCTCTTCTTTACCTAATTAAGAAACAAACATGCTAGTTGTTTTCCAATTCTCATATTTGAAGAATGGGTTGATATAATTGACCACTTGTTAATTATAAATGTTTGAGGATGAAGTGAAATTAATGAAGAAGCCGGACATCTTCTATTGGTTATCACTAGCTAGTGATTTACATGTTTGGGTTCCGGAAACATATATTGAGGAAATGAGAAGGAAAACAACATTACCTTAATTAAGATATATATATATATTTTTTTGTTCTTAATGGGATAAGAATATATAGTCTTGAAAGTTTATGTACTTGTGCTATACTTTCATTAACAACAACTAAGTATAGTTTGTATGTACTGGTCATGACCTCAGTCCTCATAATTAACTTGGAAGTGTTTCTTTGTTTTTGTGTGATAAGTATCATCACTGTGTTTTTTTTTTTCTTCTACTTTATATACGCACATCAGCACATGCTCAAAGACTCGTAATGACCTCAAAATCCTAGTGTCTCTCTCTCTCTATATATATATATATACCATCAGTTATGACCAGTGAGTTATGATTTGAAAACTCTTATTCTGTAATCCTCGAAAATAAAAATACACGTATCCTATAGAGGACCCATTTAAATTTAATAAACAATACCGAGTGAGAACAATTTATAAACAATACTACTATAGTATCACTACAGTGATGAAATTTTACCGGGCAACTTGTCGAAACACAACTTGATAGCTATTATTGGGTCAACTAATAAAAAACTATATATGGTTTCACGTTTTACCATCAATTAATAAAAAATTTTCTTTCTTTTTTTTTTTTTTTTTTAAGGTTTTTAATCTCCACTAGTACTATAACAAATAAAACACTGTTTCTTTTGTCATATATCAATCTCTAACTAACTTTAAGGGGACAAAAAAAGTACCATAAATAAATTCAAGTTAAGAAGAATGGATTGAGATTATTGGGAAGTTGGAAATGGCGGATCCCAAAAGTACCAAACACAATGGTACTCAGAGCCAATGAGCAACATAATTCTGTAAAATTAAATCTTTAAAAGAGCATTCCAAAGCAAATTTTGCCATTATTTATGAGGATGCTATGCTATGTAAAAGGGAACATTAATAACTAAATCCCTATGTGTTTACAGAAACATTAAAAGTAACCTCAAAAGCCATTCCTCCTAGGAACAAGGAACTTCCATTTTTCAAAGAAACATTTTGTATAATTCGGTTTAGTTAAATAATTAATTAATTGATTACTTCCTCTCCGTTGCTCTTTCAATCATTGTTTGTTTTGGGAAGTGATGATACTTAAATTACAGAATAATCCCATTGTCTCAAGAAGACAACCAAAATGGTGAGAGATTTGGGATTTTGGATTTTTTTTGTTCTATTATACTCCTTGTATTATTACATAAAATAAATCATTTTTTCGGTTTAATATACCCAGCTACATAAATTATGAAAATGTTACAGTAATCTTTATTATGAAAAAAAATCATTGGTTTTTTTTAAGGTAAAATTAGAATGCTTTTAAGATGCCAAACAAAAATGGATTTTAATAAAAATGTAACTTTTTTAAATATGTCATTTTTTTGAAAATCCCCTTTAAAGTATAGTTTATGTGGAAAAAACAAATGAACCCAATACTTTTAAGTTTCCTCTCTAATCAATATTAAAAAATTCAATTGATAAGGTAGTTTTGAAACTTCTTTGATTTTAAGATTTGTTTGTTAAGTGGTGTTTCAATATTATCTCTACCTTGATATTATTTTCAATATTTGAAATTGTTTTGTTATTATTTTCTTATCTAATTGTTGCAAGCTTATTAGTTAATAACACCATCTACCCAATTAGCATTGTCTCACACATGTGGGTATTTTTTTAATTAATTGATTTAATAAAAAATAGAAGTAGTTTGAAAATAATAATAATTATAATTAAGTATATTAAAAAATTGTCACATTACCGATTCTCGTGATGCGTTACGTCAAATTTACGTTAACGGATGTAAAATTTGAATGATGAAATAGATTCGATTTAAAAGTTAAATTATTTAATTTAAATTTTTTAAAATTCGGAGACTCAAATAAATGTACTCAAATAATTAGATAACTACTTAAATAATTTACAAAAATAATTTGTTAATATAAACTCAAAATATCTCGCCCATTCACTCATATTATGAAAATAATATCATGGCGGCCCTTTTGAGAAATTTAAAAATATAAAAGAATTTAAAAAAAAAGGAAATGAAACGGTAACGAAACATGGCGACGGGCTGTACGGTAACTGTCGCGTGAATTGGGAACAGTGAGTGACTGGCCTGTGCCGGTGGGCCCCGAGGGAAAGGCACCACCGGGACGGCACGTGGCGGTCAAGTAAGTGCACGTGAGAGTGACGTGGCTGTGCCCTGATTTCAAGATGTGCGAACCACGGGCCTGGACTCAATAATTTTCATTATAAATATATGTTTTTTCTAAAAAATAAATTATCTGTGAAATTAATAAATTTGGTTTTATTAATTATATAAAGGTCTTTTTTTACAAACTAAAATTGTAATATCATTTGTTTCCTGGCATTAAATGGAAATTAATATATATTCTAAAATATTTAAATAAAACGGAGAGCAATGCCTTAAACCAGTAATGTAACAATTCATTATTTAGTGTTAATATATGACAAAAGTTATTTATTAAACTTCATGAAATCATTATCATAATTATTTTTTATATTCTAATTACTTATAAATAATAAAAAAAGGGTAAACATAAATGTGTTAGTATAGTTTTGAATTGGATATGCCTTTGACATTTATAATGAGTTTGGTTCATTGAATCCCCTCAATCAATTAATTAGGGTTAAATTGAATAATGCACAACACTTGTTTGGAGGGAGAAGTATATATATATATATATATATATATATATATATATACATACTAACATAAACAATTTAAAACATGATAAAAAGTATAATGGGTTAAATTGTTTTTCTTTTATAAGAATTAAATATATATAGCCAACTACTAACCAGAGTTCTTGCAGAATATAATGAATGCACGTTGGTTTAGGATTCATAGTACAGTAAGATAGATGGTGAGGAGTTAGTGAAAGATTTAGATAAGAAGCACACCAGAGTAAGAGAGGGGGAGAGAGAGAGAGAGAGAGAGAGAGTGATGGAGATCTTGTACTTGTGATTCATATTAAATTAAGTTTCAAAAGTACAAAGAAAAAGATGGTTGGCTTCTGAACTGTTTGTGGTTGCACTTCCACTCTGCATGTATGGAGGGAAATGGCATCAGAAAACATGCTTAAGTGGGGGTAGGTCCACTGCTCTTACAACTCATAAAGCCCTCTAATAATTTTATTTATTATTATTATTATTTTATTTTATTGTTGTCAACGTCCTCTATGATATTTACACATACATACATGTATGTATTTGATGATATGGGGATAAATAAGGATGAGAGTCAAAGGTTCCTTTTCATTACTCACTAAGATTTTGTTATAGGATATGCACGGTTGTCAAGTGTACACTTCCATGCTCTCATGACTCAATTCATATTTTCTTATTAGATGTGTTACGGCATGGAATGTGCATATCTTTATAAACAAGTGCTTTGCTGATGCATATGTGCTTCATGTTCAATGTTTCTTTGTATATTGAGAAGTTCACTAGTTCGTATATTACACAACAAAAACACCCATTCAATATTATTTTGAGTTTTTCCTTTTTTTCACTCTTTCAATTTACTATATATAGAATGGCTTAGCATGAATCTCTCATCAGAATATTGATATCAAAAAAGTTTTAAACTTTGTGATTTAGCAGTCGAACATATGATAATTAGTTTGTACTTAAGAACAAACAAAAGCCTGCCATGCACTACTTAATACTTATCAAGGTCAAAAACTTTCCTTCAACGTTGTCTTTTTGCAATTTCGTACTTACCATTACCTATAATTTCCATCAAACGAATGCAATATATTTATCAGCATTATATATATATATATATATATATATATATATATATAGAATTATAGAAAAGAAATTTTAGTAGGGTTGTTTAAGGGCGAGTTCTTTAGAGACAAAAAGGAGAAACCCTAGAAAAGAGAATTAAGCAATGGGGGCCCACTAACGTGTGGACTAGACAATGGGGCACATCGTGATGGCCCACCAGGATTCCTCACTTGGGTGGTCTCTACTTGGCTATGTCTCCTATACAAGACAAGCCTCAAAGCCCCCTCCTCTCAGAAGACTCACAACTCACCAAAGTGGTGCTTTGAAAGCCAAATTTATTACAAAGAGATTAAAGGGCCCTTGTTTTTAGGGTTTAGGTCACCCACTCGTGTGCACGATCTCTCTTTCCCCTTCATTGGCTTCACCCCTTTTTTTATTTTTTATTTTTTATTTTTTATGTGCTCTTGTGACCATACATGTGAAGCTTCACACGTTTTGTCAGACTTTTAAGCATGGGGAATGGCCTTAAGATATGTTAACTAAGGGGTCTCAACTTAGATGATATTAAGTTTGGAAAGTTTCAGAGATTCTTTGGCTTGGAAGCAGAGTAATGGACAATTAAGTAAAACAAAGATATGTGAAAATCAGTGCCCTGAAAGTCTGAATGTATACTGGCTTTCTATGGAGTCCAAAAGGCCTTCTTCAAAGCAAGCTCACTGCAACAAAGAACCACATGGAATGCATTTATTTATGTCTGGCTTGTTAGATGAATCAAGTGTGGTAACTCTTTTAAGTTCCGCTTTCATTGTGATCTTATCTTTAATTTGCTATATTAATTCCTAGAGAGATAAAAAAAAATGCAACCAAATTTGGTTCAAAATGTCATCTGCACAAACACCAAATATCGGATAATCCGGTCAATCATTTAAAAGAGAGTTAAAAAAAAAAAAAAAAAGTGTACGAGAAGAGAGAAAATGGTTGTGAAAAAAATGAAAGAACAAAGGCACCTTTTTGGCTTGTTCTCAATTGCATGTACTTGTGAACTCATCTCTCATTATCTTCATTAAGAATTGCCTGGGAAAAGCCAAGCCTATGAAATCCTGAGAGCTGGGAACAACCACGATTTTCTAACTTTAGATGTCAACGTCTTTCTATTCTCAATTGTATGTGAGACATGGCCATCTTTTGATAGAATCTTATTGCTCATGCTTTCTTTGGTATATTTCTAGTACATTCCAACAGTATCTGGTCTCTATTCCTTCGCTCAGTCATAATGTGAAACCTCATTAATGGACGTTTGTGTCTCAATTAAAGGAAAATGAAGGGTAAAACTAAGAAAAAAAAAAAGAAAAATCAAATCACACCTTGATTTAATCACAAATGACTTCCATATTATATAAAGTAATAACAGCAATCAAATGAAGTGAGATTGAAGGGGTTTCACCTTTTTGCAAAGCATCTTTTTTTTTTTGAGGCAGGCTTAAAAAGGTTCAAGTGGAAGAGCAGAAGGGGATGTCTAGATGGCGTAATCCAGACTCTGACATTGCACATCAAATGGAGTTTGGGTGGTGGACCACAAGGAGTTACGGAGACACAAACTGAAAACATCTAATGAAGTCCCTTTAACAAGTGGGGAGAGCAGAGTCAATATCCTTCATCATAGGCACCATCATTTGGAACATTCAGAGCACCACACCATACATTAAAATCATTGGTGCTCATCTACTGCAACAGTAAATGTTTGTAGCTTCCAGTCACTACTAGGAATGATACCGTAGTACTCAAAGCGGTGTTCATGTGATAAAAGTTTTTTCTATTTCTAGTCTTTTGTGGAATAATATTGGTATTTCTAATTGAAAACTAGACCATAATAACTGAACCTTTTTAACTAGTAACTGTTTGACAGTGGTGAAACATACAACAAACTGAGTTTTTCAATAGCGACAAACCAAGCAGATAAAAGGACCAAAAGAAAGTTCTGCTTTAAGGTAGTAAAAAAGCCAGAGCAAACAGTGGTGAAAAGACTCAAATTTGATCCATTAATAGTAAAATTTATGGCAAGAATTAATTCAATGCATAATTCTCTCCATAAAATCAGCAAGGCTCACAACGCTGAAAACACATGTTCACAAATTTTTTCTTATCTAGACCAAAAGCAATGCCACAAGTTCAACTAATGCCAATATAGATAATTTTAGACATGATACATGCCAATATAGATAAAATCCTTCAAATACCGCATTTTATCTTCATCACTCAATTAAATACAAAAGGGGAAAAAAAGAGAATTTCCTTGTCTCTCCTACGGTATACCTCAAAATTCTTCTACAAAACTTAATTATGCGATAGCATTGAACCAAAATGATCCGGAATGCTTCATAAGCAATAATTCACGAAGGAAAATTTCCACACAAAAAAAAAAAAAAAAAAAGAGAAAAAGGAAAACGGGGGATTTATCAGCTACGAACAATGAAGAATCTAAGGGGAAATTCAAATAGGAAAGGAACAAGCATTGGATCATCCTTGAAATTGAAATGAAGACGCTAGGGTTTACCTGGAATCATAGGCACGAATGGACCATGGTGGAAGGATCGGTTTCGTCCTGCTGCATCACTGGTTCTCGCGGTTTCTCTATTGAGGAAAGTTGATCATCCCAAGACAACACACTGTGATGATCAAACGGTTAATGATTTACTTGTTTTTTTTTTTCGTACACCATTTTAAAAATATTCCCATGTGCCACCAAACTCATCAAATTTGTTTTTGAACTCTTTCGCATCAAATAACTTGATTATCTTACTATAAAGCTATTAAAATTAACAGATATTCAACCTACAAAGGCAGCCAAGAATATAAAGCTATAAATGGTTATTTTGTTTGTTTTAAATTATCAAATGTAAGAATTGTATATATATATATTTATGTTGGAGCTCTCCTGCAGCTTCCTTATGTTTAGTGGATATTTAATTTTTTTTTTTTTTACTTATATTTGTTTTTGTGTTGGATTTCTGTATATTTTCTTGTGTTGTTTATTTACTTTGTTAAATTATATAGATATATATTATTTTTATATTAATTAAAGGTACATAAGCTTTTTTTTTTTAATGTTTTGTAAATATGCAGAGAATTATAATCTTCTTGAGGTCAAATAAGCAAGAAAAAACCTCTTTCACCCCTTGCTTGCATTCCAGAGTAGTTTACCTATATTATTTTTAGTGTTTTGTCAACGGCCTTTGGGTCAATTGGCATTTGGGTTCCCCGTGAGGAAGCTTCGCAAGTGGCGAGAGTTCGAATCCTCGGGGTGAGGGTGCATGTCTGAGAATTGTGAGCACGAACTGTGGGTGGTACCAACGCCCATATGTGTGCCGCCTGTCTTAGTTTAGCGGACCCATTAGGGGTTTCGTTCTTCTTGACCAAAAAAAAAAAAAAAAAAAAAAAATCTGTGTTTGTTAAATTTTATAAGAAGTTATAAAAATTTGAGGGTACTTTAAGAATAAAATTTCATAGAAGATATAAAAATAAGTATAATGGATATTCAAACAGTATGAACCACTTAATTGCAAAAATAGGACCCTTCAACAGATTGGACTTGGTCAAGTTAGACTTAGAGTAACAATGAATAAGAAATTTATTTGCACCCAAAAGTCTATAAAATTTTGGAAAATATGAGAAATTAAAGACTTATACATTTGTAACAATAATAATAAAATCAAATACCATTTAGTTTGAATACTAACTTCTTTCTGAAAAATGAAAGGATAAATTTTAAATACAAGCTTCCACAAATCCAAACCAAGCCATGATTGTCAGTCTTACTTCAAACTTCCAAATAAGGCCCATAACGGAGATAGCAAGGGCAAGAAAGCAGTATAAATACACATCCAGGTCTGTACATCACCAAGAGGAATAATTCTCTGATCAAATGGCGCCAACTGATTCATTATGCTTGATCAATGTAAATTAATCCTGCAATAAAAAGAAAGGATAAAACATTTAAAATCAAACAATTGAATAATCTCCGTCGGAAATAAGAAAAGCATAATATAGGCATCATAGGAGAAGCGTATCATACAAAAAGGCTGGGGTAATGTCCAAAACATACATTTTAGATCTTCTAACCAAACATTTAATTTAACAAAAAGTTCAAATCATACAACAAATGTGTCAATTGTCTTTAGGCACAAAATATAGTATAGAGGTTGAGGCCTGTGAAGGCTTGCAAGTCTGCCTCTGTGTAGAGCCTACCAAATACCAACAGCTGACCAAACTGAAATAATGAATATGGTGTACAAATTCAATGTGGATTAGGATAATCATCATTTCAGAAGCGATTGGTCATAATAAAAGAGCTTTATGTTAGTACTTGAGTTTGATAACCATTTCCAAATCATGTTGGCAAGCCATGTTCATTTGACATGTTAAATTTGTTGAGGGCATAATGAGCAAAATGTTAAGAGTAATTCAAGTTGAATGCAAGGCATCTATGATGACAATGAGAATCTTCTTTCTCAATGGTATGCTTACAATTAGGATTCCAGTGCTACATGAGCAACACATAATAAGCAATCTTGGGCATTAGCAATTAAAATATTGGTGAATCTTGATAGCATGTCCTCATAAGTCCTTGACAAATAAGTATTGCATTAAGCAAGTCAAACATGATCTAGCAGTTCTTAACAAATTGTCAAGTTTATAGTACCCACATAGATAAACTTAGAATCATCAATATAAAGTTATCCTATCATTGGATTCACAGATCATGAAATCTAAACAAAATAAATGTTTTCAGATTGCCAATCTTATTCCTGTTAAGTGGGACATGGACATATCCCAAGACCACTGAAAGGCTAAACTTAGACAGCAACTGCTCAACACTTTTCACAACTCTTTGCCATCTGTGGTCCATGAACAACTCACTGCATGGATCCTAAAACATTTGTCATCTGTGGTTATAGAATTAATATAATTGTCAAAATTTAAACTATAAGGCACTTTCCCTTATCATAATTCTTGACAGTGTACTCCAGACATCAACCTAAGTATTCATGAGATTGCATACCGTACCAAACTTGAGGTCTTCTCCACATAAGTATTCACAAACTGACCCAAACAAACAATTCTGATTAAATATAACCCGACACTAAAGAAGAAAGAAGGTTCTTACTCATCAATTTTGATTATCATCACCGTTTCATTTCTGTTCTGCCTATTAAGATTAAAATATCAGCCAACTTCATACAACCAAAAAGGAATTGGTCTATCACATTCTACCAGTATATTCTCAAGGAAATCTGCCAATTCTATAGCTTTTATTTGGTTGAACAATTGAATTTAAATTATCAATTAACACTTATTTTCTTCAGGAAGACTCTTAAATTTAAAACTAAACACAAATCCTTTTTTTTAGAAATAATCTGCACCAATTATATTAAGAGGCTAAGCTAAATACATGTTTGGCTATTATTCCACACAAAATGGAAAGAATCTAATGCTGATGGTTCTAATTCAATCAAAAATCAACTCCAATACTCATATTCCCTTATAATATTTCAAAAACCCTAATAAAATTGGTTCAGAAAGAATGGAAGCGCCACCACAGTGTATATAGACAAAGAAAGTCACACCGATAATAATAAATAAAACTAAAAAAAAAACTTGAACCACTGAAATGGAAAGCAATGTCACAGTACTTGACATATCTTCATCGAGAGAAGCATAACTTATTATTTTAAATAAATTAAAAGCAGTAAAAAAAATAGAAAATAAAAAATGCAAGCCTTTACCATCTGAGCAAATTAATGTGACAATGAGGTAACATGGAATCGGTTGCACTTCCCCGCGCCGCTTGTTTCAAACTCACCGCTCCGCACTCGACCCGGATCGGCACACGCCCGGTGGTCATACCGCTCACCCTAACCCCCACCTTCGTCTTCACCTCCACTCGAAACCTCAACTCCTTGCTCGCATACCTCGCAGCCATCCTCTTCCCCGCCGCCTCATCCACCCCCAGCCTCTTCGCCACCACCTCCAACTTCACCGCGGTTGAGTTCTTCTTCTCCTGCGCAAATCCCAACGCCACCGCTGTCCCCATATCCACATCACCTTCGTCGTCGTCGGCGGCGATCGAAACATCCGCCTCGAGATCGGCATATGTGAGCCCCATTTTGCCATTAGGATTCGCCGCCTGGATCGTCATCGCCATGGAGGCGTCCAAGTAGAAAGGCCCACCATCGGATCCGGAGACATTGAATCTCGAGACCCGGAGGGATTGGATCCGGAACAAGGGAAGGCGGGGTTGGAACCAGAGGTAGGCTAGAGCGCCAGTGACGGCGACGAGAAAAGCGATGGCGATGAGGATGAGGGAGAGCCAGCAGCAGAGTCGGCAGCAGCACGCGCGAGCACGGCGCCGCCGGGCGGGGGTTTGCCGGGGTACCGGAGAGTTCGGGGAAGCTGCGGTGGCTTGCGCGGTGGTCCTGGTGGACGTGGTGCAGCGGAGGAGGGCGGCACCGATGGTTCTCGGTACCCCGGTGGTTTCTGAAGCATCGGCTTCGCCGGCGCTGAGTTCTCCGGCATTTCACAAGCTGTCAAAGGTGTGGCTTCTCTCCTTTGCTTTCCTCTTTCGGATTAAGTAATCCCAAAATTTAATGAAAAATTTTGCAAAATTGGCAATAATTCAAGAGAAAAATTCTCAATTATAGTAAAGAAATTCGGGCGTGTAAATTAGGAAGGTTGGATTAAAAATTACACCAAAATTATCTAGAACTCAATAGGAAGGTGCATAAGTGGTAGAATGTCAGCAATAATCCATGGCGGGAGGAAGAAGAAGAAAACTAGTGTCCGGTGTCTCGCGGGATTAGAATAACATGAGTGGTAGATCTGGTGATCACGCGGAGGTTTTAAGGATAGGACCGACGAGGGCGAGATGGTGGATCTGGAGAGAGAGGAGGTGAAGTTTTGCTCCGGCGGAGTAGAGGACCGAGTTTTAGTCTTTCAGAGAGTGGCAGATGAGTGATGGTGTTGGCGAAGGAGGAGGGGGTTGCTTAAATGGCGCGGTTCACGCGCGCAGATGTTGGGATGGGACACGTGGTAAATGCTTATTCGATGGAGGGAAACAGGGCGATGGCCTGGTATTTTTGTCGGTGTTGGATCGAAGTATCGGGGCCATCATACGGTCTTCTTAATTACCTGATTTTTTTGTTTATATAAAAAATAAATAAATAAATAAAAATTCACTCATCACCGAGTCTCATAAAAAATTAAAATCCATGTACCTAGCATGTTGAAGAGGCCTATCTAGTGATGCTAGTGGACATCTTAGTAAGACAAGTGAAGTGAATCCATTTACTGACGTTGAAATTTTATATACCATGAAATCCAAGACGTGATCCGTTTAATTAATCAGAGGGTTTTATATGCTTCTTTTTGGCTTCATGGCATGCTGCCGACTAGTTTGATGGGCATGGGATCACTGACTAAATAATAACTAATAAAACTCTAATAGAAATTGAAATTAAAAATTATTCTGCGGTAATTGTTTTCATGTCCATATATAATATGTTGTCTGATAGATAGTTGTATTAAATTGATATTTAAATGATAAGATTTTAGTATGGGATGAAAATTGCCAAAGTGAGGGTTACTTGATTGAAAGGAACTTTGATTTTATGTTAGAATTGTTGTTGTTTTAAAAAAAAAAAAATTTATCGAGGACGGCTATATATATATATATATATCGTATTGTTATGGCTCTTATGGGTTTATTGCCAAAAGTTTTGAAAAAGAAGTCAAAATGGTTTTTATTCGATAGGTTTTTTACTTCATTTGTACAGACAAATATAAGAAAACGTTTTCGCTTGTATTTTTCTAATTATAAAAAAACATTTATATTTGGAGTTAAGCAAACAAAAGAAAGGAGAAATAATAGAAAGGAAATAAAAGAAAATTTATCATATTTTTTTTATTTTCTCAGCTCTTATAGTTATTTTTTCCGTATAACTAAATATAAGAAATCAATTCTCATTTTTATTTACTAATATGCTACATAAGTTTCCAAATTAAAATAATTAGTTGAAAACAAACACGAGGATGATTTAGACTTCATTGTTTTTCTCATGGTTTGACTAAGATCATGCCTATGTATACATACGAGTATATTTAGGATCAGTATGATTAATCACTTGATTTATGTATATAAATTAGTATTATTTACAATCTTAATAAAATTCAATTATTTAACAAGAAGAGATGATTCAATTGTATGTAAATATCTTGCTCATATGGACAAGCATCCAGCTAACTAGATGTGGATTCGTTGTAGCCAGGTTGGGGGGTCCATGCCTCATTGGACTGTTAGGCAGGTTCTATTCATTATTTTTCCTTTATTTTCGTTGAAAACAATTTGAAATTATTTGTCATCGTAGGAACAGTGAAATGAAACTTTAAATTCTTTCAGGGATCTGTAAAGAAATTTCCCTCGGGAAACACGCCACGTTGTGCCCACATGAGTGGTTGTTTGTTTTTATTCCCAGTCTATCATGTGATATCCTAGCCGTCAGATTAGTGGGTCACCACCCTACCGGACGGATGAGATCTCGCTGTTAACTGATGGCGGGTTCCTTTTCTTCCTTTGGGATGTGTTACCTTTTCCGCCGCTATGGCCCATTTTGATTCCTTTTTTTTCATTACTGTTATTCTATATATATATATATATATTTTTTATGCTTCCCTGTTAATTAAATTCATGAATTGGTTGTCATGTTATGGAAGCATGAGGCTTTTTTAGTGAATATTAGGAATGATTGTTGTGTTTTCTTCTGCATGGAAATGCAAACATTCACTGGAATTGTCTTGGTCTCAATTCTGGATGCACTTATCTAGATTTGGTTTTTTTCTTAAAGTGTGCATTTTTTTTATATGTTAATGGTACCAATGATTAAACAAAACATAGATTCAACACATTTGATTCCAAAGTCTATATTGGTTCATCTCTCACCAACTTTGCGTTGAGAGATTGATTACAAGTGAATGTTAAAATGTTGCCAAATCAAGCAAATTAAAGTTCTGATGGGGATTCACCACTTGTAGGAATTGATTACTTTATAGACCTTTATGGTTCTTAACTATATATTTTTATAATTTGCAGTTTGGTGTTGTGTGTGCTTGGGGAGTAAGAGATCCTATGTTGCTTAAGGAAGTTGACAAGTGAGAGTTAAACAGTCTTTTCCAATCTATTCAAAATTCAGTATTGGTTTCAACAAAGTATTTGAGAATTACTCATTCTCCTCTTTATACTGATCATGCATCCAAATGGACTGAACTGACCGAAAATGGAATCCGGATAAATGTTATAATTAGTATAATGTTTTCATTCACAAAAGTGCAGGGCTGGTTGCTTTGTTGCTGCAGTGAAGTGAAGAAAATGAAAATTCAGTTGGCGCATTGCAAAGTTGAGGAGGAACAGCATTTAATTTTGTACGTAGCATTTATGAATGTAGGTGGTGTACTTGGCAGGCAAATGAAGGAGATATAAGAGAGGTGGTTGAATGTCGCCCCAATCAATGACACGCTGGCTTCCAAATCCACTGATGAAGTGATTTCCCCCGTTTTTAATCTGAACCACATTGCACAAAAAGAAAGAAGAGAGCAAGAGTATGGGCCACCATTGCCTCGTATGACTTTTCTCTGATTTGGTTGGGGATTTATCATTTTGATGAATGAGTGAATAATATTATTGAAAGGGAACACAGCTTGAATGACAAATGGATCAATGATTGTATATAAAACAAGGTTTATGACATCTGATTCTGGCCAAAACTTTTTTGGCAAGAAGTGCCTGCAGCAGAACTACCAGCAAGAGGCCTTCAGATGATTAATGGATCATTCATTGAACGGCATTTGGTGCTATGCTCCATTTGATTTCCCCTGCTTTCCAACATGTAGTGATAACACAACAGGCTAACCTCTATTGGACGTTCAGTTGCTA
Source organism: Dioscorea dumetorum (assembly GCA_902712375.1). Taxonomy (NCBI): domain Eukaryota; kingdom Viridiplantae; phylum Streptophyta; class Magnoliopsida; order Dioscoreales; family Dioscoreaceae; genus Dioscorea; species Dioscorea dumetorum. The sequence continues at coordinate 18,645 of CACTHL010000041.1, forward strand.
CACCAAAAGGGAAAACAATCACAAGCACTAAACTTCAGATAGCATAAAAATGTGCATCAGGCACATGATATAAGTTCCCTAAATCAAACAGACCCTTAAAACTAGAACAGTGAATAGGGTAATAGAAGTCGGACTACTGGTTCTTCGGGATTAAGTTAATCCTACACAATGGGACCATCTTTGAGGAGATCAAAGAATGTGAGCATATAAAGAAAGAAGAAATTGATGCACAAGAGAAAATAAATAAATAAAAATAAACCCTACACATCCATCCCTCCACTTGCCAAATTGAACAAGCATCAGGGTGATGAATGAAGAATAACACCTAGTTTTGCGGTGATGGGCCTCCTGGGATGGGTATTTGTGATGGTGTTGCAGCATCTGATTTTATCTCCAGTGAAGGTCGGTTTGCTGAATCTGCCCTTCTTACATCTTCGAGCATTCTCACAACATCGGACATCTTGGGCCTCTGCTCTGGCATCTTCGCCACACAAGCCATTCCAATCTGAAGCATCTCTACCATCTCTTCCTCTATGTTTGGATATCTCATCAGCTCCAGATCAAAAACTTCAGCTGTCCACTCTTCTCTAACCACAGATTGCACCCACCGCACCAAGTGCACCATTTCCTCGCCGGCACCAGCCACATGGATGGGTGATCTCCCAGTAAGGAGTTCAAGTACAAGCACACCAAAACTGTAGACGTCTGATGCTTGGCTTGTTCGTCTTGTGTCAATCACTTCAGGTGCTCGGTATCCAGCATTTCGAGACACGGGGGGATGGTAGTGGCCATAAGGGATGTGAGACCAAAGTCAGAAACACAGCCATATTGCTGATTATTTAGGAAGACATTGGAAGATTTTATGTTCCCATGGATGAATTTCCCATTGTTCTCCATATGAATGCGGGCAATTCCTCTTGCTGCTCCAAGTGCTATTCTCAGCCTAGTTTCCCAGTCAAGTGGTGTCCTGTCCTCGCCTCTCTTTGCTGAAATAAACAAATAAATTAACTAACTAGGACAGAACTGAATATGCTATAACTTTCTTGGTGCAAAACTCAAAGAAATAAGAAAGTGATGGATAGTGAAAATGTAGTCAATAGAAATTATATAAATTGCTGCAGAGTATAAATTATAAATATCAACGTACAAAAACAAACAATATGTAAACAACATTACCCATACGACTTTTCAGATCTTAAAAGATACTTCTTCAATTGATATTGTAGAAATTTGCTGGTGGTGATAATAACTCTGGCAGTTGTGTAGAAACACAGCAGATTAAAAGGAAAATTGGTACACAAATTTGCAACTATTCTGTTGTTTTGCATTCAAAACAAGTTTCGTAGATGGATCCTGGATATTGTCCATATGCTTCAGTTTATACTGCATAAGACATAATATTCAAATTGACAAAAGAAATCTATTCACTACAGGCATAACCTCCTAAGGAAAATTGAACCTGATTTAAAGAAATTGTTTTTTAAACATTAAAAAGAATCCACAGCTCCACATTACTAACATAACGTAGTGTAGCTATTATTTTGGTGTCAAATGGTGCAATTCGCAATATATGAATAGGCAAGGAGATAATGAATGACATATCTACATCTACATGTATGACATTTTTTTTGTGCAGCTTGATGACTCACCTACAAATGGACTTTTTATATGGGAGGTGGGTGTTATATGGTTGGAATAGTACCATTGCATGCACTAGCAATAAGCTCAGATGACATAACCTAAGTCTTTAGAAAGGTTAAATAATAACTGAGAAATAGTCTTACACAAATTCAGCCTACTGTTGCCTATAAATTATTGAACTTGCCCCACCTGGAGTCTTTAGACCCGGCCCCTCAGCAACTTGCTACATGAGACTTTAATCATATCTTCACATCTTCCAATATCACTATCTCAAAAGTCAATGAAGTTCTCAACCACATTTCAGTAACACTTGTCATGTTGCTTCCATGACCAGATAAGATTTTCTATTGAATACCATTGCATTACCATTTCAAAACTCATCACAACAACCCAAGAGAGAGGAAGACTTTTACATCTCCAGCGATGGTTATGAATCATCTAGGAGAATTCCAGCATAGCTGTCTGTGGCATAATCACAATTGCTTTTGCAATAGCTTGACCTGTCTATGACATAGTCTTTTACTTTAAAAAACCATTGTAGGAGGAAAGTCTTGATGTAGACAAACTACGACTGCATGCACAAGGTCACACAAGCATATTTAAAAGGATTGAGACGAGTACCAATTTTCTTGCTAATCTCTGTAGAGATTATCTCACATAACCACACATAGTAATAATCATAAAAACCATATGCATGATTACTTAATAATTGAAATGGGCCCTTTCTATGCATCATCATGCATATAGATCAACAGCATTTAAATCTCCCTATGTAAGTAAGCCTTTAAATTTTAAAACTTGATCAACTAAATCCTTTGTCTTATGAATGTCAAGGATAAATGTCTTTCCATAAGATTTCACATTTTAACACATGAGTGTATACATGAATAACTAAAAATACCTCCTGGGGGTACATACATGAATGTGATTCTTAGAAGAGCATAGCCCGCAATTGGCAAGAGTTCACCAAGATTTCATAGGGAATCCACAAAATTCCTATCTAATGTTGAATGAAAAAGTACAGCAGCTTACACCACATGCTACGGAAGTTAGCCATATGCCAATCTTGGTTCCTGGAGTGCTGCCCCACCAATTATGTTTAACAAATACACTGACCATGTTGTAACCCTTTAATTCTAACCATCTCTTATATCTCCCAACTTTAGCTAATTTGTATACAGGGAAAACAAGCAGATTTCACCATATTTCGGGGTCTGTAAGTGGACTATATATGCTAGGAAGGAAATCAACAAACTTAGTAAATTTCCACATTCCTATGTCAGTTAGGTTCCACAGTCCACGCACAAAACTTATAAAATGACTTCATTCCCTAATACATAAACCAGCTTAGACAGATAGCCATGAAAAAGGAAAAATTTTCATGTCCATTTGGAACCTTAATCAGTCCCATGTTTGCTCAGATTTATAAACTAGCGAGCTTCAGCAGCAAGAACCAAATTTGGAAAGCATGGCGGAAAAACAATGTAAACATTTAATAGAATTGTCTAACAGCACGTAGAAGGGAAGCATAGCAGCATACCATGAAGCAAGGACGAGACGTTCCCCTGGTTATAGAAATCATATACGATGAGCTTCTCGTCCTTGGAATAGTAATAGGCCCTGAGCTCAACCACGTTCTCATGACGTATCCTCCCAATCAGCTCCATCTGCTGCTCGAAATCCCTCTTCCCAACTCCCACATCCTTCACCCTCTTCACCACCACCGTCGTCGCGTCCTCCAGTATCGCCTTGTACGTCGTCCCGCACATCCCCTTCCCCATCACCTCGGCCGACGCTGTCAACAGATCCTCAAGATCAAACTCAAAAGTACACCCCGGGAAAAACACCATCCTGTTCTTTTCATCCTGCCTCCCGCTCACCGCCTTCTCCGGTGATCTCTCGCCTTTCGACGCCTTTCCGGACACCACATTACCCCCGCCTTTCCCGCAGCAGAGGACAAGGACCGCCGCCAGTACCGAGAACACCAAAACACAACCACCGACCACAATCCCGAGAATCACCCCCTCGCTGAGCTTATGATGCTTCGGGCTTGGAGCCGGAAAAGGCGCCGGGGTTGGCGCCGGGTTGACAGGGACCACCGGGAAGAGACCGTTGCCGGAGAAGGACGAAGCCGGGAATCCCCGGAGAGACGCCGGGACACTGCCATTGAGATGATTATAGGAGAGGTTAAGGGATTTGAGACTCGGAAGCTCGAGATCGGGGATCTCGCCGGAAAATGAGTTGTTGGAGAGGTTAAGGGAAACGAGCTCAGCGAGGTTGGAAATAGCGGAAGGTATAGAGCCATTAAACAAGTTGTGAGAGAGATCGAGAAGCGTTAGATTAGAGAGGAGGCCAATATCGGACGGCAGAGGACCAACCAAGGAGTTGAACTGGAGATGAAGACCAGTGAGGGCAGTGAGGTTGAACAAGTCAGCAGGGAAGGGGCCGGTGAGGCCGTTGGATCGGAGGCTGAGGATCTCGAGGGCGGATAGACGGCTGAGAGTGTTGGGAGGGATCCGGCCGTTAAGGCCGAACCCGGGTAATCGGACGGCTACGACGCGAGATTGGTTCGGGTTGCAGGAGATTCCGGTCCAGGCGGAGCAGACCGGGGAGTCGAACCGCCAGTTGAGGTCTCGACCGGGGGGCACGCGAGCAATGAAGTCCAGCAACGCGACCTTGTCGTTGGCGAGGTCCGCGAGGCATCGGGAAAAACTCGCCGAGCAGAAGATGAGAAGAATCGCCACGGTGGCGACTCCGGTTGCCATCCTCGCCGCTTTGTTTTCACTTTTCTTTCTTTTTTTTTTTTTTATAATGTTTTCACGGGAGCTTAATAAATAGAGGAAAAAATTCTCCAAGCAAAACGAGAACGGGAAACGGAAAACGGGAAAACGTTGCGGAGACGCATCCAGAATGCGGGGGCTTAATGAATGGAGAAGCAAGTAAAGGGAAGGGAAGGGAAGGGAAGGGAGTATTGTTTAATGAATGGAGAGAATGGGAGAGGAGTAGAGAGCGTTGGTATTAAAGAAGCAATATGGTTGTTGGAGTGCTGCAAAGACTTTGGAGGTGATGAGATAAGCCATGTGCGTCAGAATAGATAAGAGAGAAGAAGAAATACAGTGAATTTTCTAATTTGAAACATGTATACATTTTTTTTCTTTTATCTGTATATTTAAATTTTAAAATGGTAAAAAATCAAGATAAAATAAGAGTTTTTTTTTTTGGATAAAAGATGAGAATTTGGAAATACAGTGGGGGCGGAGGTGTGGCGTTTTGGATTCGAAACAAGGTTTTGAAAATAACCGCGCCGCGCGGCGCTGCGCTGAGGAAAAGGGAACGAATTGAGTTTCCGGCGTGTTTGACTGGAAAAAGTAGTGTTTCGTTCCATTGGAAGTCTAAAAAATTCTCACGTAAATTTAAAGTGTTTGTTAATCAAGATAATATATATTTATATATAAAGACCACTGGCACTTTTTTTAATAAAAAGTTTATCGTTGGGCTGGATATTGAAAGAAAGAAAGAAAGAAAGAAACTCATCTTGCCTTGAATCATGATTTTATAATGAGTTAATTTTTTTTTTCTTTTTTATTGTGGGTTTAGTAAACTAGTTTGCGTAATATTATCCGTGTGATTGTAAAGCAAAGGGTGGCAAAAAAGAAATACTAATAAACTCAAGAGCCATCAATAGCCTCAATCTTTTACTCTTGACTGTACTCTCCCTTCTTTTTCTTTTCAAAATTCCACCCTTCTCTGTCAATGATGATTCGAAACAAATAAATAAATTTTGAATTTTTTTCAAATACACACTTGAAATTTTACAGATTACACCCCAAGAACAAAACTATCAAAAGAAACTTTACAAACAACAAATACTGAAGACAAAGAGAGGATGACAGGACTTAAAAAAGGACACTTTTCCATCTAAAACCGCAAAAGAGAAATAGAGAGAGAGAGAGAGAGCAGTAGCCTCTCAAGTTGGCAGCATTGTTTTGTCAGAACTCTGGCTTCAGGGGAGCATCTCAAAACTTTCTCCATGTGGGATTGGTTACACCTTCACCACCTTTTTCCTCTTCTTCTTCTCTCTTCTCTCTATGTCTTTCTCTATAATGGAAAACACAAAAAGTAAAGAGTGGCCATGTCTCTCCTCCTCATCTCATTAGAAAACACAGCTTGGTTCTTATCTCCATAGAGTTAGAAGTGCAGAGAGGGCCCAGAGTTGAGCAACCAATGTCCAATGGGAGAGGAAAGCATGCAAAGAAAGCAAAGTGAAATCATGGTGGTGTATTGCTTGTCTTTTCTAGCTTTTTCCATTTTCCAACTTTGAATAGGAAGGACTTCAGAGGGAGCAACTGTTTTCATTTTGATCATGAGGGATCTAGACCAAACTCTCTGAATAAAGTGTGGGACCTTCTCCCCCTGTTCTTGTTCTTGTTGTGTGTTTGATTGTGCATGATGCTTTGCTATGTATTATTTATTTTATATATGTGGGGTTCAGTGGGTTTTGTTTGACTGATTGATGTGACTTTTCTTTTGCGTTTATTTCTACACATTTTTGTTTCATTCGTTTGTTTGTTTTCTTATAGGTTTTTAAATTAATAAATAGGGTTTATTTACGTCCTTTTAATTAAAGATGTAAATTTTAATTTATTTATGTCCTTTTGTACGAGTCAGTATATATATATATATATACACACACACAATTGTTTGCTACTTATAAATGTTTTGTTGGTTCAGCAAGACAAAAACCTAATGATATCACTTCTGTTTTGGTTGACTTGAAAACTTGGAATAAGTTGAAATTTACATTTTTCTTCTTTGCAATTTGAATTTATTTTACTATATTAATCTTAATTAGAATAATTTTTAAGAATAAATTCGTGCTATTATTATTATTATCTATTAATTACAAATTAACGTTTCAATTGATAAATTAGTTAAGTTTTTTCAATAATAATAATAATAATAATCATAACAGTTAATACTTCCTCTAAGTTTTTTCTCAATTGAACATTACACAGAACATGCTAAGCAGTGAATAACAAGCAATTTGTTTGTTATATAATCACGAGGACTAAAACCATCCCATGACTCTAATTTTCATTATTAATTTAATTATTAAAATAAAAATATTATTGATTTTATTTATTGTAACTGCTGTATTTAATTTGATAATTCATGTGATCGAAATATGTAACATGAGCGGTTGAGAAAAAATAAATTCATATATTTCAGGTCAAAATAAACATTTTTTCTTCCAAAATTCCTGTTTTTTGAACATGAAGAGTAAAGCCTTCAACGTCTGCTTATCAAGCATTATCTATGATTCTCTCTCTATAATGAAGTCTCACTCACTGATAATCAACTAAAAATCAACTGTGATAGAAAAATGGAAGAGGAGATTCATGCTGGTATTATGTGTCTGCTAATTTTAGTTATCATTATGATCGATGAGAGGCAGATTTTTTTAGTATTTATGCTAAGCCCTTTGGGGGTACTACATCTTAACAAAAAAAAGGACACACCAATCACTTTCTATAGATGACCAAAATTAGAATGATGAGATGATGATTATTTATTTATTTTTTTATTTATTTATTTTTTTTTTTTGAAATAAGGCGACGAGCGCCAACTCTGGGGATTGAACTCGCGTCTCCTCCCACAAGGGGACCCAAGGTACCTCTGGGCTACAAGCCCTTTGGTTGAGATGAATTATTTACCTAATCATCATCAACTCAATGTTGATAATTAAGAACTCTTTTAACTTTCCTTCCTAAATTTAATAAACAACATTGCATTTCTCATATAAATTGCTCATATAAAAATCCAGAATGACCATGTTACATGATGATAAAATCATCACAATAGAATAAGCTAATGTCAAATAAAAAAAAAACACCATCTGCAATTGTAAATCCTCCTGCCATTAATTTAATTGAAAGCTGATTCTGGTAAGGAACATCATATTTACATCACAAGGAAGCAAGCAAGCAAACAAGCACATCAATTGCCATAATAGAATTCTATACAATCAGATGTCATTGGTTTCATGAAAAAAGATGCCACACTCTTGGCACTCGGAAATCTCAGATGGCTTGCGTACAAAGTACAAGCACAATTAGGTGATTGTTTAACGACGATAATCGGTAAACACTGAAGACACACATAATAAGACTGAAAACTCATTCGGAATACATTAGTTCTCACTTTCTCAGATAAAATATCATGGTTTCTCAAATTTTGGAATTCGACCGAGCAGGAAGTTAAACAATACGGTAAATCATTATTTCGAGTCTCTGCACTGAGCTCTCGAGGCTTTTGCGCCATTGCGAAGGTAATATTGTCGAGTTATAATTAGCCTGATGCTTGGTTAAATCAGTGACTGCTGCGAGGTTAGCGTCAAGGTAGTTCTGGACATAAATATGTGCCACAACTACATGCCAATGAGTGCCAATTATAACACGATCAGCCTGCGGCCACGGCATCTGTTGTTCTAGGGCTTGAGTCCAAGAGCTGGTAGAGCTTGCCACTAGAGCTTTCATGGCCTTCATTCTCCCACTGATCACTGTTAGTATTTGAGCCTGAGTTATTCATTCTTGACAACAAGTTCTCGGTGCCAATAGACTTGGTTCCATGAGAATCCCCAGCTTCATGAGCCACCTCTTCTTCTGTGAGATTCATATTTGCCTTCTTCAACTTGTCCTGCAAATAAAATAAAATAGATAAGAAGAGAACTAGTTGCCGCCTGAAATAAATATGAAGATAATTTTTGCACAGAACTTGAAATAAAATTATCTGAAACAGAAAGCATTTCACCAGTACATGACAGCTTGATTAATGATGTGTAAACATGCTCTTGCATGCAAAGTTAACCTTTCAAAATACTAGTTGTACAAACATAAATACAGCACGCAAACACATCTCCCAGCGAAGGGTACGGGAAGTACCATCAAAGCAGTATTTTCTAGTTTCAGATTCTCTGACTTCTCCCTCAGTCGATTAACTTCAGATCTCAGACTTAAATTCTCATTGGTCAAGGCATCAACTTTCATTGCAAGTTCCTCAGTTTCAACCTGAAAAATTACCCAAAAAAAACGAACCATTTATGTATACATAAAGAGGTTCAAAAAAACAGAAAAATGGTGTGATTGACACTATGCCGCTAACAGATTTGTGTCCTGCAAAGTGAAAACATAAACTCCAATAATCAATACCTGCTTCCGCAGCCTTGATCTTCTAGCAGATTCACGGTTCGATTGTTTCCTCCTCTCCCGTTTCAGGGCCCTCTCATCCTACACAGAAGTTGCAAAAATTGAGAGAAGCATGTCAAAAAAGAAACATCTTGACGCTAAATAAAATTTTAAGCAATGTTCCACTAACAAATAGACAAACTGATCTATTCCTCTAATGACACCAAATATATAAAACTACAGTAAAGATAGGGGACACCTGCTTAGAGTGAACATATAGATTTTAGACAACAGACAAGCAGAATCCAATCAGAACTTGGAAGCAAAAATAGAGGTACACATGAAAAAAGGTATGCTATTCAGAGATACAAAGACAAGCAATGAGTTGGAGAAAAATCAAAGTGATGAACTGCTGATTGAATCAGGAAATGCGATTGGGTCCGTTAAGAGACAATAAGGCCACTTCATCAAAGCTACTACGTTGTACATGCCTGAATCCAATGTTCATTTAGTGCTCCCTCACAACCTGTCAACATGGCACTGGTTACTGGTGAAACAGGATTTGCTTTTAAGATAGTAGAAACCTTGAGGCCCAACCCTGTTGTTGCATTAGACGGAGTAAGGGTGCTTGCAGTCTTTTCTACAATGTCTGCAGGTACTGGGACAAGTGCTAAAGAAGGATGAGCTGATCCATTAGTCGCTACAGTAGGAACAGGGCCGACCAGTGTCTGCACTTTCCCATCATTGCCTGAAAAGGATTTTAGTAATTTTCATGTAACTCCTCATGTAGATTCATAGTTACATTCAAACTGGCTTTTCCGACAAAATAATTTGGCTGGTAAAGGCCCATCCCACATCAAACAGAAGTGTTTACAATACCTGAGTTATGTGTATCTTCAGAGCTTCTCTTCCTGTGTGCTTTCTTCCCCTAAAGCAGCAGAAGGAAAAAGTTAACTTCCAGGATAACATCATCACTCAAGGCTGTGATGGCGAAAATTATGATAAAACCAATAAGATATGGTGTCCAACAATTATTACTTTAGCTTCGATGCATCCATCGCTTCCCTCGGTTGAAAATTCTGTATCATTTTCCCGACTGAAATATTATATTGAATGCAGGACCATCACCAAAAGGAAAATGTTTTAATTCAGCTGAGATTCAAAGAACAAGAAGCACAAGATTTATATAAAGAGAATAAACAAACCTGCGTGTCAGCTTTTGCGCAGGATCTCCAGCTGAATTCTTAGCACTGCCATTGCAAATTGAAACAAGCCCATCAATTCCTTTGAATTTTTTTACAGGGCTCTTTTCCTTGTCACTTGATGACTTTGTAGGTGCTTCAATTGCCAGAGGAGCCAACATCTGCAACCAAAAAGGGAAAAAAAAGAAGATCAACAAAGAAAAGGGACAGACAAATAACAGCAAATCATCTTGTACTCGCATATCACCAATCATTTTCTAACAATGTGGCATACCACTACAGCTTCATTTGCAGAGGAAGATGGTGTAACCATTGGTGCTTGTGATCCCTGCACATATTATCAAATTGAATGAATTATTTAGTGAATATCCAATGCCGTTTCAAATGTTTCACATTTCCCAAAAAAAAAAAACTCAATGCCCAACAACTAGTCCAGGTGATAAGACCCATGTAACTAGAGCACCTCCTTTTTTTAGATGATAGCAGATGAAAAAAAGGATTAAAAAAAAACTATACCAAAGTATTCTCCTTGACCACTTACAGGGGGCATTGAGGGATGAGGGTATACTCCAGGTGGATAAATTGCAGTAAACGGTGCCCCAAAAGGTGTCATCAAAGGCTGAGAACAAAAGATGCAAAAAGATTAACAATAGCAAACAAAATAACAGCTTTGATCAGATCCCACAATGTGAAGCAAATCTGCTGATTGGAAGAAGTGTTTTACTTTAAATTAAGTCTTGAGTCTACACTCTATGTTTGTAATCATTAGTAATATTATCAAGCAGTCATGGTCACACATCACATTTTACAGATAAGAAAGTTATATAATTCACAATATACAAGAAATCTATCCAAATTATTTTTTCCTTTCAACAACTCAACACTGTCAACTTCATGGTGTTCGTAGATAAAGGTGATACAGGGACAGCATTAATCTTTTTGTCAAAAACCTTTGCAAGGATTAAAAACATGTTTTGAATTTCTACAGATTGAAGATATCACTAATTCATTCTTAAATCGCAGTTCCCTGAAGAGCAATTTAGCTCAATTATTGGTCTACCAAATTTGTGGGTAAGATTGGAGGTAAGAAATAGTTAAAAGTTAGGTGTGGAAGAAGTCAAAAATCATTGTGTGTTGTTATGTGATGCATGCGGAAAAAATACCCCCCTGGGATTTCTTTAAGGTTGTCTACAGGTCGGAATAACTGGGATAAAGCCGATTTATCCCAAACACTCCCACCAACCTAACACCTTCAGAATAATTTCAACAGGAATCACACTTTTCACAAAATTTAATTAAATAGATAAATCAAGAATAGATTAAAATAAATATTAATAATTTACTAGTAAGATGTAATTTTAATTACAAAAAAAAACATGTTAATTAACATCAAGTCAAATATGAACCAACTCAAGGATAAACTCTAACCTCAAAACCAGATTCAAACTTCAATACCACTAACCCAATTTATTTTAATAGGAGTTTACAGGTTAAACTTTAACCACAAAACCACATTCAAACCCACATTCAAACTTTAAAACCACTGACCCAACTTATTTCAAGTTACTCCAATTCCAATTGAACACACTCAAAGGCACGAGTAAATGATATGAGTTTTACAAGAGATCAAACTTATGTAATATGTAAGATAGATTTGGAACACCGAACTCCAAATAGCAATTTGACATGCCGGCAGCAGTAGACCATAAGAACTTTTAGACTGATTTTCAAATGGCCAAAAACTTTTATCCTCTTGTAACATGAATTAATTAAAGCATTAAAAACTTTTCTATACAATTCAGTTACCTGAGGGCTCCACACAAATGGATGGGGGGGATGGCCAGGCACAACCGCGGTGCTGAAATAAGGTGGCATCGCGACTCCAGGACCATAATATGCCTGATCATGGAGAAAATGCAGTTTGGTATTTTACGATCTAGTTTAAAAAAATAACCAACCAATACATTGTAGCTTGTAAATGAAAAAACAGAAAACCTGAAAACAACTAACCTGCATAGCTGCCCAATCTGGATAACCTTGTGGGGTTGGTTGCTCCTGCACATAGACAAATTGTTTAACACCAAATATTTTAGGCAGAGGAAAACAATTGATAAGCAAGCCCTCATACATATGCGAGGATATATTTCAAAACTTGATATTGTACAAAACAAATTGGAAACATGTGGAGAAAGCAATTGCCCCAGAACCCTCCCCCCCCAACCAAAAAAACCCACAAAAAAAAAAAAAAGGAAGAAAGAAGGTCAATGTGATGGTATATGATGTTGATGCAGAAACAAAGTGTGCAATAAAATAAAAGTGAAGATAAGCATCTGTTAGCTTGTGATAGTGGTTCCCATCATTCAATTAAAAAAATGTTTACATTGCCTGGTAGCTGAAAATTTGATTTCCTATTTAAAAAGAAATCATTTTCAAAACCATGTGCCTAAAATCATATAGCATATATTCAGTGAAGGTAAGCAATTTTTCTCTGGAAAAGACAGTACATCCATCTGAAAAAATTTAATCCACCAAAGGTCTAAACATCATACTTAGATGTATTCATAGGCTAAGTTTCTAACCTGTGCAGAAGAATAGGCCTTCTCGGATTTGGAAGATGTTGCAGCTTCACTACTTTTTCCCATTTGGCAAGGCTAAAGGGTATTTAACTACTGTGCATCATAGTAGCCTTCAACCTGTAGCGCTTACCATTGATTTAAGTCAAAAAGTGGGGAAAAAATGACAATAGATAACAAGAATAAAAACCAACATGATATATACAAGAAAATAAAGCTCAGAGTATATACATTCTTAATACCCATGCATGGACTAATATGCTAGAAGTAAATTTGGACGCCTCATAGATATCTTCAGTGATATATGCATTAAAAACAAATGTCACATCTGGGATCATGAGAACAAAACCTTAATCATTAATCAGAGAAGATAACAAGTCACAAATCGCTCTAATCTACAATGGGCTACCGTGACATTTTTCTCCCAACTACCAAGGGCTAAACAGAAAAAGTGTCTGCTAAAATGGATTCACCCAGACCTACCCAAGACTTTCAATTATCTTGATGTCCAAAATATAAGATGAATGCGACTTTGGTGATCAAAACATAGATAAATTATTACACCAGTAATACTGATGCACCTCATCAGTCCAGTAGTCAGGATGATGCCTTTTATGATTGATTTTCATTTTTTACTTGTTAGATGGAGTTACATAAATTGTTTATCACATTGATGACACAAGTATAGAAAATTTTCATATCAAAGAAGCTAATAGAGCAAACAAATCTCTTAAAGAAAGGGTGGTATGGTTTTTTTTTTTATTTTAAACTAGATTAAAAAGAATTTGTCTAAGAGAGTAATTGCTAGTCTGCTACCGGTACCACAAATTGTACTCAAATATCATAATTAGAAAACAAAAGCAAAGCTTAGATTAGGAACTAGGCATGCTAAGCACTACCCAAATACTAATTTCGACCCCTCTGTGTAAGTTGTTGTGATGAAGCTCCAATCCCAAGATCAGCTGGTACACCTCACAATTACGCATGATGATTGGAGAAGTCAACTTTGTGCTCTTTCAATGCCTAAAGTGGAGAAGAACAAAGAAAAAAAAGCGATAAAGGAAAAGTTATAATAGCATGAGTCTTATGCATCTGATGTAAGATCAACAGTAATAATTACTTGGGCATCGTGAAAGGCTAGTTGAACTGGTCAAGTTAACAACCATCACTACCGGTTGTAGTTTGGACACAACCCGAATATAATCAGACCAATGGGCTAAGATAAAAGATCTAATTAATACAAAAATGATAGAGCACAGGTAAACACTAAACTAAAATAAAATAAATAATAGAATAAAAGAGCCAATTGCAACTGTTAGGTAAGCATAATTTATATCATCAATTAAAAGCAGTAATAGAATTGTACTTCAGATAACAGGAAAATCCTGCTCAATATATAATAAAAGCAGTTATATTTGTCCCATGCAGGTGAATTATCATATCAATAAATTTCTACAGTAATCCTGGCAGGCCCATGTGGCTTCTCTGGGCCCTAGATGTGTTTTTCAATATAAATTATCTATCTTGCATAAGCTTGAACAAGCAAACTAAATGCCTACATTTGAATTATGAAATTTGTGCTAGCTGGGTTAATTGTAAAGGAACTAATTTCCCACTTCTCACTATCTTTTTCTAGATAGTGTTTGAAAACAGTGAACAGCGTAGTTCACTGTTGAAGCAAGTCCAAAAAGATGGCGGCGTTACATAGATCACTTCTGCTTCGACATTGTCCTCTTCCGAAAATAAGAGCTTTGTCGTGGACCACTTACTCCATATCCTTTTTCATTTATTATACGGCTTACAAATTAGCGATATAAGTGAACAATCAGCATGCAACAAAAGAGATCACAGGATCCCCACCAAATTCCTATATGATTCATAATATCCCAGAATTGAAGGGGAAAAAGGAACAATTTGATCAACTCTGCCAAAGCTTCACCAGCTCAACTATAAACGCAGGAGGCTCTCAGTCCTACGGTCCCAAAAGACAAGTCTTTACCAGTAATTTCACCGATAAATGGGGACATATATGTCTTTTAGAGGCTCACAACCAACAGCTTCACAGTTATTAGAGAAATCTTGTAGATCCACTAGATCTCCATAAGTAAAAACTTACTCACCAAAGGACAAACACACCCCTAACATCAACATGTAAAACTAGTAAATTTCAGTTCCAAAGCGCGTTTTTCCCGCAGTCTTCTTCTCACTCCCCCTATTTTGTTAGCTCTTCTTCAAATTCAATCAGAAAGGACTTGGGTATTGATCTCTACTACAATAACTCCCAAATTTACGACCTAAAACTTAGAATTAAGATCAGATCCAAAGACTCTGCGCAATTCTGAACGATTGGTCACATAATTCATCAGAGCACATCAACAATGAAACAAGATAAAGTTTCTCAAAGCAATCCAAAGAATCCAAATTCTGACTCTTCTCAAAGATCTAAACGCAAAGTTTCGCCACAAAACCGAAACCAAGCAATATCAAAGAAAACCCAACAAATTAATCACAAATCCAACCTACCTTAGACGAAGTATCGCACGGAAACCCCAAACAAGCAGTGAAATCTCGCTTTTTCGCCTCCAAACCTCAAAACAAGGGCTGTAAACGAGCAAGAAACATCGCAAAGGAAAGAAGGAAAAGCATACCAAGCCCTCTCGGTCCCAAAGAACTCCTCTGAATATCGAAAGAGGAAACGAGGGAACAGAGAACTCGTTCAGCGAGAGCAAGGGAGAAAGAGAGGGGGGAGGGAGGTTGGGGGAGAAGGAGAGAAGGAGAGAGAGAGCGGGGGAGGAGAAGAAGCGGGACGCCAAGGCGGCTGCCACGTCACAACCCACGTGTCCCTTCGACGAAGCCAGAGACGGAACCTTTTTCAGCAACTCAGAAGTCGAACCTCCGCTGTTTGACCGCTGACGTGGCAATTTGGGACTGGATAAAAGGCATGGGTTGATGGGGACTAGCCCGGATGGGGTTGAAAAAGAGGTGAGGTGGCTGTGGGTATAGGGAGTTGAATTATTTATGGTGACGGGAGACGTACACGTGTCGGGTGGAAGAGGGATGTGCGGTCCCCGGGGCCCACATCGCCTGGCAGGGCCAGCTAAGAACCGAGTCATGGTGTTGGGGGGGTGGTGTGCGTGACGTGGCCTTGGACGGGATTGAACCGGATTGGAGTCTCGCGTCACGCCCGCTCTCACGCCAGCCCAACTGTGACCCAGATCCTCCTCGATTTGATTTTGTGACCAAGAAATTGCAAGTGGGGTGGTGCCCCTGACTTTACCTTTTTGCCCCCCTGGTCTCACCGGGTTGGTTTTTGTTCTCATCATAGTTGAGACTCCGGACTTGAGTCTTGGACCTTGGTTTGGTTTGGTTTGTTTTTTTTTTTTTTAAATAATATTTACATAAAATATATATTATTTAAAAAAGTATATATCCATATGATATGAATAAGGGGAAAAACAAAAATAAAATATCTAAAACAAATGATTGTTATTGTGATTATTTTTTAGTTGTCTTTGTTTCTTTTTTGCTGTCGAGATTTTGTTTGATTTTATTAATTTTTCACTTTGTTTCATTGTGTTTTGTCGTATTATTACATAATGTATTTATAAATATTAAATATGTTTAAATAACAGTATAGGGGTGTGAAGATCCTTTGCGTAGTATATTTACTGTATTTACAATTAATAATTTTACTTTTTGTTTGCATAAGTGATTAGTCCATGGTGATGGTATTAAATGAAAAACAATATAGTTGAGTTTGTTTTAATTGATGAGTTAATCAAAACTGACCCTACATTTGCAGCTCAAATGCATGCTTACTAGGCATTGATTGTTGAGTTGACATGCTCTTTGATTTAGTAAATATAGTAGCTTATCAAATGATTGTTGAGTTGACATGCTCTTTGATTTAGTTTTGATAGATAAATAATTGCAAATTTTTTTTGACAAAAATAAATAATTACAATTGATCAAGAGTCAAGACACTGTCCATTAAAAAGGGTTTTCTTTCACAAATAACATGAGCTCGAGTTTTACTCATCATTGTTTTTTAGAAACTGAGGTGGATTAAATTTTTTGTAGGTCACTAAATTGTAGACTTATTTCATTAAGGTTACCATGTTTCAATTTGTATCAAAAAGGTTACTAACTTTCGATTTTGTTTCTCCGGGAGGTTACTCGCGAGGAAACATATCCTTTCTGCTGACGTGGCTACCGGAATTTGCACAGTCAGATTATTGTGCCACTTACTAAGATGCTGAGGTGGCAAAATAAAGGGTTAAATTTTTTGGTAGGTTACTAAGGTTTGGACTTGTTTCATTAAGGTTACTAAGTTTCAATTTGTATCAAAACGGTTACTAGAATTTGATTTTGTTTCTCCGACATGGGACCTGCAAGTAACCACATCTATCCTGCTGACGTGTCGACCGGAAAAAACACAGTCAGCCTGATGAGGCCATGTCACCAGGTGCCACATCAGCATTTGCCACCTGGTGACGTGGCCTCATTAGGCTGACTGTGTTTTTTCGGTCGACACGTCAGCATGATGAATGTGGTTATTCGGGGGTCACCTGTCGGAGAAACAAAATCAAATTGGAGTAACCGTTTTGATACAAATTGAAACTTGGTAACCTTAATGAAACAAGTCCAAACTTTAGTAATCTACCAAAAATTTAATCCCCATTACCTGGCCATATGGGTGACATGGCATCATAGTGAGTGGCACAGTGATGCTGACTGTGCAAATTCCGGTAGCCACGTCAGCAGAAATGATATGTTTACTCGCGAGTAACCTCCCGGAGAAACAAAATCGAAAGTTAGTAACATTTTTAGTACAAATTGAAATATGGTAACCTTAATAAAATAAGTCTAAAATTTAGTGACCTACAAAAAATTTAATCCAACTGAGGTCAAACAATTATATTTAAAAAATATATATATAATTATTAAAAAAAACACTCAATGAAAACATGTTACTCACTTTAGATGTGTTTTGGATTTCAATATCAGATTTTTTAAGAAATAAACACTTAAATCCGACCCTAAGTATAAACTACCAAAATAAATATCAAAGACCCCTGATCTTTTAAGGCTCATAGTTTATTTGTAGTTATAATTAAAATTTTTATATCTTATCATTTTATCTAAATGATAATATTACTAAAAATCTTAACTATTTTTAAAATATAAATTTATATAGTATAATATAAAATTATACTAATTTTATTTTATTATCATGCAGGCTAGCCCTATGATTTTTTGGGTCCCACAATTGATGATTAAAAAAAACTTATATTAAAAATTTTATTTCTGATTATTATTAATATGATCACATGTCTAAAACACTTAATTTTTTTAAATATGAAACTTGGATTTATTTTATAATCTATATTTTTATTTTTTAGTACATAATTTATTATTCAATAAAATTATTTAAATGTTTTCTAATTTTATCTAAAGTCTCCTTTGCACTAAAATTGATCTTGTGAACCCCCGCCGCAAAAAGGCCATATGCCAATCCTCAAAAAGGGGTTTTGGCATTCGTCCACTTCTATATTCTCCGGTTTATATTATTTAGTTTATAGTGAATTTTGATTTTTATGATTTAAAAAAATTACAATTGGTGTATAATATGTATAAATTTTATATCTATCTGCATTACTTGCATGAAGCTCACGGAGCAATACGGCCACATATTTCATATTTTACAGCAATTATTTAATATTGGTGTAAGTATATTTAGGCCATGTTACAAAATAAAAAAAATTGGCATAATTTTATTACATAAATTGAGGCATATTTTATTATTCCAAAATAAGTATTTAACAAAATAAAAAATATTACATAAATATTCTAAATGAGAAAAAGCCACACACTTCAACATAAAAAAAAATCCATATTATGGCATAATTCTCACATTATGAGATAATTTTGTATTGTCACTTAGATACCCATAGCCATTATGGTATAATGTTGGGTTATCCAAACAGAGCCTTAGCAATAAAGTAACTTTTTACGAAATGTGATATATTGATATCATACTATATTATCAATCTGAACTTTTTTTTATTTTTCATATAACTGGCCTGGAATAATTAACAATGTTAGCTGCCACGTGTCATTTTTTAAATAACCCCCAATTTAAAAAAAAATAAAAAATTATTATATATATATATGGACAAATTACCGTTCCACAACTAATGTGGCAAGTTATGCTTTGTTGGTTATATGCAAGAATACAAATAAAATTTAATTGATAAATGTGGCATAATGTCACATGTCACATCACTTGCCATGTTATTGAAATATATTCATATTAATACAACATAATTTTTAAAATACAAAATACATGGCCATATTTACACTTAAAGTGTGATGTATAAACGAATGAAAAATGCATGCCCTTTCTTAATTACAATGGGTAAATTGCATGATTCTATTGCTCCATATTTTTATCCAACACTTTCACGGAATTTTTTCAAGTTTGAATTTTTTTCTCAAATAAAAAAAAAACGACAAGCATTATCGGCGTTTATTAACAATTAATGCATTTTAATAAATTATTGTTTGCAGAACAATATTATTCACATCTTTGGTTATTCTCACTGTATGATTGGTTTCATAAGTTGAAATAAAACAATGCACCTAGCGTCTGAAAACCATAGGCATATATATATAAGTAAATGGAGAAATCTTATTTATATGAAAAGATAATAATTTTTATGGAAGTAAAATATTATCTTTTTAACTTATTTTATAAGTTTATTTATGTTTCAAATAAAACTATATAAGTTGCTAGGATCTTTGTTTAATTTATGAAATCTTATATTATATCTCGAAATAGGATTACCGGAGAGTGATTGTTAAGCTTTATTGATGAAAGATGTCAACTTTTTGTTTGCTTAATAAGCCACTAATGTGATTGAAATGTAACATTATTTTTATTAGATGAAAATTTTACACTATCAATTATGATTTTAGTAAAATACCTTTATTTATTAAGAGTCAAATAAATTAAAAAGGTTGATAACACTTACTAGTTACTAAAGTTGTTAATTATAAACATTTATTATTTTTTAATATTAAAATATTTAATTTTAATTGATGTATGAATTTTAAATAATTATTTTTTTAAAAAGTAACGATTAAATCAAACGTAATCATTTTAAATAAATGTAAAATTTTCTCTTCCAATTTAATTATTCAATATTTGAAAAGTTTTGATATCAAATTTTTTTATCTTTCAAAAAAATATTTAAATTTTAAAAGTTGACATTTTTTGAATTATATTAAACTTGAAAGGTATAATAGAAACAAACGCATTTTCTAGAAATATGAGATTATCACCTTTTTCATATGTAAATCACAGTTCTAATAATGTTGATTAAATTATCACATTATCATATTTGGCGTTTCTCTCATTTTAATAATATGAAAGCCATAAATTGTTTTGGAATCGAAATTAAATTTTGAAAAATTCCAATGGTAGTATTTCACTTCTAAATTCAAATTTCACACATCAAAATAAATTATCACAGCATCAAAAATAAATATAAACCCCAATTAAAACTTTCAAGTTCCATTGACTTGCCTTGGATCTTTCTTACAAATACAGAAACTCATAACTTTGTCAGTGTTGTCTATTGAGGAAAATTCAATCATAATAATATATGAACACATGCAACCCATTATCTATATAGGATGAAATTAGATGAATTATGTTGCAGTTACCACTGCGGTCTGGAAAATCAGAGGAAGAGAAGGAATAGAGAAGAGGAAAACAGAGGAGAGAGGAGAAGATAGAAGGAGATGAGACACAGAGAAATGCTGAAATTGGCCAAAGATGCCATTTCCTTCACTTTCCATTCAGTTATATAGAATGCTCACATTCCATCATTACAAGTGTAACCATTCCACTACTCTGGCATTTCATCAAATACCTGATATGCCAGGACCACTGCTCCAACGCAGCACCTCCTCTGTAACTACTTCAACTAATGAAATTACAAATCATCATAAAAGTAATTAATTAAGCATTAACATAAGCAGTCCCCATAACATAATCATCAAACTTGCGATTGCGCGCCTTTGGGTCCCTCCTTGAGCTTCGCCTGATCCCGGTTCTGATTTGGACGCCCTCCTCGTGTGAGCCTCCTGCAACAATTGCCCTCCCTTTTGAACTAACCTTGTCCTCAAGGTTGAATGCAGGAAATGTCCGCCAGAAATCCTCTTCGTTTTCCCATGTAGCGTCGTCTTGAGATTGCCCTTTCCACTGCACCAGAACCTCCTTGAATATGCGCCCATGCTGTAAAACTTCCCTTTGATTTAAAATCACTTCTGGAACTCGTAAGGGGTGCTGGTTGATGAAGTCGTCTGGTAATAAACCAATCGCCATTGTTGGGTCTCCCTTGTACTTCTTCAACTTGGAGACGTGGAAAACGTTGTGGAGCTTGGCTGCAGTTGGAAGCTGTAGGCGATAAGCAACCGGACCAATTCGCTCTATGATTTGGAACGGCCCGTAAAATCGCCTGGCTAATTTATGGGAATTCCTCCTTGCCAGTGACTCTTGGCGGTATGGCTGCAACTTTAAAAGGACCCAATCCCCTTGCTGGAACTGGATATCAGTGCGTTTTGTATTCGCTTGGTTACACATCCGCACTTGAGCCCGTTTCAAATTTTCCCGCAAAGTAGACAATAGCGCCGTGCGTTCATTTAACACCTCCTCCACCGCTGCTACGGCGGCTGTTCCCATGAGATAATCCTGTAAGGTGGGCGGAGCTCTACCGAATGCTGCTTCATAGGGTGTCATCTTGATTGCGGAATGCCATGATGAATTATAGTGCCATTCGGCCCATGGGAGGTACTTGACCCATCTGCGAGGGTGGTCGGCAGTGAAGCATCGTAGGTAGTCTTCTAGATAACGATTCAAGACCTCCGTCTGACCGTCCGTTTGTGGGTGGTATGCAGTGCTAGTGGCTAACAGAGTCCCCTGAAGTTTGAACATCTCCTGCCAGAAGCGACTCATGAAGATCGGATCCCGGTCAGAAACAATTTGCGCCGGCGGCCCGTGCAGCTTGATCACGTCTCTCACCAAGCATTCAGCCACTTGTTGTGCTGAAAAGTTTGGGTTTAATGCTGAGAAGTGCCCCTGCTTAGATAAACGATCAACAACGACTAAAATCGCCGTCTTTCCACCCGACTGGGGTAAGCCCGTAATGAAGTCCATAGACACCGAGTGCCATATTTTGCCCGGAATCGGTAGCGGTTGCAGTAGGCCAGAAGGGGAATGGTTGATAGGCTTGACGTATTGGCAATCAACGCATTTAGAAACAAAGTCACGCACAGAGCGTCGAAGGTTTGGCCAGTAGAACATTGCCGCCAAGCGTGCCAGTGTGCGTTGCACCCCCGCATGGCCCCCCGTTGGTGTTGAATGGAACTCCGCAATGAGGAGAGGTTGCAACTCCGATCCTTCAGGAATACACACCCTGCCTTTGAACATCAGTAATCCGTCACGGATGATAAAATGGGGGTGTTGGCCGGGGTCCTTCGCGACAGAATCCATCAAGGCCTTGGCGTCTGGGTGATTCTGATAGGCGCGTTTGATGGCTTCCCACAAAACCGGCTGCGGATGAGATTCTGCAAACAGTGAATTGCAGGATACCCGGTGCATGCGAGACAGAGCATCGGCCGGCCCATTGAGATTTCCGGGTTTATACTCAATGTCAAAGTCGTACCCCACCAACTTGTAAAGCCACCGGTGCTGCTCCGGCGTCTGAATTGTTTGATGTAACAGGGCCCGGAGGCTCTGATGATCGGTTTGGACGGTAAATCTGCGACCCAATAAGTACTGGCGCCACTTCCGTACGGCTTCGGTGATGGCGAACATTTCTCTACCATAAGTGGATGCAGCTTGTAGGCGAGGTGTCAATTGCTTACTAAAATAGGCAATTGGGTGTCCCTTTTGAAGCAGCACTGCACCTATGCCTGAGCCTGAAGCATCTGTCTGTATGACGAACGGTACAGAAAAGTCCGGCAACTGGAGTACCGGAGTTTTGGTAAGAGCTTGTTGGAGTTTGCGAAATGCTTCAGTAGCCTTTGGTGTCCATAAGAAAGCATCTTTTCGTAAGAGGTTTGTCAAAGGGGCGGCAAGACTGGAATAGTTGGCGACGAATCGCCGATAATATCCGCAGAGTCCCAGGAAACTTCGCAGAGCCTTTACAGAGGAAGGGGTGGGCCATTCCATGATCACCTGAATCTTGTCGGGGTCCACTGCGACACCTTCGCCAGTGATAACGTGGCCCAAATAGCCGATTGTCGTACAACCAAATTCGCACTTTGCCAATTTGGCGAACAGCCGGTGAGCTCGCAATTGGTTAAAGACCTCCCGAAGATGCAGCAAGTGTGACTCCCAATCGGGGCTGTAGATGAGAATATCGTCAAAAAAAATCAAGACGAATTTGCGAAGGACTTGCCTGAATGTGGAATTCATTAAAGCTTGGAAGGTCGACGGCGCATTCGTCAGTCCGAACGGCATGACGAGGAATTCGTAATGACCATCGTGCGTTCGGAAGGCCGTCTTCTCCACATCTTCTGGATGGATGCGTACTTGGTGATATCCGGCGCGGAGGTCTAGCTTTGAGAAGACTTTGGCGCTCGAGACTTCATCAAGGAGCTCTTCAATGGTGGGAATGGGAAAACGATCCTTTACAGTGACGGCGTTTAAGGCGCGATAGTCAACACAGAAGCGCCATGTGCCGTCCTTCTTCTTCACAAGGAGTACCGGCGACGAGAATGGGCTGGTGCTAGGTTGTATGACTCCATTGGTGAGCATATCTCCCACCAATTTCTCAATCTCCGACTTCTGGAAATGTGGATAACGGTAGGGCTTAACATTTACTGGCGCCACCTGTGGAAGTAATGGGATTCGGTGGTCGTGTTCCCTGGTCGGCGGTAGGCCCGTTGGAATGGTGAAGATGTCGGCGTATTCTTCCAATAGGGAGGAGAACCCATTGAGGAAGATGACAGGGGAGTCGGGTCCCAGTTTGGGAATAGTTGGGTCTCTGTCAAGTGGTTCAACAGTAAGTTGAAAAAAATGAACAGTGTCCGCACCTGATTTTTGGAGTGAGGCGGGTCGCGCTGCATCATATTGCAACGGGTTGAGTCCGTGCAATCGCACCTGTTGGCCCAAGTAGCCAAACTCCATATAAAGTTGGTCATAATCAAATATGACTGGACCCAGTTGGCGTAACCATTGGACTCCTAAGACGACGTCAGCACCATAAATTGGCAGCACAATTAATTCCACCGTGAAAACACTGTCGCCCAACTTCAAGGCAACCTCTGAGCACGCACCAACACTCGTGACTGCGTCACCATTTCCAACAGTGACCTTCAGGTTGGATGCGGGTTGGACCACCAGATTCAGATGGCTCGTGAGCCGCGTCTGTACGAAGTTGTTAGTTGATCCGCCATCAATGAGCACTGTGACGTCTCGGCCGTTGATGGAGCCAGCGATTTTCAATGTCGACGGAACCACTTGTCCCGTGAGAGCATGGAACGAGATCCCTAAAGTCTCGGCGGCCGCGAGCACTGGCGATGCTTCACCCGGAGGCGAAGACGGGAACCCTTGGGGTGGTTCCTCGTCCTGTGGTGTTGCATCGTCTGGTTCAACTAGTAAACAGAGGAACTGGGCGGGTGTGCAGCGATGCCCCGGTGTAAACTTAGCGTCGCAATTGAAACAGAGTCCCTTCTCCCTCCGTGCTGCCATCTCCACAGGAGTGAGACGCTTAATGGGCAAATGAGCTGGTCGTGGAGGTGAAGTGGTGGCTGGAGGATGGTGAGTTTGTTGAAGGGGGCCGGGTGGTCGATGGAACGGGGGTCTTTGTAAGCTTGCTCGACTCGCCTGGCATTTGTCTTCCACTAATTTGGCGATACCGACGGCGTCATGAAGATTGGTGGGTCTCAGTAAATAAAGCTCGCGCTGGATATCATCTCGGAGGCCCGAGAGAAAACAGTTCAATAAGCTTTGTTGGCTCAGGCCAGTGATTCGAGTGGAGAGACACTCGAATTCGTGAAGATAAGCTGTAAGCGTGGATGTCTGCTTGAGCTTGAACAGAGCCGCTTCGTGGTTAACAAAGGAAGAAGGACCGAAGCGGAGTTCGACCTTGCGGACGAAATCTTCCCATCCCCTGAGTTGGTCCGTGGAACACAGCCACTGGAACCACTGTAATGCTGGTCCGGCCATGTAAAAAGCAGCAATGGAAACCCGCTGGTCTTCGGGAATTTGGTGGAATGTGAAGAAGTGGTTTATCTGAAATAACCACCCCATGATATTTTCGCCGGAGAAGAACGGGACGTCAATCGCCGGTACTCTGGTGGAAGGCATGGATGTTGACGAACGAAGGGAGGATGGGGTCAAGGGGGACGGGGTGGCGGAAAAGGTGTGGGTACTGGTTGTGGGAAGTGGGAGAAGTGGTGGTTGGGTGGGGGGTGGAGGTGTGGGTTTGTCGAACTGTTGTAATCTCATCATCATTTCCGTCATAACGGACTGTTGCGCAGCCAGAGAGCTTCGAAGGACGTCGAAGGACTCCGCATGACTCTTGCGCAGCAGGTCGAACGACTCTTCCAGCGAATCAATCTTGGTGATGACCGAATCGTGGCGAGCTAGTTGTTCAGCCATCGACGCCATCTGCTCCTCCATAGCTCGTGCCCTGGTCATCATGCCGTCCGTCATCAACGAAAGCACCAAAATGTTGCAGTTACCACTGCGGTCTGGAAAATCAGAGGAAGAGAAGGAATAGAGAAGAGGAAAACAGAGGAGAGAGGAGAAGATAGAAGGAGATGAGACACAGAGAAATGCTGAAATTGGCCAAAGATGCCATTTCCTTCACTTTCCATTCAGTTATATAGAATGCTCACATTCCATCATTACAAGTGTAACCATTCCACTACTCTGGCATTTCATCAAATACCTGATATGCCAGGACCACTGCTCCAACGCAGCACCTCCTCTGTAACTACTTCAACTAATGAAATTACAAATCATCATAAAAGTAATTAATTAAGCATTAACATAAGCAGTCCCCATAACATAATCATCAAACTTGCGATTGCGCGCCTTTGGGTCCCTCCTTGAGCTTCGCCTGATCCCGGTTCTGATTTGGACGCCCTCCTCGTGTGAGCCTCCTGCAACAAATTACAATTCATCAAAATAAAAAGGAAAGATAACGTATTATAAACTAAATCGAAAGAGGATTAGATAAATGGTTCAAGAGGATTGTAACAAGCATAGAGTGAACTGTTTATATATATATATATATATATATATATATATATATATATATATATCGAGGTATAAGTCCTAAGTTGTCGATCATGCATGGCCTGATCAATCATGCTCATAACTATTGAAATACAAGACTGTTGTCCATGGGTGAACGATTGAATAAACTACACAATTTCATTGGGTTTACATAATTATCTTTAGAAAATTTACAAATTAAATCATAAATTTCTCCTTTGTTGGAACAACAAGAGTTAGTAAAATTGTCTAATGAGTTATGCATGTTTTCGTGCTTTCATTTTTTTTTTCTTTTCTTTTTTAACAAAGATGATAAGTTTTACTTCACAAAGTGATTATTAAAAAAATAAACAAACACAATAATGCACCGGTTACAATGGCTTAACTACTCATAGAGATTTACTATATAATGCAAGCTAAAATACGAAACAATGACAATCAACTACATACATGAGTACATGCATGCATCTAAAATAATATATCAATGACCATAACCTACAGTGATATATTTTTTTTTCTCCTGCAATTTTAGAACAGTGAAAAATATAATTTTTCCTACAAGAGTCTCGGTAAACATTGAGTGAAAAATATTGAACAACATTTCTATAGTATTTACATAGTGTAACTACAATATTAATGATAGAGGAATTCGACTTACTGCACAGATCTCAACTCATGACTCATAAATCTTCCCTCATAAATTATTATTGTTATTTATTATGTCATTATTATTATTCTTATTATTTTTACAATGCGAACAAACCATCACCATCATCGCCCACACATCCATTAAATAGTTAACTATATTTTGGGAGAAAATCCAACATTCTATCGTTTGCATCGTAAATAAACTCATTACTGTTTGACTATTACGATGTTTTCAATCTTTTTCTATGGAGCATTAGGAGGGATTTAAAATTACAAAAAGAAAAAAAAAGTTTAAAATGTTTTTGTCTAAACGCCGATTCCAACAAACCTGAGGACCAGCAACCCATCTCTGAGCACCACACTCACCGTATCATCCTAGGACACGTGCCACACATTCGACCCCGATCAACAAACGCGTTGCCAATCTCAATGCAACATCCAACGGCAAAAGTGAACCCTCTTCATGCTGTCGATTAGCTTAAAAATGTCCAAAACCGTTGGCTTTGGAGGTTTTACGCGTGTGTCGGTGGCGTTGGGTCCCACGAGGATTGAGATGTCGGGTTTGTGGGACCCGTCAGGGATCTCAATTCCAGAAAAACCACCGACGAAGGCCGATCCACCGTCCACGTGTGTTGCCCACTCGCTTTGGCCGCTGAGTGGGCACTTTCTTCTTCGTTGGCTGGTGGTGCCGTGGTGGGGAGCGACGTCATAGTTGCGGGATATGCACGTCAGCATCAGACAGCTTACTTTGGCTTTGAAAATGTCACATTTGACGCAAATTCTAAAATTTATTTTGCAAATATTCTTTTCCAGTTTATCAATATTTTATTTAATATCTGTATTATAGTTAATTTATTCATTTAGCCACTCTATTTTAATTTGACAGATGAAAATATCTATATTTTCATATATGAAAAATACAAATTCCTCGTAGATGACGGTCTATTTTCTTGTAATGTGACATTAAATTTTACTGAATTTTATATTAATATTTTGGTATAATTATCTAAATAATTTTAATATTTTTTAAACTTATTTTTTTAGTCGTCTATGTTAATTTAGCTTTAGAATTTAGATTTCAAGTTTTCAGTCAATTAAAATAGTGAAAAAACTAAAAAATTATAACTTAAAGTTGATGGACTAAAATGATAAGTTTAAAAAATAGAAAAAATATTTAAGATATTATACTTAATATTTTGAAAGTTATTCAGGAAATTACGTTTAGTGGTAATCCATGAGATTTCACTAGCTTATATTTTTTACTTAGCGGCTCATATTCATTATTTCAATTAGAGCCCATTTGAAACTATAGCATGTAAAAATCACCAAACCATCTAGTGTGTGTGTCTATATATATATATATATATGGTTGAACACACATTTTTCACAATTTTAAATATTAAGAAAATTGAACATGCTTCTTTCTTACATGTTTAGAGCCTTTCATTACTTTAGTTAGTACTCAGTTATGTTAAAAATTTATTAGTGAATGAAAATCGATTAGGATTTGGAAATGAATTCTATTGTTAGAATTCCAATTAAGATTGGAATTTAAACAAAAAATTATAACTCCGTAAAAACTTAATTGGAAAAGATTTCAAACTTTTTAAATTCTACGTTTAATTTGGATTCCAAAAGATTCGTAACTTTTGAAACTTATGACTTTAATTTTGGAGTTTTAATGGTTTCCAATGATGTGAATATTCAGAAGTCAGAAGGCTATTCTGAATGTGTGGGCTACGTGTATGCATATAGCCATGTTTAGTCATCTCAAGTTATCTTATCTAGTACTTAGTTAATATCCAGCACATGGGTTATGAGCTGGATCTTTTGTATTGGTTGCTTATTTAAAGCCTTGGCTCCTGTCTTTGTAAGCCAAGCAACTATCTTATCTTCAGTATCTTAACTTGCTTCTTGTTTTAACTCCTCTCTATATATCAATTCAGACCTGTTGCATGCTCTATTCATAACAGTGGTATTAGAGCTTTTCTTAAAGAAAAACTAGCATTGTCCAGATGATGGCAACTGGTTGCTCCTCAACAATGAATCCACAATCGAATGTCCCAATGTTCAAGGGGGACAACTACAATTTGTGGAGTCTTAAAATGAAAACAATGTTCAGGTCTAGAAAACTTTGGGCCTTGGTTGAGAAAGGTGTGCCTGAGGAAGAAGACGAAGCCACGTACAATGAAGGATTGAGAGGGATGCTAAAGCCCTGTACTTGATTCAACAAGCATTGGATGAGAGAGTTCTCATCAGAATAGCTGCAGCCTCAACAGCAAAGGAGGCCTGGGACATACTCAAAACAGAATTCCAAGGGAATTATGAGATTATCTCAGTCAAAATCCATGCTTTTCAGCAGGAATTAGCTGAGATGAAAATGAAGCACCATGGTGAAGGTGTGCAGGAGTATGTCGGTCGTGTGTTGGATGTGGTATATAGTATACGAATGCTTGATGAAGATGTGCCCGAGAAGCATGTTGTATCCAAGATCTTGAGAAGTCTGTCACCAAAGTTCAGGCACGTGGTTTCGTCTATTATTGAAGCCAAGAATTTGAATACCCTGACGGTGGAGGAGTTAAGTGGATCACTGAAGACCCATGAGTCAATTCTAGGCCTATCTTTAGATGAGCATGAGGAGAAAGCCTTCCATCTAAAGTCAGCCTCACAAGGAGCAGAAGTACATCAGATGACCAACAGAGGCAGAGGCAGGGGAGTCCCTAGAGGCCGATCTCGCGGTAGAGGTCGGGGGAGAAGTTCTGGGAGAGGATCTACTCACTATGAACACAAACCAAAGTCCAATGTGCAGTGTCATAACTGCAAAAAGTTTGGACATATCAAGGCTCATTGCTGGTTTAGGGATAAGGCAGCTAATATTGCTGAAGAAGGAGAGACTAGTGAAGCTATGACCCAACTCTTCATGGCTGGAAGAGGGTCATGCAGTGAACCAGAGAATACATGGCTACTGGACAGCGGATGTTCGTACCATATGACAGGGAACAGAGACTTATTTCAATCCCTAAATGAAGATTACTCTCAGACTGTAAAACTTGGTGATAATAATATACTGAAGGTGGGAGGAATTGGGACAATTGTGTTCAAGTCTGAAGCTGGAATCACCAAAGAATTGAGAAACGTTCAGTATGTTCCAAAGCTGGCCCATAACTTACTAAGTGTGGGCCAGCTTCTACATTCAGGCTATACCTTACTCTTTGATGATCAAACTTGTGAAATCAAAGATAAAAGGTCTGGTGCAATCTTGGCCCGTGTTCAGATGTCTAAGCATCATTTGTTTCCATTGTCAGTGGAAGAAGTTGGCTCAGCACACATTGCTACAAATAAAGAGGAGGCTGCACATCTATGGCATCAGAGATTTGGACACATTTCTTTTCCTAGGTTACTACAGCTATCAAAAGACAAGATGGTGTCTGGTTTGCCATCCATAACTTATGAAGGACAATGTGAGGAATGCACTCTGGGCAAGCAAACACGACTTCCATTTCCTGTCAAAGCTTCAAACCGTACAGCTAAACCTTTGGAGCTAATACATACAGACTTATGTGGCCCCATGCAGACGCAATCTAAAGGAGGTAACCTATATTTTCTCCTTTTCACTGATGATTATACTAGATACAGCTGGGTATACTTCTTACAGAACAAGTTCCAAGCTTTTGAGTGTTTCAAATCATTCAAAAGTTTGGTTGAGAAGCAATATGGTCTATCAGTGAAGGCTCTGAGGTCCGATCGTGGTAGGGAATTTAACTCGAAGCAATTCTCCAACTTCTGTGAAGTCAATGGCATTAGAAGACAACTCACTGCTCCTTATACGCCTGAACAAAATGGCGTTGCTGAACGAAGAAATCGAACGCTAGTAGAAATGGCTAGGTGTATGTTGAAACAGAAGGGTATGCCTACTGAACTGTGGGGAGAAGCCATTGCCACTGCTGTATATTTGTACAACAGATCACCAACGAAAGCACTAAAGCACTGCACTCCTTATGAAGCTCTAAAAGGAACACAACCTTCTGTTGATCATTTAAGGGTATTTGGGAGTCTGGCCTTTGTTCTATCTACTTCATAGCATAGAGCAAAGTTTGACTCTAAATCTGAAAGACATGTGTTTATTGGCTATAGTGATGAATCAAAAGCATACAAGCTTTTGAATCCAGTCTCCGGGAAGGTCATTGTAAGTCGAGATGTGATATTCTATGAAAACAAGTGCTGGCAATGGAATGCAACCAATGATAAAGATCTCACTCCTGTATTTGAAGAAGAAGCCAATGACACAGTAGATGAATCAATAGTGGAGGAACAGAGACATAATCCAATATCAAGCCTTACAGAAGATGCTGAGATTGAAAATGCCTCTACACAAAGGTACAAAACAATTCAAGAAATTTATGATACATGTTCTTTCGTCTTTGCAAGCAACGTAACCTTGCACATATGAAGAAGCTTCAAATCTACATGAATGGAGAGATGCAATGGATGCGAGAAATAGCCTCTATAGAGAAAAACAACACTTGGGAACTTGCTGGTCTTCCCGGAAGGGAAGAAGGCCATCGGGTTAAAATGGGTATACAAAATAAAACAAAATTCAGATGGGAGTCTCGCACAAGAGGAAAGCCAGGCTGGTTGCCAAAGGCTTTGCTCGGATCCCCGGTATTGATTTCAATGAGGTCTTTGCCCCGTGACTAGAATTGAAACGGTTAGAACTCTCTTAGCGGTTGCGGCTCAAAACAAATGGGAAGTGCATCAACTAGATGTTCAAGCTGCCTTTCTCAATGGAGAACTTAATGAAGACGTATATGTGTTACAACCACAAGGATACATTAAGGTAGGAGAAGAGAAGAAGGTGTACAAGCTCAACAAAGCCTTGTATGGGCTTCGTCAAGCACCCGGGGCTTGGAATCTTAAGATCGACAACTATTTCTCTAAGCTTGGGTTTCTTAAGAGTGCTAATGAACCCACACGGTTTACGGGAAGGAGAACCTACATTCGAGAGATTTTACTACTTTGTCTTTATGTAGATGACATTCTCTACACTTGGTTCTTCTCGGAAGCCGATGTCCGAATTCAAGGGAGATATGGAAAGGAAGTTCAATATGACCGATTTGGGTTTAATGCATTACTTTCTTGGTTTGGAAATCAAGCAACTACGTGGTTCGATCTCTATCTGTCAAAAGAGATTTACTGAAAGTCTCTTGAATAAATTGGGCATGAAGAGCAGTAAGAGTATGGCTACTCCAATCAATACAAATGAAAAATTTCATCTCAATGATGCCTCTCCAAAAGCTGATGAGAAACTATACCGAAGCACAGTCGGGAGTCTCCTTTATCTCACGCATACAAGGCCAGACATCATGTTTGCAGTTTCAATGGTATCTCGGTTCATGCAAAAGCCTACAAAACATCAATGGGGAGCGGTGAAAAGAATATTACGTTACTTATCAGGTACTATGAACTTGGGAATTAGATACAATCATGTTCCTAATTTTCAGTTAACAGGGCATGTTGATAGTGATTGGGGAGGCTCGATGGATGATCGGAGAAGCACTACTGGGTGGTGTTTTAATTTGGGATAAGGTATGATAGTCTGGAGCTCAAAACGACAAGACATTACAGCTTTGTCAAGCACTGAAGCTGAATACGTCGCTGCAACCTCCGCTGCATGTCAAGCTCTGTGGCTCAGACGTCTTCTTGGTGATTTTGGCATCAAACAAGAAGGCGCGACCGTCATCTACTGTGATAATACTGCAGCTATCTCTATTGCCAAAAATCCAGTGCACCATGGAAGAACTAAGCACATTGATGTGCGATTTCATTTCATTCGAGGCCTGATCACAGGGAACGAGATCAAATTAGAGCATTGTAGCACAAATGATCAGATTGCGGACATTCTGACCAAGGGATTAACAGTTGCGAAGCATGAGCATCTCCGGATCAAGCTTGGTTTGCTGGACTTCTGAATATGGGGGCGTGATGTGAATATTCAGAAGTCAGAAGGCTATTCTGAATGTGTGGGCTACGTGTATGCATATAGCCATGTTTAGTCATCTCAAGTTATCTTATCTAGTACTTAGTTAATATCCAGCACATGGGTTATGAGCTGGATCTTTTGTATTGGTTGCTTATTTAAAGCCTTGGCTCCTGTCTTTGTAAGCCAAGCAACTATCTTATCTTCAGTATCTTAACTTGCTTCTTGTTTTAACTCCTCTCTATATATCAATTCAGACCTGTTGCATGCTCTATTCATAACATCCAACACCCTTTATCGAGTTTTTATAAAGTATTTCATTCTCTAACTTTAGGATGTAGGAAGAATTGCTAGAGGTTTTTTTCTCTTTCTTTCTCTCTCAGTTTTTAAGTTTAGTGTGATAAAACTTGCATAATTCAGTTTGTCAGAGTTATAATTACAAGTGGAGACAGTTGTATCCTGAGAAGCATATGCTAGTTAAGACCTAACACATGGAGGGCAAATGAAGTTGTGTAATACACATGCCTCAGTTCTATCTCACATTGTGATTGGGATCAGATCTTCAAATTTCTTTTATAAGTTTTTATTTATTAATAGTCCAGGATTGTATTCCAACAAGTTCAATCTGATCTATCCTTTTAAATTTTCTAGTTATTATTTTTTCCAACTATTCATATAATTCATTACTTAAATCATTTATTTCCATGACTTTTAGTCTAATCCATTCATGTTAAACCCATCATTTTGCCGCTTTTTCTTAATTGTGTAGATATTTTTAATAGAAAAATTAAATAATTTGCAAGTAATAAAAAAATTAATCAATCACCGAGAACAAGATGCAAGATTTATGTGGAAAATCCTTAAGGCAAAAACCACGAGCTAACTCTGAATTAAATCTACTATTAAGAATATAAAGTACAAAACTCCTGAAGCAATCTCCAACAATGGAGAAATATAATAATATCTCTAAAAAACCCCATTCTTGAATGATCACAACAAAAAAAAAAAACACCGGAAAAATCTCATCTCCTCACCTCCGGTGCACGTAGAGAAGAAAAACCACTCTTTTTTCTTTTTCACCATGGCTGCTGTCACGGCCTCAACCGATCATCTTTGGCCGTGCGGCACCTGACATGCACCATAACGACAGGTCAGCCTTTCCTTGCAAGAACAGTTAGTGAATTTCTGTTTGCAGTACAAAGCACAGTGAAAATAATAAGAAGCGAGCAAAGCCGGAAAACATCCGCGGTACGAGCAATACGACACATGAAACCCATTTTGAGAGAGAAAAACATAAACTCTCTTAGATTGAGAAATGTTTACAACCATGGCCAAAACCAACACCAAGTGGCATTGTCTCATCCCAAAGACTCATTAGACCCTATTACAAGACCTACCCAAAATCTAAGGTTGATTGAGCCCCATGCCCAATACAGGTCTGGTGTGAATTCCTTGACTTCACTTAGCTTGCAGTGTCCTCTGACGCAACTGTAGCTTTAACCAGCCACCATTGGTCACAGTGCGCAGCAGTACCGGTCACGCGCGGTAATACCACGTGCCATTCTCGCCCCTGGCTCGGCAACGCTCCCAACCACGTGCCCACTTGCATACGCCTGTGTAAAACCTTGTCAAATCCGGAATCAGCTCTCGGTCTCCCGGCCTGATCAAGTGTCCCGCCCCGCTTAGACTTGCTAGAGATCCAACACTCTACATGATGAAGTTCTGCGACACTTGATTCTTGGTATGGGCGCGCCTACCCCGCGCGCTCATCAATCACGTGCACGCCCACGGTCCAGCGCGCGCGCCTCACGGTCTCAGTCAATGATCGTGCGGGATATTCCACCCGCCCTTAGTCCTGACACAACACACATGTCGCGCTAACCGCGAGCGCTACCAAATCCACGCAGCTGTGCGCCTTCGTGGCTTGGCCTATGTGATACTGTATGCCCGCTGACCAAGTATAAGGTCATCAACCCTTACCTCTACTTTATCCATGTCCACCTATTTAATTTTTTAAGATTTTCTTTATTTCCACTAATGTCTTTAATAATAATAATAAAATATGGGCCAGATCAAACTAACCAACTGTTCATATTTTTTCATTGTTTGTAGGCTTGCTCTCCTTCTTGCCTTTTCTTTATTTTAACCATTTAACTTAAATGAGAAAAATGAGCATTGTTATTGGAGTTCTAAAAAAATATTATATAAAAGGAAGAAAAGAGAATGAAGAGAGAGAAAGAAAATACTTAAGGCATGTTTGGTTGCAAAATAGAAAAATCTGGCATAATTTTATTACGTAAGAAGCGCAACTAATTATTACAGAAATTGTGGCATATTTTATTATTATAGAATGAGTGTTTGGTTAACAAAATAAAAAAATATCACATAAATATTTCACCCACTTTATAATGAGAAAAAATCACACACTTCAAAATAAAAAAATATTCCACTCCGAGTGGAATATTTTTTTATGCCATAATTCTCACATTATGACATAATTTTGTAATTTAAATTAGATACCCAAACAACCATTATGGCATAATTTTGTGAAAATATTATATTATGTCATAATGTATAATCGGCATAATATTTGGTTATCCAAACAAGACCTAAAATATAAAATAAAAAAATAATAAAAAGAAGCCGATGAGCATTTACAAAAAGAAGGATGAAAGAAGAAATAGATGGATATTGTTTTCACACTGCTTCATGAAAATAATTTGGTTTTTTCTATGTGTTGGAAATATTAATAGAGAACGGGAATTAAAGAGTTGGAACAGGAAAATATAAAGAGGTGTCCTGATATTCGAAAGATTTATATTTGTAGAATTCAAATTAATTTTAAAATTTGAAAAGTTTAACATATGTTAAGACTTCAAAAAATAATTTAACTACAAAAAAATTTTCAAAAAATTTCAAATTGCAAAAATTAATTTAGAATTAAAATGTATTTAACTATTAAAATTTCACGATTTAATTATGAAAATTTAATTGTTTCTAACTCTCATTCTTGAAGTCTATATAAAAGGCATTCTCCTCCAACATTGGGAGATAAATTACTGATGGCTTTCCTCTTCTAGTTTCTCTCCCACATTCGAATCTCTCCACCATTCATTTTAGAAGTTCTAAGTTTTAGGTTTAGTATAATAAAGTTTTCATGATTCAATATAGCTATAGTTATAAAGTACTACAATCTTGCAATCGGAAACTTTTGTATATGTTAGTTCAAACTCAATCACGGAAGAGTGATGAATCTACTTTAAAGAAACTATATAATACATATGCCTTGGCTATATTGTCTTTATCTCGTATTTTGTTTTGATATTAGGTTTTCTCATATTCTTATAAATATTTTTTATTTTTTTAATAAATCATATTTCTCCTAAATTTTCAAACAATATGTTATCTATTTTATCCCATTCAATTTTTGATTTATATGCAATATTGTTAAAATTAGAACATTAGAGAATAATAATTACTGGCAAAATAAAATTCTTTGTCTTCGATAATTGTTGATACAAATACAAGTGTAGGATAAAATTCAAAAATCAAAAAGTTAAAATTGCTTTTTTATATGTCCACCAGAAGCTTATTTAGTTTTGTAAGAATAAAACCACTAAGTCATTGTAAATATATTCAATGGGAACCGTAAGACTTTGGTTGCTTATTTATTTGTGTTTTTTGAGAAATGTGGACAAACTTGGCATGCATATAGTAGAAATGTTAATTCATCAACACATATTATGTACCTTTATCTTATGTGAGAGATTAAAACTTTTTTAACCGGTAAAAATACAAATACTTTATATAAGAGACTTAATAATTTTTTTAATTCATATATATATATATATATATTATTCGGATGAAGAACAAAGGCAAATTTTGGTAAAATTTGTCTCCCAAAAACAAAGAAAGAAATAAAGAAATAAGACTTCAAATGTAACATGGGGTTAAACTCCATGAAAGCAATCTAATTTGGGCTGATTAGACCCACCAAAAGTTCTTGGCATCCAACAGAAGCCTTTTGTGCTTTACCAACTTGGACAAGGGGACAGCCTAATGAAATTATTGCATGGCAAAATCCCTACCTATGCTTTTCTGATCTATTGTCTAAATATTGGACAACTTAATGTTTGTGTTGTTTGTAAGTTAGATATATATGGAAACTATTGATCATCTTTTTTGAGCCTGTCATGTTGTGAAGAAATGCTTTCAGATTGTGGTTGAGTACTTAGAGGTATTAATCACTTGAATGTGAGTAACCCTGCCACAGGGAATTGGCTGCTAGAAAGCATTGAGTGTACTGCAAGTGATGACTTTGCAAAGGGTTTGGTGGCATTGTGTCTTTGGGCCATCTGGTAAGCTAGGTGTGTGTTTATTTATATTCAGTTCATCAAGACACAAGGACAATGTTCTAATGAATGGAGTGACATTGGGTTCTTAATCATTGTTAATTTTGAGTTAATTCTTGTTGCAGGAGCAATGGGAGTGAATGCTTCTTCAAGCTTGCATGCTGAAGCTATGGGAATGGAGCTGGCGTTGGATCAATTAATGTAGGCGATGCAATCTAGCTAACACCGCAAAGACTATTGTGTGACTGCATCAACCTTTGCTACTTGTCTACAACGTGGTAATGAACGAGTCAATTAGAGCATCTCAGACACCTTGGGTACGTAGCATTTGGAGCTAGCCTCCTCGGACAATGTCCAGGCCTGGAACCAGAAGTTATAATTGGAAGAGAATATAATGTCGTAGCTGATGCACTGGCGGCGCATGGACGGAGGAACCAACAACTATCTTTATTTATACTACAAGGGTCTTGAGTCTTGACCTTCCCAGATGGCTGACAAAAGCCCAGCTGGATCGAATGAGGTTTCATTTTTAACAGTTCATTATTTTAGCTTAATATAATTCAGCTACTTTAATTTGTAGCTCCTCACTTTCCAAAAAACCAGCATCAATAAAACCTCATGTTAGCAGTTGGTTATATATGTATATATATATATGTAAAAGCACACATAAAGATATGCCACGAAATAATATAAACAATGGCATATATTAAAGCCTCAAAACATGGTTTTTATTCTCCTCATCTTGGCCCATAAAAAGGAATGTATGATACTTCAAATTATTAAAAAATAGTCATGATATATGTTAGAATACAAGAAAATTCATGACATTTTTCACTGACAGTGGAGATGAAAATTTATGATATTTTATTTTATAAGAGAAATAAAATGTCATAATATATCAACATAATTTGCTTATCTCATCAAGGATATAGGATATTTGCATTTGTGCCGAGAAAACAAGTTCAAATCTTAATTCACATAGAGTGAAGGTACAAAATTAAGTACATTGAGTTATTAACTCCATATTTATGTATGTTCATGATGTAACTTGTCTCTATTTTGTCAAAAAATAAGTATATCTAATTATTTAATTTTTTATTGGTGATAAAATTATTTCTAAATAACAGTATTATATTTAAGATATGTAACATATTTTTAAAATACGGATTAAACTTTTAGGTTTAAATCTCTTTTTTGAGCTTTCTCCTAAAGAGAAAAATATTTTTTTAAAAAAAATTAGATAAATCACACTAAATTAATAAAGCAATAGAAAACAGAAAACAAAAACAAATAGAAAACACAAATAATAACAAAATACAATCCACGAGGAGTGGATCTAAATGACAAAAAAAAAAAAATACAAGACAATAAAAAATAACAAAAAACAAAGTAGAACTATGAGCCCATGCATGGGCTGCGAAAGCAGCTCCAAACTAGGTCTCCATCTTTGAATGATCGCTTGAATCCATTTGTGTCCATAGGAACTCCAAGCTGCATTTTGTTGAAGTAGTTAAAGTAGCTACACTTTGATTGTCAGTGTCTGCCTTCCTAGCTAAATATGGGCTAGGGGCAAATGAACCGCGTGCTCCTCACCTTGTAACTCTACAAACTCCTATTCTTTATTTTCATAAATCTCCTCATATTCTTTGATATGTTGGACTTATTTCATATGAGTTGGATGATTTTTTGGCATCAAGTATCATGTCCCTTTTTGGTAAAAGAAATATGTAAGAAGGCGGCAAATCATCAAAAGCGGCACTTAATAATAGTTTCAACCAAAAAACACATTGCCAATTTGAGAAGGTGTTAGTTGTTGTAATATTTAAATTATTGTTTTTTGTAAAAGGTTCTTGATTGTTTATCCATTTTTATAAATGAAGAACATATGTATATATATTCTAAATAAAAGTTGAAACATCTGTCAATCTAGTGGATATTTACAAGATATAATTCTATGTATAAAAGGTTCCACATGTGTGATCGACACAACATAAATATATTGGTATGGTTTTTTGAAGTTATCAAAGACAATAAAATTTCGTCGCTTTTATAATATAACAATTTATTTATTTGGTTTATTGGTGGGATGGAAACCATCTCACATAATGATTGAAATTAATATAAAAATATTAATAATTGAAATAGTATTTATGAATGCAAGAGGCTAGGTAACATTTATATATATTGTTCAACTGATTAATTTTATTTTAAAATGTCCTAGATATTATAATGAAAGAGGAACCGAATGTTTTAAAACATAAAACAAATTAAACTGTGTTTTAGATGGATTTTAGGAGACTATTGTTTTTTTATTGTATTTTTCATAACATAATTAATCATGTAGTTAATTAATAAAAGATAAAATCATATATAAATTAAATTGTCCTCGTATTTTACGAGCTTGTGAAAACAATACTTCATACTTATATATATCTCTTATTGTGTGAGGCCATTTTTTTAATGTTCTTTTTCATTATTATAGATGAGTTTAATAGTTATATTTCTTTTTAATAAAATAGGCAAGCCGTAATATTTATATTATTCACCATGCATGAGATGGAATTTGAACATCAAAAAACTATCGTGTATTTAACCAACTTAGCTATATTTTTCTCTTGTTTTCTAATATGTTCATGTTTTATGTTTAAGGGAGCATAGGCAATTTTTTTTGTTTTTTGTTCCGTTCTATTGTTCTTTTTTTTGTTTTGCTTTTTTTTTATTTCATGTATTTGTCAGTCTATTTGTTTGTTGTTTTGTTCGTGGTATTTTTGTCTGTTTGTTCTTTTTCCATATTTAATAAATCAATGATTTATTTATTTTATTAAAAAAATTAAATAGTTATTTGGTATACAATCTAAAATTAACTTAAAAAATAATATAAATATAGATTGTTTTACTGCTAGCTTATGTAACTTCAATAAGTTTTTTAGTATCTGATAAATTGTTAAAAGATAAAAAAAAAAAACTAGCTATATTAATTATTATATATATTAGGGAAAATTACTGTTCACCCCTCGGGAATTTCAAAACTGGCCAAAAACCCCCTCCTATTTTTGCACACCCCGGACAGCCCCTCCGTTATAGTTTGGTTCCCTTCTACCCCCCGTCCGTCACATGAAATGGGTCCGTGTTACGAAAATCCATTTTTGCCCCTGCAAATGGTGGGAAAAAAACCCGCCCGATCACATCATGTCATGTCTGGCTTTTATGCATACATATGTGAGTTTTTTCCCCCTTTATGGTTTCTTGTTCGCTTAGAGAGCTTAGAAGGCGAATTACATAATTTTGTTCTTGTTCTCCTTTTCCTTCTGCTAAGTCGATATTATGGACAGTTTTTGTGCCATTGCTAGATACAACGGGGAGGGACGAGTGCTGACGTTCACCGCGTCAACTGAATGGGCATCAGTGTTAGGTGAGATTTGTGAGCGCTGGGGTCTCGATGTTTGTCGCGCGAGGGTGAAGTTCATCACACCCGATGGACATAATACGGTTTGCCCAATAGATAACGAGGTGGACTTCCAGCGCATGTGTCATATGTTCTCCATCCTCAAAGGCGGTGTAGTCGATATGGTTGTCGAGACGGATGACGTGCCACGGCAGCCTTCTGAAAACGAGTTATTGTCGTGGTAATGCGTTGCTCTAAAACAATTATGCAGTTGTATGTCAGTTAGTGTTTAACACTACCATTATCTCGTATTAAAGAATGAATTATCCGTTTAAATTGGGAGTCTCCGATTAATTTATCATGTTTTCGTGTAAACTATCATACACCGTTTGCATTATTACATCTATGTTTAACTATGCCTCGTTAACGTGTAAATATTAACTTAGGCGTTTAAATAAGTGGACTTTATGCTTAAATTCGATCGTTTGCGTTTGAACCGAAGTGCCGGCGAAATTCGGAATCGGGAGCGCTTCGTCCCACCACATGGCGACCCGGATGGTGTCCCATGCCCGCCATCGTCGTCGCGATCGACATGAAGTGTTGTCGTTGGACGTCGGACAACGTTTTGATGGCGTTGAACATTTCCGAGATACACTTCGCAATTTTGCTATCGGTCGGAATTTTGATTTCAAATTCGTGAAGAACGAAAAATACCGGGTCACTTTGTGGAATGCGCGGCCGGTGGATGTCAATGGCGCGTTCACGCATCAAAGGAATATAATAGAAATACCTTGGGAATCAAGACAACGGACCCGACGCACACCTGCGGTGGTGGAATTGGGTCGGGGTCACACCCGAAAGCGTCCAAAAAATGGGTCGGCGCACGAGTGATTCGAAGGCTGAAGGACCGGCCCTTGTACAAGGCCATCGACATTCGAAGGACATGTTGCGGGAGCATGGTGTCCACATTCCATACAAGCGAGGCTTGGCTGGGAAAAGAGCATGCCCGGGTGATCCTCGACGGCAGCGACATCTCCAGCTACGATCTGTTGCTTTGGTACGTCCATAAGGTGGCCGAGACAAACCCCGGCGGCGTCGCGTTTGTGGAAAGAGACGGTGAGCGTTTTAAACGTGCGTTCTTCTCTTTCGGCGCGTGCATTTTGGGGTTCAAGCGGGCATGCAGGCCGGCTCTTGTTTGTGGATGGTACTCACCTCCTCGGAAAGTATCGGGGTACTCTCTTGGGTGCCACAGGGAAGGATGGGAACAATGGCTTCTTCCACGTCGCCTTCGCTATTGTCGACAACGAGACCGACGCCAATTGGACGTGGTTCATTTCCAAGTTAGGTGATGCTTTATACGACGAAGGAGACTACCAAGAGACAATTACATTCGTTTCGGATAGGTCAAAGGGCCTTGTGAACGCTGTTGTTGAGAGTTTTCCCTTCATCCCCGCACGCGTACGCCTTCGGCACTTGGAGGCCAATTTTATGAAAGCCAATGGCAGACTTGGGAAGGCATTGAGGGAGGAGTCTTTGGTCCATATGCTTTCGTATCGCGTGGGCAACGACGGCTAAAGAATTCGATGACACCGTCAATGAACTGCGGGCCGTATCACCCGAAGCGTTTCGGTGGTTGATTGACAAATCCGACATGTCACACCGGTCGAATTATCTGTTCAAAGGTGACCGATGGGGCGAGATGTATTCGAATGTAGCCGAGTCGTTCAATGCGTGGATCAAAGAAGCTCGACACCTACCGGTGACGAAAATGGTCGACGCTATAAGGTACTCGAAGGTTAAATACATGTAACGCTTAAGCTTACCCGTTACACTTTAATGTTCGTTATCGGTGTTTAACATGCACCGTCCGCAGTTTGATATCGTCGTCGGTGTTTAACATTCACATTAACCCTTTAGTCCGGTAGAATCCTGTGTAAGATAACAAATGTTAATATCATTGTCTCGGTTTAAATAGCGTCGTATATGTTTTTCTTCTTCGATCTTTAGTTTATTACCGTTCTGTTTACTCCGATGTAGTGGTGTTTAAATATTCATATATTCGCGTAAATTTCTTTAAGTTTTCCGATATTCGTTGTGCAGTACAAGCTAATGCGCATGTTATGCACTCGCCGTGAGCAAGCGAACAAATGGGATACTTTCTTATGCCCGGACATACGTTCAAAGGTTGAGACGCTTGTGCGGGATAGCCGAAGTCTTCACGTTGCTCGCCGTCTCGCCGATCGTTACGAAGTGATTGACCGGTGCAAGTAACTCCGTAGACCTTGCTAGTAGAACTTGCTCATGTCGCAGATGGCAAGTTTATGGCATCCCGTGCAAACACGCTTGCGCTGCGATATTGGTGACGGACAACAATGTTCATCGTTTTATTAGCGATCACTTCACCGTCGACACTTACAAGTTGGCGTATAAGGAAGCTATATTTCCCATACCCGACAATGAGAGGCCCACGGACAACAATCGAGATCTGCTTTTGCGGCCGCCTGTGACGAGAAGGCAACCTGGTCGTCCTAGACGAAGGAGGATCGAGTCGCAAGCGTTTGATGTCCGCGAGTTACATTGCAGCCGCTGCCACGCGTCCGGTCACAATCGTAGAACTTGCAATGAAAGTGTCGCCGATTAGGCTTCGTAAAAGGATAATCTTTAAAGAGCACACATTTATTTCGTTATGACGCCCTGATATTTAAACATAGAATAAACGAATTTCGTTGTACGCACTGAAGTTTTAATTGAATAAACCTAATGTTAAATGGTGACACATTTAAAGAGTCACACAAATAGAAGCGTACGCAGTGGATGTTAAACGGGAAATATCGGTAATAAACGGTAACCAATAACGCTAAACAGGCACATCGCTTGTTGTCATTATTTTGTATTTGAACTTCCGGAAGGAATGTAAGATAGTGACGCATAAACAGAGACGTCATATTTAAACAGATACGGCGGCGAGTTTTACACATCTTCGGCGGAATGTTTAACGGAGACGTTGTATGGTAACACAAATTGAAGCGTACGCAGTGAATGTTAAACGGGAAATATCGGTAATAAACGGTAACCAATAACGCTAAACAGGCACATCGCTTGTTGTCATTATTTTGTATTTGAACTTCCGGAAGGAATGTAAGATAGTGACGCATAAACAGAGACGTCATATTTAAACAGATACGGCGGCGAATTTTACACATCTTCGGCGGAATGTTTAACAGAGACGTTGTATGGTAACACAAATAGAAGCGTACGCAGTGGATGTTAAACGGGAAATATCGGTAATAAACGGTAACCAATAACGCTAAACAGGCACATCGCTTGTTGTCATTCTTTTGTATTTGAACTTCCGGAATGTAAGATAGTCCGAATTAATGACACGGGAATTTGATACGGCGGTGAAATCCCAAGTCACGAATGCTAATTCATTACCATCTCTTTCCCAATTACATTTGAATTCAAAATCCACACGTAAGCATCAATGCACGGAGTACGTTAGGCGAACTTGCGACCCCTAAACTTCTATTTAAACAATAAACGGAAATCAAAGGCACATCCACATATTACACGAGAGAAAGAAGTATGTACAAGTCCCTCCTCAACGAGCTCGCCGAGAGAACCCGTAGGCCGTCGCCGGAGTACTCAACCGTTAGGGAGGGCCCCGACCACATCCCCGCCTTCTTGGGCACGGTGTCGGTTGATGGGACCACTTACTACAGCCCTTACCCCGCGAAAACATCGAAGGACGCCCGAACACTGCGGCCGAGGTGGCGTACAATGACCTCCGTATTCCATACCCCGGGAGGATGAATACGCGTCCCGCTGCTACCGCCGATCGACTATGTGGAGGTAAGTCATACCGTAAGACTTCGCGTCCATGTTACGGGAAATTTATTTATTTTCTAAATTGTTAAAAGCCTTCATTGCGGGGCCTCGCACCGCAACGCCTTCGGATGCGGCGCCTTCACTCACC
The DNA here is from genome assembly GCA_902712375.1 of Dioscorea dumetorum. Taxonomy (NCBI): domain Eukaryota; kingdom Viridiplantae; phylum Streptophyta; class Magnoliopsida; order Dioscoreales; family Dioscoreaceae; genus Dioscorea; species Dioscorea dumetorum. The sequence goes on from CACTHL010000041.1 coordinate 62,880, forward strand.
GCGAGCACTCCAACAGCGAAGAGTTGGAGTGCTTTTCGGAGGACATGCTCGTCGAGCTTGCGGAGAAGGAAGTCGTCCTCTCCGAAAAACTCGACCGACTAAGAACCCGCACGGCCCAAGTGAAGAAGCTCATCCGAGGGACCGAAGGGGATATGATAATGTTTTTTCGGTTTTTAGATGTATAAATTAGTATGCCTACGCTGGTTGTAATAGAACTCCGTTTCATCTAAAAATTTTGTGAAGGAAAGAAATTTGTTCCCCTGTTACGTTTTGATCTTTACACCGATACGTGTTTATTTCAACATCGGCACTAAATTATAAACGTCGACGCCTGTAAAAGGGTGGGCCACAATATTTGAAAAGCGAGAGTGTTTGTAAATAGCGAGAATAGTTTTCACACAGAGTCCTCGATGTGTGAGGAAGACAATTCAAACATAAACATCGAATGTTAAGTGAAGACACACGCTAATAAGCGGTGTCATGCAATATTCAACGGGGAGAACCCTCGTTCTCGTTCGTCGATAGTTAACCGCAGATATCGATAGTTAAACGGTAAAGTGTAAGGGTAAGTGATGACGGTTATATTTAAACAATGATGGCGAGTTTCATAGATTAAATACCTCATTGATGTTTACAAAATAGGTTCAAAACCAGAAAATTTGCATTGGAAAATGCTGAAACGTCGCATGCATAAATGGAGTTGAATTTAGGCTAGTTACGGTATAACGTAATCAACTAAACTATGCAATGTGAATTTATTATTAATTACTCCAATTTAATGTTGAAATGGGAGTCAGAAAGCGTGAACGTAACCGATGCCATTTACTATATTCCATTTATTTCACCGAAAACCAATGCCTTTTTTTTACAAATAGTTATGATTGTATGTAAGCATCAAGCGAAACAAGATACGACGAGATATTATCCACATCCCACAACAATGTTTAAGTAACGTCTAGCGAGACTTTTGCCAGATGACACGCCGGCCCTCGCCGGAGTACACCACTCTCCGTGAAGGCCCCGACACCAACCCCGTCTTCCTGGCCACGGTGACGGTCGACGGGACCCCTTTCTCCGGTTCTTCATCTGCGGAAAGCGCCGAGGAGGCGCAGAACATTGCTGCCGAGGTGGCGTTCAAGCAGCTGTGCCCTTCAGGCAGTGTGGAGATTACCAAGGCCCTGGTTGCTGACGATGACGTATCTGACGCAGGTAATGCATACTGTAAGACTTGTCCGTTGAGTGTAAAAACAAAAAAAGAGCCACCTTCCATACGTAAACCTTCAACTCTTCATTGTAGGGCCTTCACGAGCCGTCGAGGATTACACCAGTGGTGAAGAGTTGGATTGGGTTTTCGAACACCTGGTCCGTGCACTAAACGCAAAACTTGAAGGAATAAAAGATCGAAAGGCACGTGTGGAAAAGCTGGTCCAAGATTTGAATGACAACAAAAGGGGGGAGTGAGATTATGTTCGAGTTAATGTCGTTTGTAAATTGCGCCATCTAAATGGAGTTCTCTATATTTAAACGGCAATCGCCCGAATCCAAACGTAGTCATTAATATTTAAACAGATTAATCTATATTTAAACATACAAACCTAAACGGTCATTTTTATTACTCACGGCGTGACTCATTAGCCAATATTAATTACTTTCACCATTAATTATGAAAACTAAAATCGCCGCACATCTATTTCAAATTCATGTAATTTCCGTTGCGAGAAGCGTAAGTTGCGGATATTTGTGAAGCAATTATGGTCACATCGAATCGAATAGCAAACGGAGACTCCTATAATTATAAGGGAACTCTAAAGAGTGAACATCACGAACTATAATTGAACAGAGCCAACGAAGTTTAAACGGAGAGCAAATCATTTTGGAGGCCTTTATATTTGAAAGTTAACACCGATTGCTAACCGGATACTATTACCTTTAGCGCACAACTAATATGTTTATGTTAGGATGATGAATTACATGATAATGAATTACGCAAACTTATTTTATTGTCGATGACCGATATGTGACAATAACGACATGAAATTTTTTTTTACCGCAACGTTAAACGTTAACAATAGCGACAAGTTAAACGACGGATTCGAAAGTTAAACGTTATTCTTAATGTGAATGTTAAGTCTTAAAGTTAAACAGATACGTAAACGGGGGATATACATTCTCGAGTAATGCATGCATTCGACGAAGTGTTGTGAGATAGCATTGGGAAAGTGTGCATTGGTTAACCCGGCGGTGGACGTTATCGTTATCTCGTTACGATTAAATTCGCTGTTTTGGAATTCAAACGTCGCATAGTTATTGGCATCGACTCGAGAAATAGTGCAAACGTCCGTTGAATACATTTGTATTTAAAGAAGAATCGGAAACAAGAAACGCACCCGGATATTACTCGCAGATCTAGCAGTATGTATGTGCCAATTCTCAACGCGTCATCGCCGTAAGACGCACCGCTCCACGCCGGCGTACTCCACAACCGGGGAAGGCTCCCCGGGCGCCTCCGCTTTCGTGGCAACGGTCACGGTGGATGGGACCACGTTTTCCGGCCCGCAGAACCGATTGAACGTAAGAGGCGGCCCGTAACGTTGCCTTGCCCTGGTGGCGTTCTACGAGCTATGTCCCGCGCAGCTCGGGACGAGCGGTGCGTCCCCGCCGATGTCTATGCGTCTTTAGAAATATTTATCTAAATCGTTCATATCTTCTTTGCAGGGGCGATGACCTATCCCCGGGAGCGGTTCCTCGAAGATTTGGTCGGGGATTTGACGGAAAAAGCAAGCATCTCTCTCCGCAGTAACTCGAGCGAGTGGTATCCCATAAGAGGGATGTGGAGAGGCTGCTCCGTACGCGAAAATGTATAAAACGGAATGACGGTTTTTGACCCGCTTAGTGTAGTTTTCATCCATCAAATAAGAACTTTTTGCTTAGTGTGATATTTTAACTTCGTTCTTACTCTCTCGAAATGTTAACCGTTGCGGACGCATGTTAAATGTACCACGCATGAATTTTAAATGGAGAACAATGTTCCTTAAGCAAATTCTAACCATTCGTGCGCATGACAAGCACGGTTTAAATAGAGACGGACGCGAGTAAACCCTATCATGAAACGTTTAAATGGTAATATTCAACGGGAACGGTGATATTAAACCAGTAACGGCGAATGATAAACACAGATTGCCTTCTTGGCCTGATAATTATAAATTTTAAACGGTTACAACAACACGTAATTGGTGACACACCGAAAAAAAATAAAAATTCCGTACTTGAGGACCCATAGCGCGGTTCATGAAGACAATTAAAAAGTTACATATAATAGGGTCTCTCACCTTTAAAAACAAACAGCGCAAGTAGAATAGGGCCTCACCCGTCGAAGAATAGCAGTGAATATTAAACGAGGACTGTAATATTAAACATGTAACGACAAAAGCTAAACAGAGAATACCTTGTTTAACCGCTAGCTCGCATTTTAAACGTAGACAACAACACGTAATGGGCGACATACATTGAGAAAAGAATTCCGTGCTTACGGACCCATAGCGCAGTCGATGTAGACATTTATAAGTTATGTATAATAGGGTCGCTCACCTTTAAAAGCAGACAACGGAAGTAGATTACGGTCTCTTTCATTTAACGACAGCCTCCATGTTTTAAACAGGGACATAGGGAGTTAAACGCTTACCACTAATATCTAAACAAGGAGTACGTGATCAACCCGGTCCCCCTGGTGTTAAACGGTAACGGTGTATATTGCACGGAGATCCGTATTGTTAAAGTGTAACACAATGTTTTAATAATGACAACGTCATTTTTTTACGTAAGTACTTAATTTTATAAAGCAACGACGACCCTCAATCGGTACCATGGAATTTTAAGCAAAAAATGATTGAATATGAAAGAATAACGAACATTATTAGATGTACATTGAAATTTCTGCCATGTCGTTGGCAAAGAATGAATTGAATCAATTGAAATGAATTTCGACAAAACTGTTTTACTTCCCCACAGCTGGACCCTACCCGCGTTGCTTGATGCCGGATGCTCGTCCTTCCTTAAGTATGTGGGCAGCGTACTTCAATCGCAGATAGGGGACGTCCGTGTGCGCTATCCGGAGCTTTTCACCGCGGAGCAATTGCTCGATAAACCGCATCACGTAGACGGCGCATCGCCGACAGTGCCTTTCTTTTGACGCGGTGTGTCGTCATCGTGAACAAGCGGGCACGTGCCGTCGCCGTCGTGCCGTACTCCATTTCGAGACAGTGTCGAATAGTTCCCGCTGTCGCATTATACAAACCGATGTTAGAATAGAAAGCATCTATGTCACTCGATAATCGAAATCTATATCGCAGAGAGCTTACCATTGCTACCGCGTCTCCGTTGTACTCTTCACTTGGGCATGAGGTGTAATGCCCGTACTCTTTCTTGTTATTGTCGAGCACCACGACATGGAAGTGGCCATTCAAGATTATGGGAAGGATGATGATGTCAACGTCATTGACGACCTTGGTGGCATCTCCGATCATAGCCAAAGTCGTCTCATGTGCGTCTTCCACCTTCGACATAAACAACGCCAGTGGTCGAGTGATGGAGGCGCGCTTCTTATGAGGATATGGCTTTACGTTAAGTGTGTCTTGTACGATGCACACGAAGGCGTCCAACACATCATCTCGTCACCATCTCTTTCCCGTCGATCGAACGAATAGGTTGGCCCGGGTGGTGCCGACATAATCATTCCTCCAGCACGACGGAAGGCGGTTAAACGGCAACACATGCGATTGATTAATAACACGTAGACGTTAAGTGGAAACAACACATACGTAAATGATAATGTATAGGGGTAAACAAGTAATATCGTTAGTTAAACGATATATTACTATGTTATATGGTAACGACCGTAATTAAACGGAAACGCAACAACGTAAATGGGATGATCTCTATATAAACATTAACATCTACACTATCACACTTACTCGTCCATGGGGAAGTTGAGGAAAATCTTGATCGGCCTCCTTCTCGAATACGTCGAGGCGCGATTGACCAGCGTATTTTTCTTCGCCGGAACGAAGTCTTTCCGCACTTCTTCATACTCGCTGGTTGGCGAAGGTGACCGATTTCTTTTTTTTCTCGGCGACGTTCCCTTCGCCCCCGGCAACGGCCTTTATTGAGATCATCCGTAGATGCTTCTTGCCGTTGCGGGATCGCGCCCACACCGGATGTGGCAATGTGGGTCGGTCGTTCCTCCGTGGGAAGGAGCTCCTCCACAATAGAGGCAACGGTCTTCTCAACCGCGGCCAAGGCAGCCTCATCAAGGGGAAGCACACCCTCGGGTGGTTCTTCATCTTCAAAATTAGTGGCCACCACCCCGGATGCGCCGTTGTCGGCCGCCGCCGGCTCCACCGCGACGGGGATTTCGGAGTCTTCCGCAGACGCGGCATTGCCAACGGGGTCTACAATCTCCGCCACCGGGCGGTGAAGTCATCAATCGCAACGGTCTCAACAACCGCATCGCCCGCCGGTGGTGCCGCCATTGTTTCATCCTCGGCCGGTGGTGGACACACGGGCGGTATACTTTTCGTCGCCTTTTGTGCAAGCCTCTTCATACGTGGCCTCGTCATACGTGGCCGTCTTGGAATGGCCTTCACGACGAAGTCGTCGTCCTTAATTTCCAACGGCTCATCCGTCCCGGGCAAGGTCACGTATTTGTCCCGACGGTGCAGCCCTTTCAAACGAATCAAACCTTGCCTCCAATGCCTCAACCCGAGCGACAATCTGCGGGAAAGCGTTCATCATCACCCGGCATGCCCGCATAAAGGATGTAGTCACGTCGTCGGCCGATGACGTCGGTTGGGCTACCGCGGTCGGGGGACTCGGGGATCCGGGTGACTCTCGTTGTCGGCCGGTGCGGGTGTTGCCAATTGGCGGGGTAGGTGAGGGCCTATCCGACGCCGAGGGTTGCATGTTGGGCCGGGAAGGGGGGGAACCACGTCGGCGCGAACGGGCGGAAGGGGTTGGCATCTCCGCTTGCGGTCGTGCAAGTGGTTCCCGCGCAACAAGCATCCATCCGCCAATTGGCCCCAACAAAAGTCTCCTCCACAAGCATTCGCCGGGACCGGCTCGAGAAACTAACATATATAAAGAAAACAATCTCGGACAAATCATTCAATTTGATCCAAAACAAACGTATTTAAACATTTGACATATATACGTAAACGATATGGCACACATTTAAACGGAGTATAACAAGGTTAAGCGAAGACACCAAACGTTAAACACAAACTACATTTCCTACACGGATAAGCCTATCGTTAAACATTAACCGCTCTTTGTAAACACATTAACACCGATTTATTACCTCTTTTCCTTCGAGAGCCGACCAACCGGGTTTCTATCGTCGCGTGCTTCCGGTAAGTACTTTCGCAAGAGCACAAGCACCCTTGGGGTCTTGCCGAAACGGGCTTTCTTGCCGGTTCCGGTCACCTCGTGAAACCGGATGGTCGGCGCGATCGAGCAACCCTTAATGTACCCCGTGTTTACCTTCCCCCTCGCATCCGGCTTGCACTCGAGCGGCGGCTTGTGGAACGTCCTCCATAAGCCATTTGTGCGTCGCCCGCGCCCATGCGTACCGCCCCATGCCGGGTAGATCGTCGACATAATCAACGATCCAAGTGGGCACCGAGCATGAGGTATTCGGGAAGAGGATTGTCCCCATGAGGTACGCCATCAAGAGTTTCACAAAATCCTCCTCTCCCCCCTCTCGTCCAACAAGACGCTCAAGAGTGCGCCTAATGGCGTCCCCGTGTCTGTCGAAGCTTTTCGAAAAGTATCTCCCTTCGAAAGCCGACGGTGTCTTCTTCTTCTTAAACGGGACCGCGTCTCCGTCGCAGCGCAGACCCATAACGAGAGCCACATCCTCGAGCTCGAGCCGAGCGGGCTCGCCCGATCCCGAATTTATTGGTGCGGCCATCGTACTCCTCTGCAAGCGAATCGAGAAGGGCCCTCTCTTGGAATACAGCTTCCACCTCAGTGAATGCCGCAAACGGTGTCCTTTGGATGATCTCCCAATGTCGAGAGGTCATGTGGACTTTCAATTCGGCCAAGGTCTCCACCACCGGTGTCAAGTAGCATCTCCCGTTGACTAGGTTTACCGCCATAATCACAACGCTGCAAAAATGACAACACTTGTTAAACAGATACATCAAACGCTACACAGAGACAAATGTTTTACACGAAAAGCTCAACACTTAAATAGAGAGATGCACCGTTAAACGGAGACAAACTCTTTTAAACACGAACTCATTTCATCAAACGGAAATCTCTTTTACAAACTGCAACCATATCAAATGGAAGGGGAAACACACATTGTAAGCATTACACAAACAACAACAACCGATATCTCTTTCAATGATCGTGTGCACAACCGAAAACCCTAAACCCTAAAACCCTAACCCTAAACCAAAACCCAAAACCCAAAACCCTAGAAACCCCAGCCGAGAAATTCCCCCGCACACTAGAACCACGCAAAACAAAACCGAGGAATATCTCTGTGTAACAGAGTACTTCATATAAAAGCCTTGCTTTAGACACAGCTTCTGCCATACCTTGAACTGCAAACTGATGGAAGTGCAGGATACTTGCGCACGGTGGACTGAAGTTACAGAGGATGTCGAAGCCGAGAGAGCTTCGGAGAGGGAAAAGCTGAAGAAAGTTAAGCAAAGAAGAAAAACGAACACTGCTCTCTGCCTCTCTTGGGATTCCCATTACCAAAAACCCTCCACTTCCTCTCTAACCGGCTTAATGATTGCACCACGATTTCCCATGCAAGGTAGGGGCAATTCCGTCCGTGAATTTGAAAAGTAACTCCGTTAACCACCGTTTCATACTTTGGGGGTTTGAAAATCATTGTCTTTAAAAGGAAGGGGTTTTTATGGATTTGGAAATTAACGGGATGTTTTTGGCCATTTCCCAAACTTTGGGGGTGATTTTCGCCATTACCAGTATATATTATTTAAAAAATTGGAAATAAATAATGCACCACAAAAGCCCATGCAGGCCTAAAATTTATCTTCGTCTTATCCGTCCAATGGTAAAAGATATATGATACAGCGTAGAATATTACAACCAGTGACGTTTTAGCACCGCATACAAATTGATGTTTGTGATATTTTATTATTTTAAGAAATAAAATTAAATCTTTTTGTTATCTTTATCTCAGCCTTCTTCTTCCTCAACTATTCTTCTCTGCATCTTCTCCTGTTGGTTAGGAAAAGCCCAAGTAAGTCCTTTTTTTTTTTTTTGCTTGTTATTTTATTGTATTTTGTTTCATTAAATTGTTTTTTTTTTTTTAATTTCAAAGGTATGTTTGATGTTAATAAGGAAGAGATGAAGAGGTGGTTGTTGAGTTTATATGGTTGGAGTCATGAAGTTTTGTGGTAAAAACAAAAAATTTGCTAGTGAAAGATGAGGGCTAAGCATATCAAATGAGATTTTGGGGGAATTACTTTTAAATTGTTTGTTTTGTTGATGTATTATTTTTTTTTTTTAATAGAAGATCTGATCGCAAGCACACACCAAGTCTTTAATTTGTAAAATAGTTTTTTTTTCTTAACAAAAAGTTTATTTTTAAAATTTTTATATTTTTTTTTAGGAATTAGTTTTTCTTCTGTGAGCATTGGAAAACTGCAATTTGAATAGAAAGGTGGTTTTTAAAAGACATAAATTAAGTTTATTCCAAGATTTTCTTTATTCATTATTTTAATTTAAATTTTTTTAGAGAATTACAAACAAAATCATATTTTATCAATTTTATTTATATCCCATCAAATCAATTCTACTCTTGGAAAAGAAGTATGTTCAAATTTCAACTTGATTAGAATAAAAACAAAAGTGGGTTGAAAAAATTAATTTTATGTTTGTGCATTTTTCTAACATGTGATTTGTCAATATTTTGTTCCATTTTTTTTAAAATAATAATAATAATAATAATAATATTATTATTATTATTATTATTATTATTTAAGTATTAAAAAGAATGTATGAACTATATATATATATATATATATATATATATATATATATATCAGCGCATGGCTCACTCTGATCATAAGCAGCATCATCATCATCATCATCATCATCATCATCAACAGCAGCATGGGACGTCCACATGCACTTCTCCTGCCATTTCCAGCGCAAGGTCATGTCCTCCCTCTCATGGAGCTCGCCTACCGCATGGCCTCTCAAGGCTTCATCATCACCTTCATCAACACCCACTTCAATCATGCACGTCTCCTCTCCACCACCCCACCACCACCACCTTCAAATTCAATCAACTTCATCTCAATCAGTGATGGCATGCAACCTGGAGATGACCGCAATGACATCGCCAAGCTATGCCATGCACTAATGACATCCATGCCTCTCCATCTCCTTCAACTCATCAACACTATCAGTATCCAAGAATCCGATAAACCGACGTGTTTCATCGCCGACGAAGGCATGGCCTGGGCTTTGGATGTCGCCAAGAAAACCGGTCTTCGTTCCGCCGCCTTCTCGCCTGCCTCCGCCAACACCTTCACCACCATGAGGAGCATCCCTTACCTCATTGAACATGGCATCATCAATGAACATGATGGTACTTTTATAATATATATATATATATACATTCATTTGTTTGATTAGTTTTAATTTAGTATGTGTGTATTCATGGTGTATATTCTTAATTAATTAATTAATTATCAGGGTCTGCAGCTGCAAAGGAACCTGGACAAGAATTCATATTAAGTCCAGGGATACCTCCAGTGAATGTTGATCATCTTTCTTGGAATTGTTTCCTTGATTCTGAATCCAATAAGACAATATTTCAATATATTGTTAATAACAACAAGGCGATGAAGAATGCGGAGCTGGTCATCTTCAACTCATTCTATGAAGCAGAAAAGGCGGTTTTCGACTACTTAAACTCTTCCAAGATGCTACCCATAGGGCCATTGCTCTCTAAGCATAGTCCTTCTATGTCTCTTTCAAGATGTTTTTGGGCTGAAGACAAGACCTGCAAGAGCTGGCTTGATGAACAGCGTGATAATTCTGTTATTTATGTGGCTTTTGGTAGTTTGGCAATTCTTGATGAAAGGCAATTCCTAGAACTTGCTTTAGGGTTAGAGCTGAGTGGCAGGCCATTTTTATGGGTGGTTAGGCAGGATATAATAGGAAAGAAGACTGCCACCGGCTTGCCGGAAGGGTTCGGTGATCGTATCGGTGATCACCGGGGAAAGGTTGTTGAGTGGTCTCCTCAGCAGGAGGTTCTTGCACACCCTGCATTGGCTTGTTTCATTACTCACTGTGGATGGAACTCAACAATGGAAGGTGTGAGCAATGGTGTGCCATTTCTTTGTTGGCCTTACTTTGCTGATCAACATTTGAACCAGACTTACATTTGTGATGTTTGGAAGACTGGCTTGAAGATGATGCCTGATGAGAATGGTTTGATCACAAAGGAGGAGATTAGAGGTAAGCTGGAAGAGTTAATGGGTGATGAAGAGATAAAGAAGAGGGCCCTTGCTTTGAAGGAAATGGCCATGAAGAATGTTGACAAAGGAGGGGCTTCTTCTGAGAATTTTATTACTTTAATTACTGCCATGAAAGGTGATGCAGTCTGATGAAATTAGTTGGTTGGTATGTATTTCCTCATTTTGTTCATCATCATTTTCTTCTTCTTCTTCTTCTTCTTCTTCTAAATTCAAAATGAATATGTGTGTCATGAATATATTCCCCTTTTAGATTCCATATCAAGTTCCACATTCACATGTAAACTGTTCATTTATTAATACAACCCTTTTAAATTGTAAATATTATTCAACCATATATAGTTAAATTTATCTGCTGAAAATAAGTTGATCAAGCGGATTGTTTGGTTTATAAAAAAAAAAAAATGTATTCTTAGAATTGTTTAATATAAAATTTGTTTTTACTCACACCTTCACAAAAAATCTACAAGAAATTGGATCTATTAACACCAGAAGTTTCTGTGTACAATATTTTTGTCTTAATAAATAAAGAGGAGGGTCACATGCTGCTTGTCTGAAGTTTGTGAAAGCAATTCACATGTGACATCGCAGGCCAAGTATCAACTTGGTATTTGTTTGTCCAAAAAAAAAAAGAAAAAAAGCATCAACTTGGTATTTGTTTGTCCAAAAAACAAGAAAAAAAAAAAAAAAAGCATCCAGTTGGTATTTGGAAGTCAATGTGAGAACAAAAACTCCAAAAAAGGTTGTGGTTGCTGAAAAGCCGGCGTTTTCTGCTGATTTCAATCATGGGATCACTTGAAGGCAATGTGTTTTGAGACTAAAAGATTAATTTTTTTTATACATATGTAATTATTTTTACAATGTCTAATTATATTGTTTTTTTTTATAGACAGACCATATAGAGTTAAGACTTGTATACATATGTCATATAATAATTATTTTCATGAGAAGAAATTGGTATTTTATTATTTTTATTCTAAGTTTTTGGAAGAATAAAAATAAAAACATGATAATAATTTTACAAACAATAAAAAATTTGTTTCTAATCATTTTAGTATTTTCTAATATTTTTATTATCATGCTTATATTTAGCAGACTATTTACTAACGTGGTTTGGTATGATCATGTTGTCTTCCATTGTGGTTATTAAAAAAATAATTAATGATTATTTCAAAAAAAAAATAATTAATGATATTTTAACTACTTTTCCCACTTGTTTTACATCATTCACAATGGAAAGTCATTGTGTATTTTTTAAATTTAATTACTCACTCCACTAACCTTGCATCATCTACAACACATAGATGATATATGCATCCGCACATTGTGATAGAGTTTATTGGCTTTCATGTGAATAAAAAAATAAAAAAAAAATGCGTAAGTAAGGCACTGTAGATGATGATTAATGAGAACATGTTAAAGAAATTACACTTTAATTTATATAAATTATTTTATTAGAATTTTTATCTGTTATATTATGATGAAGAAAAAAAAAAGGGGAGAATATATTTATATATATCACCGACTGTGAACGAAACACGTATGAAGAGCAGGTACGAGCATGATTGCAACGGTATATTTAATAACATTTGTATTTTTCTCAATAAAACACAAACACTTTACATCTCATATTAATAAATGAAAATGACTATTTGTTTTTATCTATAATATTTTAAAAAACTATATATATATATATATATTTTTATTAATTTAGATGGATAAATAGATGAATGGAAGTATGTAACGTGAAAATTACTTCGCAGCTAGACATCTAGCTAGCCTGTCGTTTGCACCAACCTCACAACACCAAATTTCTCATGTTAGTTGTGTTTTAAATTTAAATAATGAAAAACAACAAATTTTACATAGCTCAATAAGTGAGAATAATTCTATGCAAAGAGAGCTAGGTTAGGTCATCCACCACCACACTTATTTCAAGTGGCCATATTTTACTATTTTAGCTGACATATTTTATTTTGTTTTTCTAATCTTAAATGGCATGCTTACCTTGTGAAATATTTATTCATAATTATTTTACAATATTATTATTTATCCTTTCTTTCTCTCCAGGAAGATATTTACAACTTAAAAACCATTTATAATCTCGTTATGAAATAGATTTACTAGTAATTATAAGATTAATTTAATTTTGCTTAGTAAAATGAATGCATTGGCTTAAAATTATATAAATTGCTTTTTCTTATGCATGAAATTTGTTCACAATCTCTTGAATAGTGAATTAAGATATATTTATAATCTTCAATCAATAGTGAATTAAGATAAATTTTGATAAAAACTAACTTAAACAACCAATGAATTCTCTTTATGTATATGTACAGTGAATAATACAAACTGTTTAAAATTTATTAGAAATAAAACCTCATGAATATTTGCTTTTTTAGAAATTAAGATCAACTATAAATATAGCAAACTAAAAATATCAACAAAAAGTCATATATATCCACATAAATTGATAAAAAAACCAATATCAAGATGAACTAAAAAAAATATATATATATAGAATCGTATTAATTTCATTAACAGTAGCAAGTTCGGGAGTTCGTTTAGAACGCTTCATTAAGTCTGTTTTATTTTTGTATTTATTTGTTTTTTTTAATAAATTCATGGTATATTTATTTTTTTTTGTAAAAAAAGTAGTTTAATGAAGAGAAAGTTTATCTCCGTTCATAAAGTTCCTTTTACATGTCCCTTCTCAAAATTTGCATATTCATTATATCTCATTTATTAATAATTTTTTTAAGAACTTTTTTATTATCAACTTGGGCATGTTAGTTCACATTGTTAAAATTATTTTTTATGATAACATAAAATCAAGCCCATTTAGATAATTATAGTAATCCATTTAATCTTATGTTAATTTAAAGGGAGTTTTTATATTTTATACAATTGGGTATGAGTACCAAATCTTATAAAATTAAAGATGCAATTAATTTTATAAATGTAGTTTTGAATGTTTCTAAGTATATAACAAGTATTGCAAATTGGTTTTCCAATTTGCATAACCCAATCATAAGAAAGAGTGACCTTTGAGCAAATTGGTAAAGAGGAAAGCATCCCTGGATTAAAAGATATTATTTCTGGTCTATAATATAGAAATTAATGCACTGAATGTTGAGTTTCTTTTGATCCTAATGAAAATCATAACATAATAGAATCACTTGTTGGTAAAAGAGATTATTGAAGATGGAATAGATAAATCAGTTGATCGATGGTAATCAAAATCCAGATAATAGTTGTATTTCACAAAATATTTTTTCTAAAGGTATATATTTTTCAGACAATGGAAACCATCAACATGCAAAGAAAAAAAAAACAAAAAAAATAAAACAAAACCAAATATGGTGTGTACTTTGGAAAAAAAATTTAGAACAAGTTTGAATTTAATTCATAAACATAGAAAAAACAAAGGATTTTAAAAAACTTCAATGTTATGAATTTTATATAGTATTATTTTCATGTATTCGATGAATTATTAATTCATATTTTCATTTGATCCCAAAGAGTTTAAAAAAAATTATTATATTATGCATTTAGGGATACATATAAATATATAACTTTTCGTGCTCTGGTTATTTCTAACAAGGCATTCTTGATCCTTTGGTTTCTCATGTAATGATCCAATACAATGACTCAAAGTAAAAACATATTTTCTCTCATACTTATTTAGATGATGAAATATAAAAATGGTTAAATCCATACCAGCTCAATCTTTATCTATGTGTCACTGTCATTTACATATGCATATGTGATCATGCCAAAACATCTAGTCAAATGGGTAATAGGTAAATATTTCTACACTATCCCTTATAGTCATCAGAGACGGAGGAGGTTAGGTTATTGAAAGAGGATTATCTCTTTAAAAACGTAAAATCACTCATTTCATTCAATTTATATTATTATTATCATAGTACATACATAAGATTGGTTTTAATTATTCTTTCCACTTTGCACTTAGATCGCATCATCCACAGGACCACACTAGATTAGGTGTATATTTTAAAAAAAAAAATCAAAAGTGAAAATTATAATTTTTATAAAAAATATTGAGGGTCCCTAATCACAATATTGATTGATGTAAGTGGCATATTTATCTTATAAAAATAAATAAATAAAATTAAAAATTTTAAAAAAATATCAAGATATATAATATTGTGATTAACTCTTTGGGGAGAAAGGTGAAGAATAATTTTACTATTTCCATTTGAAGATTTTGGGTTTGTGCCGCTTGTCACGCTAGAAAAAATAAATAAATCAACAAATTCGGGGCCCACATAAACCATATCTTTGGTCTTCACCATCATCATAAATCAAGCCATTTATCACTTGGAAAACAAATTAACAACAATAAGAAGAAGCTTGAGAGAAGTTTAAAAAGATGAGTGGGAGTGCTCCTTCTAATTATAAAGCATCAGTGCTGAAGGCTCAGGTCTCCGGCGAGCGCCCAAATGAGCTGCCACCCTTATTTTCTCCGGCGGCTCGCCGGACGAGAGAGCCCACCCTGCCGGAGTG
The DNA here is from genome assembly GCA_902712375.1 of Dioscorea dumetorum. NCBI lineage: Eukaryota > Viridiplantae > Streptophyta > Magnoliopsida > Dioscoreales > Dioscoreaceae > Dioscorea > Dioscorea dumetorum. Next base: position 77,930 of record CACTHL010000041.1, read on the forward strand.
GAAGGTTGTCTGCCTTGTCAGTGAGTATGCCTTGCCTCCCATTCTGCGCTGCTCTCACCGCTATGGAGGTTGCCTCTAATAATGTTCACAATTTTTCTATGTTTATATTTTTTAAATGTTGACGTTGGGTGATGTTTGTTGCAAAGAACATGCATGTTTTTTTTTATGTGAAACTACTACATGTACATATGTGTGCACTTAAATAAGTGGATAAATCACATTTTCTATTATGATGATAATCTGTTTATGGGAATATTCACTTTCTGTGCATGATTGTAGCTATTAATTTGTCAGTTTTTAGAATATTTTTGTACTTGTTTTCAAAGAAATATCTCAGGGTTCAGGTTATATATGAGATTATTTTAAGATTCATAGTTGGTTTAAGTGGTTAAACACACTAACATGAGTCTTCCATGTGATATATAAAGTAGTGAGAGTTCAAATTCTCGTTAGAGAAAATAATTCACGAGTGATGTTTGCGTCTTCCATTCAATTACACTCACGAGATAAGGATGCGTTAGGTGTTGTCATTAAAGTTCAGTGTATGGTATTCACATTCCACCACTCAATTCTGTAGTATTCTCACCTGCCATATAATATTATCAATTTTTTATTTTTTAATATCATAGCATTGTAATATTATGATTTTTCTTATTTTAAATATCAAAAAAATACTTCTTACTCTAGTGCTTTTATTGCTAGAAGATTTACTATGTAGTTTTACAGGAATCTAACAATTTGTTACTTCTGACTCCCCCCCCCCCCTCAACTCGCTGAAACTCATTTTGACATATTTTCAGGTTGAGTTCTAGTAAAATCCGACCCGAAAATAATATTATAAAAATACATATATGTCATATATATAAATATATAAACATTGTTTTAGGGTTATTTTGACTTTTTAATTTCTATTTTTTTATTATCTTACGAGGGTACTGTCAAAAATAAATTATATTTATTATGGTTTTATAATATTATATTTTTGATTAAATATTTTTAGTGGAGACCGGGTAAGGATCTCCGTGGAAACTCAACCTCCCGTCAAGTACGGATGTGGGATCGGGGGAGTGGGGCCGGGGGAGGTAAACCCGGCCCGGGACCCGGGACCCGGGACCCGTTAGCCATCCCTAACAACAACACTACAAAGAAATCGTTAAAGCGAATAAGGCTGCATCTTATACTGAAAGTTCAAAACATACCGTCTCTGTTTTCTAAATCCTTTTAGCTTTGAAAGTTCTCGTAATCAATTAAACTAATGCAAAAGGTGAGAACCATATAGATCTTTGAATTCAGTGTATATATATATGTATGTATTATTTTATTTCAACGTGAAACCAGACAACATCGAATGCACATCATCCAATTGGATGCAAATCACAGTATTTAGGCAGAGGGAAAGGAGGATCAAATAAAGAGCCATTCAGTATCCCAAATGCCAGGATTTTGTTTGCAGCTTCAGTGGCATGAATCCCATCCCAGCTCACATAGTTCTGAGGATCGTCACAAGCACTAGTACTCACATTCTTGCCATCTATCAATTTACTATAACCACAGAAGACATGGGGATTGAAGTTGTAATCACCACCACCTTCTCCACAACAGGCCTTAGTTGCATAAACAAGCCCTGAAATTGAACCCCCAAAAGCGGTTACCAATAGACTTAAGAAAAGAAATTTAAGATGAATATTCACAGTAGAAGAAGAAGAAGAAGAAGAAGAAGAAGAAGAAGAAGAAGAAGATATCACCATGGTCTTTGGGGTGTTGAAAGAGCTCAAGCTTGACAGAGTGAGTGTCAACATAAACAAGAGTAGCATCAGGGAGTTGATCTCTTGTTTGGGAGAGAGTGTCCTTCAGCATAAGGTTGTAGTCCTGCACTGCATTGTTGTAGGACACCATGCAGCCATACATGTCCAAGTCTGAGGTGTTGTGAGGTAACTCAGTGAGGAAAGCAGGGAAGCATCCTATTGGTGCAAGGTTGAACACCATGAAAGTTCTTCCTCCGATCTCATTGTATATGTCCTGCATTTACATCTAGCCTGGTATCAGTGCTGAAATATGCACAGAAAGCTAGCCAAAAGATCAGCTGACTTGTGGTATATATACCTTTATTGTCCATGCAATCTGTGAGGCTACTTGAGGGAGGAATTGTTTGACACCTTGGATGCCAAGGGCTGCCAAGCTGCCGGTGAAGTCATTCTGGCCAATGTCAAAGATGTAGAGTGATTTATTGAAGATGTCCTTTGCTGGTAGATAATTATTACCTGTAAAAATTGAACATGAAAAGGTCTATTCAAATGAAGATAAAATTTACCATTTAAAAACACAACGCAAAAATTAACAATCAGCATTATACCTTGAGGATTATTGAATTCAATGACTCTAGTCCTGAATTCTTTCATCTGATTAAGCTGAATAGCTAAACTGAAAGGACTAACCCCAGAAACAAACAGCGAAGTGTTTGGTAATCTGACAGTAGAAGCAGCAGTAGCAAAGTTGGCACCATGAGTGAAGTTTGATCCAATGGACTGTAGATATGGACTAAGAAATGGCAACCCAAGACCTTGAGCTGTAAATGATAACATGAAAAGGCTATTAATCACTCAATTCAATCCAATTCAAATATTAATTAACGAATTGACCAAAGCAACTATTTACCTAAGAAATCAATGACAGCCCTGCCATCAGAAGCCCTGCCAGCAGGCTTTCCAAAGTAAGTCATACCAAAAGGAGGGGTTTGGGCAGGGAAGGCAGCCCAGAAGCCGCCGGTCTCAGAGTTGGAGTCTCCGAAGTTGAAGATCGCCGGAAAATGACACCGGGCATCAGTTAAGGTGGCCTGAGAGACCAAGAAGAGCAATGCAAAGAAGATGAAGTAATACATGTTGCGCAGGCATATGGTTGAGGCTTGAGAGGTGATGCATGTATATATAGTGAGTAGTTTGGAAGAGTATATTGAGTGGAGATAAGGGCTGGGGGTTGTAAATGGACTTCACATGGAAGGAATTTACTCTGCTTAAGTGGGGGACATTGTCAGTGGTATGAAAGCATGCAATGGTGATGGGTTTTTGGTATTTCCCCAATTACCAGGGCTTTTGTTTTTTTGTTTTTTTGTTTTTTTGTTTCGATGTTATCTGTTTTTGTTCCCTCCCGTGACTTGGTGCTCTGCTATAGTTATGGTCATTTATTCGTTTCTTTTTAATAAAACAAGGTGTAGACCTTTAAATTTCTTACAATACCTATAGTTCGCGCATACCTTCGATGTCAATGGACATTTATTATGCAACCAAATAAATATAATTAAAATAATTTAATTATTAATACTATATTCAATATAAACAAAAATTTAGATGCGATAAAAAAAAATAAATTTGTTACTTGAAAAATTCGGGAAGAAGTAGACAAAATTTTAATATAAAAAGTTTCTTTTTAAGAGTTGGTGTTTAGTTAATTGTTGTGTGTATTACCAATAAATAAATCCTTTTAACTTGGATTGATTACCAATTTACCACTGATATTAATTGAAGCAAACGACAGTTTTTTAAGGATAAAAAATAAATCAAATAAGAAAAGCATGTTTAAGAGATTAAAGATATAAATTAGAAACAACTTACTCTCCAATCAAATGAGGCATCAAGGATGTGATGAGTTCATATTTTCTCAACATAAAAAAAAAATGACAACATCGTAACTGCCCAAGAGCTGATCTTTTTCATGCAGAAACAGCGCCTCCCTGGCCTCATTCTTAAGGTTGATTTCCGCAAAGCTTTTGACATGGTGGACTGGGATTTTCTCCTGGAACTCTTAAAAGAGCGGGGCTTTAGTGAGAGATGGATTGGATGGATTGGAACCATTCTCCACTCTTCTAAAGCTAATTTTCTAGTAAATGGCTCTCGAAGTGGCTATGTCCGTTACCGTAGAGGGCTTAGACAGGGAGACCCCCTCTCCCCTTTACTGTTTGTGTTAGCCACAGATGTACTAAGTACAATGTTCAATAATGCCTTACGTTCCGGGATCCTTCATGGGATTGCTGTAGAAAGTACAGGATCGAGAATGTGCCATCTTCAGTATGCCGATGATCTTCTCATCATGACTACAGGGGGTGGAGAAGACCTTCGGATTATCAAGCTTCTGTTATATCTTTTTGAGGGAATTTCAGGATTGATGGTTAATTCGAAAAAACGTGTCTGTTTTCCTCACAGAGAGCTCTTTCTCCACACCACTCTCTTGCTAGAACAAAGGCACCTCGTACTTATGGTACTCTGCCGCTCACTTATCTTGGGATCCCTATCTCGGGAGAGAGACCGAGAAAGCGGGACTGGGAAATCTTGATAAATAAAATTCGATCCGGATTAGCTTCTTGGAAATCTAGGTCCGTTATCCCTAGGGGGAAGATTCACTCTTTTGAACTCGGTTTTATCCGCAATTCCCACTTACTTGGATGTCTATATATAAACTCCCCAATTGGGTCATCAAAGGGATCGACGGAATTAGGAGAGATTTTTTGTGGTCCGGTCCGGACCCTCTTCACCCCAAAATTAGATTGGTGAGTTGGATGCGCCTCCGTAGACCCAAGGAGCAGGGGGATGGGGTATCCTAAATTTGCAATCCTTTAACAATGCGCTACTAGGTAAGTGGTGGTGGAAAGTTCTCTCCGGAAAGCAATGGTGTGGATCCCCCATTATTGGTGCTCTTTACTTTCGTAATAGACCCCCGTGGAACATGTTTCATCCACAAGTGAGTAGGAGGTCCTTCTTTTGGAATGGACTCCTGCACATTCTACCGGCTTTCAGGAAAAACATAGTCTCTCTAGTACGAGACGGAGCGTCTACGTTGTTCTGGTGGGACAATTGGGTAAACGGTCGGGCCCCAGTTGATTTATGGCCACATCTATACACATTGACTCATCTCCCGGAAGGTACAGTGAAGGAGCTTGCTAGAGTGGGGACCTTTGTGCCTTTCGAGGAATACCCTAATGTAGGTGTTGTACTAGATAGACTCGCTACTCAAGCCCAGACAGAATTTGATGAAAAAAGGTGGAAATTAACAGCGAATGGGGTTTTCTCGGTCAATTCCTTATACAATTTTTTGATCGATGGTGGCCTTCGATGTCGTACGTCCCCAATTATCCTAAAAGGTGGATGTCCCAAAAAAATCAATCTATTCAACTGGTTGGCATGGGATAACAAAATTCTGACTCTAGAAAATTTAGCCATTAGAAGATGTAACCGATGGCAGACGACCACATGTGTGATGTGTCATGCAGGAATCGAGACATCTGACCATCTTCTAATTGGATGTTCTGTGGCCGCACACATCTGGAGCTACTTCGGGAATCTTTTTGAGACTCATCGTAATCCAACATCTCTACACGATATGTGGGGAACATGGAGATCAAACATAAGAAAAAATCTTCTCTCCTTTTGGGATTTACTGATGAGAGCTATTACTTGGAACATATGGATTGAGAGAAATGCTCGCATTTTTTCAAATACTTTTCTCTCACCAGATTCTATTATTTTGAAAATTGACCATATGATTCTATTGTGGATAAATGCAGCTCCTGACACTAAGAGGCTTAAGCTAGAGGAGCCGACTTCGAAGGTCAAGCGTAGCTTGGAGTTCCTCACTTATAGGGCAGCAGATCAGAGTGCCCCCCCTGAACATCCTACATCACCGGGCGAGATATAGATGATAGCAGTTTTTTTTCAGACCACCCTGAGGCAGAGCTCTCTCTCTCCTCCAGTGGGTTGTCTCCCTGGGTTTTTCTGTTGTTTCTGTCTTATGTCTATCTGCTCCCACACCTAGTGGGCTCTTATTGTTCTTTGTTGGCTCGATGTTGTTGTCGTCTTTGTCTTGTTGTTGTGTGCTTGTCTGATACTTTTGTAAGTGTTTCTTTTTAATATTTGTGGTTCATCCACTTTTTCAAAAAAAAAAAAAAAAAAAAAAAAAAAATGAAAATAATAATTTGTTTTTCTAATCCAAATTAGTTTCTCTCACTCAACAGCAAAGCGATCAAATCAAGTCTTTGGGTTGTTCAAGGAACCAAACATCCTCTCTTGACATCAAACTTATCCTGTTATCCATATATCTTGATGTTCCATTCCATGCATGCATGTCCATATTCATTGTCCAAGGTGAAAATGAAAGTGAAAGGGATCCAATGTCTCTTGCTTTTCTTGTTCAACAAATACTCCCAAGTCAAAACAAAAAGATGTAATCATCCAAATCTTGGGATTGCTTACACTCAATTTGAAAACCACAAAATAGAAAGTTTTCATTGCTTAGTGTTCTGTTAGGATGCCCTTAGCATGGGACCTCGAACATAAAACTCCAAACTGAGTATTGTCTTTTCATATATACGTACATATATACTATTTTTGGAGAGTCAATTTATACTGCAACTAATTGGTTAAAGCCTAAACCCTGAACTTCACTTGTTAAGAAAATTTTCTAAGATATTTCACATAAAATTTCTAAAAGTTATGGGTCCCAAATGAGAGCTTTTTTTGTCTATATTGCATCCTTATCCATGCATGTGATTGCAGCTCACTCCTTTTGTAAGCATTAGCATCATCTCATTGCAAACCTTGGTAGCACTTGCAATACACCAAAATTTCTAAATCTTCTTTGCCTCAATGTTGCTCCTTCTCTTATTGATCACACCATCCACCAATGCAAAATGTACATTTCCGGCCATCTTCAACTTTGGGGACTCAAACTCTGATACTGGAGGTTTCTGGGCGGCCTTCCCTGCTGAACGGTACCCGTATGGTATGACGTACTTCAAGAAACCGTCTGGTCGGGCTTCCGACGGCCGCCTTGTCATCGATTTCTTAGGTAAATATCATTGCTGATAAACCAATTGCATATTAATTATTGATATAATGCAAAATTCACAAAGTTAATTAAGTGCTATGTTTCATGTTAAATATGTATGTTATTCATTTCAGCTCAAGGTCTTGGAATGCCATTTCTAAGTCCTTATCTGCAATCCATTGGGACAAACTTCAGACATGGAGCTAACTTTGCAACACTTGCTTCCACTGTGCTACTCCCGAACACTTCTCTTTTTGTCACTGGAGTCAGTCCTTTCTCATTAGCTATCCAACTTAACCAGATGAAGGAGTTCCGGACTAGAGTCCTTGAAATCAATGCTCAGGGTATAATAATATATTGATCAGCTAGCTAGCATATGAATGAATTTATATCCAATTATTTTTACAGGTAAAAATCATCGTCTACCACCAAAGGACATCTTCAGTAAATCACTCTACATCTTTGACATTGGCCAGAATGACTTCACTGGCAACTTGGCAGCCATTGGCATTCAAGGTGTCAAACAATACCTCCCTCAAGTTGCCGCACAGATTGCATGGACAATCAAGGTAACACAAGCCAAGTCTTTACATGTTATTATACTGGCGGCTTTGATACCATGTTAGATGTAAATGCAGGACATATACAGTGAGCTTGGAGGAAGAACTTTCATGGTGTTCAACCTTGCGCCAATAGGATGCTTCCCTGCTTTCCTCACAGAGTTACCTCACAACACCTCAGACTTGGACATGTATGGCTGCATGATGTCCTACAACAACGCTGTGCAGGACTACAACAACATGCTGAAGGACATACTCTCTGAAATAAGAGATGAACTCCCTGATGCTACCCTTGTTTATGTTGACACTCACTCTGTTAAGCTTGAGCTCTTTCAACATCCCAAAGATCATGGTTTGATTTTATTACTAATTCTTTTATTGTCAATATTTTTATATCTAAGTCACCTGGTGAGCTTTTTGGGTCCAATTTCAGGGTTTGTTTATGGGACTAAAGCTTGTTGTGGTTATGGAGATGGAGAGTACAATTTCAATAGAGAAGTATATTGCGGAAATAGCAAGAAAATTGATGGAAAACATGTTACTGCAAATGCTTGTAAAGATCCAGACAAGTATGTGAGCTGGGATGGGATTCATGCAACTGAAGCTGCTAACGAACTTGTGGCATGGGCTGTGCTAAATGGATCCTTTTCGGACCCTGTCTTTCCTTTGTTCTAAGTTCTGCGGCTAGAAAGCCAATTAAGTATTAATGAAATCAGTGTAAACGCCGAAGCTGTATGCCTGTATCTATCAAGTTATTTTAATATTACTTGAATAATAAAAGGTCTGATTATGACACATGTGTTCTTTGTGGTGTTTATGATTGTGTTATTACTTTGGAGAAATGTTATCCCACAAAGAACAAAATTCACTGCAGGTGGATATAATAAGGAGCAACAAAAAGATTAAGAGGACTCTAGGCAAAGAGAGGATCTCCTCCTACGGTAGAGAAAATTATGTGCTAGCCAGTGATATGATTGGGATCATTGTTAGGGTCTTGTTCATTTCATATGGAAAGCCTTGAGAACTGTTAGAAGTTAAAGTTATTAGAAGGGAAGAGAAGCAAGTTAACTATGGCAGCAACCTATCAGATTCAAAAGAAATGCCAACATGGAAGCCAGCTGGACAAACTGTTAATTCTGTTATTTTAGACAGCTGTACATTGTTAAAACATATGTATATAAAGCTGGACAAACTGTTAGAATTACTCAAATTTTTTAAACAAATAATTATATATTTAATAAATAAAACACCAGAGCACAACCATAATAAGTAATACCTACACTGAATCACTAAGAAGATATACCAGTGAGAAAAGCTGAGAAGCAGGTCAACGCCAAAAGACTTTGCTGGTTTGAATGGAATGTGTGATTAAGAGCAACTCACGCGGTTAATACCACTTTTTGCGCTCCGCAACTAAAGTATCCAATGTCCCAAACCTGCCTTCATTAACATAGCTTTGTCCCACAAAACTAGCCACCTCTTTTTCCATACACACACACACTCTGTGCATCACCTATACAAGCCTGTTGGCCGGTCTTCTGATGGCAGGCTTGTCATTGATTTCATAGGTTTTGATATATATATATATAACATACTCTTATATTTCATATGTTTACTAGTAATTCATAAGCCAGTGTTTGGTTTGGTTTGGTTTGGATTGGATTGGATTGAATTGACTAATGAATTGTATTTGCTTTCCGTGTCATTATATAGCTCAAGATCTTGGGGGTTGCCGTTCATGAGCCCTGATATTAAGTCTATTGGCTCAAAGTTTGCTCGTGGTGCTAACTTCGCTTCTTCTGGTTCTACTATATCTAATGCCAAACACTTCAGTGTTTGTTTCCAGGACCTGTTCTTTTTATTTAACCATTCAATTTAATCAGATGAAGAAGTTCAAGGCTAGAGTCCTTGAACTCAATCCTCAAGGTCTAACACTTACTATTAACTAATGGTTAATTAATTTGTCTCAATTATTATAATTAGTACATGCATGAATGAATGAACTCATGATTTTCTTCCCCCTAATTAATTAGGCACTAAAGTGTTGTATTTAACACAATCACCGGTGCCCTGTTTTTTGTTCAGCTGAAGCCAAAGAAGCTACAAGAAAGTCAACAGTGGTATCAGAACTTCAAGGGTGAATCTTCTCACTGATAGAAGGTCTAGTGAGGCAAAATAAAAGGCTGAGCATTCATGGCAACATCAGCAACTTCAGAGCTTCCCATATCAACACTTCCACAGTTTAAAGGAGAAGGTTACGAGTGATGGTGCGTGAAGATGAAGACACTCTTTCGATCATTGGGACTCTGGAAGGTGGTAGAGAATGGGGTTTTGACTACTGGCTCAGAATCACAGAAAAAGGAGTCAAAAAGATGATGCCAGAGCATTGTATTACATCCAACAAGCAGTAGATGACCCAATCTTTGACAGAATTGCTGATGCAGGCTTAGCAAAGGAAGCTTGGGAACAAATTCAAACTCAGTATCAAGGCTCATCTAAAATTATGTCAGTGAGAAGGCAAACACTAAGGCAGAAGTTTGAAGTTCTTCATATGAAAGAGACAGAGAAGGTACAGGAATATATCACTCGGGTAGTTACTCTGGTTAATCAGATCAAGGGACTTGGCCTCAAGCTCACTGAAGAAGAGGTTGTTTCCAAGATCTTGAGAAGTACAGCTCCGAGATGTAACTATGTAGTGACAGCCATAGAAGAAGCAAGGGACATATCAAAGTTGACTGTGGATGAATTTTCAAGCTCACTACAGGCTCATGAAATCAGAATGGAAGGTGTCATAGAAAAATCAGAAGAGAAGGCCTTTCACATTAGAGGAGAGTCTCAGGCTACACAAAAATGGATGTCAAAAAACAGAATGAGGGGCACAACTCGAGGAAGAGCACGAGGCAGAGGTCGAGGGAGAATATATGTTCCAAAACAAAGTACTGCTGAGGATTCAGTGACTCATTCAAATTTGCAGCAACCCACTAAGAATTATGTTCAGTGTTATATATGTAAACGCTATGGGCACGTCAAGGCTGACTGTTGGTATAGGAACAATGCAATAGGGAAGGGAGCAACATCATGTGCATTGTTGGAAGCTAGTGCCCCAGATGAGTCCACAAACTTGTTTATGGTGCACATGGAGTGTCAAGCTCGTGAGAACTCCTTGTGGTTGGTGGACAGTGGTTGCTCCAACCACATGTCAGGAGTTAGAGAGATTTTTCAAAGCTTGGATGAAACTCAGAAGAATAAAGTTCAGTTGGGCAATGATAAGGAGCTCCAAGTGGAAGGTAAAGGAACTGTAGCAATTGGAACATCAGATGGAAAGATAAAATTAATACATGATGTGCAATTCGTCCCTTCTCTGGCACATAATCTTCTTAGTGTGGGTCTGTGGGTCAGTTAATGAATTCAGGATACAGCATCAAGTTTGAGAGAAATGCATGCACTATATGGGATAACAAAACTGGTTTGCAATTAGCTCAGGTACTAAGAACTAGGAATAATATGCTTCCATTGGAAGCTTCAAAGGTGGGGCTGGTCAACTTGGTGACTAATGAAGAAGAGAAGGCACAGCTGTGGCATCAGAGATATGGGCACTTGAGCTACAAAGGTATTCAATTGTTAGATCAGAAAAGAATGGTAATTGGAATGCCTTCTGTGAAGAGATTTTTGCAGTGCAAAGCTTGTGTTCTTGGCAAGCAACCAAGAAGTGTCTATCCTACTAGGAGGACTTGGAGAACAAAGGAAGGGCTTGAGCTAGTCCATACAGACTTGTGTGGGCCAATGCAAGAAGAATCTTTGGGTGGCAATAGGTACTTCATAATTTTTATATATGATTTCAGCCGAATGACTTGGGTCTACTTCTTCAAGAACAAGTCAGAAACACTAGGATGCTTTCAAAAATTTCTTGTTTTGATGGAGAGACAAACAGGGCAGAAGCTAAAAATGTGGAGGTGAATTTACATCAAACAAATTCAGAGATTTCTGTGTGAAGATGGGCATAAAAAGAGAATTCTCAGTTCCATATTCACCTCAGCAAAACGGTGTAGCTGAGAGTAAGAACAGAACATTAATTGACAAAGCTAGGAGTATGCTTAATGCAAAGAAGCTTCCAACTTCTTTCTGGGCCGAGGCAATCGCAACAGCTGCGTATTTGTCAAACATCTCTCCAACATGTGCAGTGCCAAATCAAACTCCCTATGAAGCATGGAGAGGAGTAAAACCTAATGTAAGTCATTTAAAGATTTTTGGATGCATTGCTTTTCACATATCCCATCACATGCACTCCAAAAATTTGATGATAGGGCCCAACATTGTATTTTTATAGGTTATGCAACTGATTCAAAAGCATATAAGTTGTATAATCCTACATCTAATCTTGTGGTAATTAGTCGTGATGTTACTTTCTTTGAAAATTCATGTTGGGACTGGAGTAGTAAACAACCAACTATGCAAAAAATAATTCTACATGGAGTGCATGGTGGAGATAGTACATCAGAAGCAACTTCTTCAGGTTCAGAGAGACAGAATGAAGAAAGCCTTGCTTCAGATGGCCAGGAATCACCAACAACAGTTCAAGAAGAGTCATCACAAGATCATACTCCTCCCAGCAAGGTCCGAATGCTTAGAGACATCTATGAAAGTTGCTCTTTTGCCTTGAGTGTTGAGGTTCCACTAAACTATGAAGAAGCTCAAAAACAATCTGTGTGGAGACAAGCAATGGAAGATGAGATACAAGCCATTAACAGGAATGACACATGGGTGTTGACCAAGGCACCAACAGATAAGAAGATTTTGGGATTAAAGGGGATCTATAAAACTGAGTATAATACAAATGGTGATGTTCAGAAACATAAAGCAAGACTGGTGGTTCGTGGGTATACACAAGAACATGGAATTGATTATGAAGATGTTTTTTCTCCTGTTGCCAGATTAGATACAGTCAGATTAATGTTGTCAAGAAGAGTCATCACAAGATCATACTCCTCCCATCAAGGTCCGAATGCTTAGAGACATCTATGAAAGTGGCTCTTTTGCCTTGAATGTTGAGGATCCACTAAACTATGAAGAAGCTCAAAAACAATCTATGTGGAGACAAGCAATGGAAGATGAGATACAAGCCATTAACAGGAATGACACATGGGTGTTGACCAAGGCACCAACAGATAAGAAGATTTTGGGATTAAAGGGGATCTATAAAACTAAGTATAATACAAATGGTGATGTTCAGAAATATAAAGCAAGACTGGTGGTTCGTGGGTATACACAAGAACATGGAATTGATTATGAAGATGTTTTTTTCTCCTGTTGCCAGATTAGATACAGTCAGATTAATGTTGTCAATTGCAACACAAAAGGAGTGGAAAGTATTTCATATGGATGTGAAGCCAGCTTTTTTGAATGGTGAAGTCAATGAAGAAGTCTATGGTGTTAACGGCCTTTGGGTCCCCCATGAGGACGCTTCGCAAGTGGCGAGAGTTCGAATCCTCGGGGTGAGGGTGCATGTCTGAGAATTGTGAGCACGAACTGTGGGTGATACCAGCGCCCATATGTGCGCGGCCCCACAGGCTGCAGTCGAGGCATGTGCCCATTAGGGGTTTCGTTCTTTTTGACAAAAAAAAATGAAGAAGTCTATGTTGAACAACCATATGGCTTTATTGTTTCAGGCCAAGAAGACAAGGTGTATAAGCTTAGAAAAGCTTTATATGGGCTCAAACAAGCACAAAAGGCTTGGTACAGTAAAATAGATTCATATTTTCATATGCAAGGCTTTCAAAGTAGCATTCATGAACCCACTTTGTATAAAAAGGAAGACCAAAATGGAGGAATGTTACTAGTGTGCATATATGTAGATGACATGGTTATTATGAGTTCATCTATAAAAGTGGTGTCTGAATTTAAGGAGAATATGAAGAGAACATTTGACATGAGTGATCTAGGATTGATGAGCTATTTTTTGGGCATGGAGGTAAAGCAGTGCGAAACATGAATTCATATTAGTCAATCAAAATATACAAGAGACTTGTTGAAAGAGTACAACATGACAAATTGTAATCCTATGCCCACTCCCATGACTACAAGTATAAAGTTACAGATGAATGATTGTTCTGGGTTGACAGATGTTGTAAAGTTTAGAAGGCTAGTTGGGAAGTTAATGTATTTAACACAATCACGGCCAGACATCGTATATGCTGTTAATGTATTAAATAGATACATGACCAAGCCTACAAATCAACACTTTAGTGCCTGCAAACGTATACTTCGATATCTGGCTGGGACCAAAGATTTTGGCATTTTATATAAGAGAGGGGAAGGCATCAAATTAGAAGGCTTTTCACATAGTGACTGGGGAGGATGCAAGGAAGACAGGGAAAGCACTTTAGGTGCTGTGTTTCTTTTGGGCTATGGAGCTGTTTCATGATTCTCAAGGAAGCAAGATGTGGTTACCCTATCAACAACAGAGGCAGAATATGTTGCATTATGTTCTACTGCTTGTCAAGGGATATGGCTGAATAAAATGCTGAATGAATGTGGAATTCAAGTGAAATACTCCATTATACTTTGGTGTGACAACAAGTCATGTATAGCCATTGCTAATAACCCAGTCTTGCATGGGAGGACTAAGCATATGGACATCAAATTACGCTTTGTTCAAAATCAAGTTGCAGAAAAACTCATTGAACTCAAGCACTGCAATACAGACTTTCAGCTTGCAGATATATTTACAAAACCCCTTTCAATTCAGAAGCATGAAATGATTAGAGAGATGCTGGGAGTGTGTAACTTTTCAAACAAGGGGAGAGTGTTGGACATGTTTGAAAAGTCAGCATTGACTCATGCAAGAAGGCGTTCATGCAACAAGATGAAGGGGTGTTCAGCATGTTCTAGAACGGTAAATGTTCACTAGTATGGTGGAAATCACTAGTTTAGTGTCTGATATAATATTTGAGTATTGTGTCTTGATGTTCGTGTTTTGATGTTAATGTATTATAGAGTTAAGTCTATGTAATAGACTGATATAATGATATTGTACAAAAAGTCAGTCAAGAACTCTCTGGAGAGTTATTATGTAATGTTTTATATGTTGGAAAACAGTAATGGAAGATGGAGAAAAAAATTTCAGCTGGAGAGTTGATAGACTTCTTCTCCATCTCCTTGTATTTTCAACAACCTCTGAGTATCACCGGTGCCCTGTTTTTTGTTCAGCTGAAGCCAAAGAAGCTGCAAGAAAGTCAACAGCCATATCATATGAAACTCCTTAATTTGATATATAAAACTATCATCTATAGTATATTTATGGTGTTCCACATGGCTCCAATAGGATGCTACCCTGCATTCCTCACTTACCTGCCTCATACCAACTCTCTGAAACAAGAAATCTACTCCCTGATGCTACTGTTGTTTATGTTGACACTCATTCCATCAAGCTTGATCTCTTTCAACACCTGTATATATGCTCTCTTTCTTAGCTCCAATTTGAGGTCTTGTTTATGGGACTAAAGCTTGTTGTGGAAATGGTGGAGAGTATAACTTCAATAGACAAGTGTCTTGTGGGAGTACCAATTAAGGTGATTGATGGCAAACAAATTACTGCTAGCCCTTGTAAAGAGCCAGAGAATTATGTGAGTTGGGATAGCAACAAGCTTATTGCACTGGGTGTGTGAAATGGATCCTTTTCTGAACCTATTTTTCCTATTATCAAGTTCTGTGACTTGAAGAGCCAGTTGGGTAGTGGTGAAACAAGGTGAGAAACTCCCACAGTAATGATATTAGATATTGTTGGAATAATAATAATAATAATAATAATAATAATAATAATAATGAGTGGTGATATGTAATGGTGTTTCCCTTTGTGTTCTCATGCAGAAACAGAAAATGTTAAGCTATATGTTTCTGTTTGTGCTCTTGTTTAGCATTAGTTAATCATTTAAAAAATTCCTGTTTTACAAGTTATGACTTTTATTTTAGGTTAAGAAATGTAGACAAGCTTTTGTCTAAAAAAAAAAAAACATTGTAGGCAATTTAGCTACGTATCCAATCTTTGATATCTTAATGGGGAGGCCAATGAAATACAGACCTTCTTTCTAAAAGTAATTAGCATTTTTCCAATAAATAATCGATCGATCTTTTAATTATAAATGGCCTTCAAATAGTTAAATGGGCTTTACATAAAGTAACCCCTTAATTTATTCATATAAAACATCTTGCAAGGTTGGTGTGCGACAGACTCATTCGATATAAATTTAATTGCCTATATATATCACCCAGTTGGTTGTGTTCTATTTCTCTTATTGATACATTAAGACGCGTAAAATTTCAAGGAAAAATTATAGCCCCATAAAAACAGAGTCATTACTAATATATTTATTCTAAAATTTTATTAATCTTTGCAAGACATTTATATTATTTTTATAAATAAAAATAATCTTAAAAAATGATTTAAACCAACATGTTAACAATGTTTTAATTTATTTTATTCTTCAAAAGAAGGGAAAAGAAAAGAAAAAAAAGACATAATTTGATACATAATTTTGATCCAGTGTCTTACCCACACATCCCTTGATAACAACCCCTTGGACTAATTAGTGGATAAATCATAATGTTATTAACAATAAAAAAAATTATAATTTTCAAAAAAGGGAGAGTAGTCCATAAGAAAACCATACCAAAATGTCATTGAGTGTGATAGTTTATATTCCATTCTTCGGATGTGGTTTATTAATTTTTTTTTCAACAAAACACAGCTATCAAACATGATTAGCCATAATAATGACACTGTTTAAAAAAAAAATCTGTGATGAGAATAATAGCCACGATTTCAATATCCCATGTGAATAAAGCTAATAACTATTCATGGTCAGCATCCGTAATGATTTTGTTTTCTTTTTTATTTGGGGAAAATATTAGTTAAGTCTAATTTTTTATATTATACAGTTAATGCAATCTCAATAATTTTAGAATATCATGAAAGAGTTGAAGAAGGTAAAGGATCCAAACCTTGAAAGCTCAAATTTCACATAATCTAATTAATAAAGTACAATATCTAGTAATCAATGACTCATTTAGTTGGCGTTTGATTGAATGTAATTATAAATGTAGTGGATTTCTAATTACAATGTAACTGGAAATACCTGAATTTTAAAATTCAGTGAAGTCAAATCTAGTGTTTGGTTAAATGTATATAAAAATACTATATTATAATATTTAATATTATTTTAATAATTTTAAATGCATATTAATTATTTTAACTATTAAATTTAAATTCATTATAAATTTATTAAAATTTTATTATATTTTAAAAAATTGAATTTAATTATTAACCCCTGTATTTCTAAGATTTTCATCTAATTTTAACAAGTTATTTAATATTTTTGAATTATTAAATAAATTATTAAATTTATTATTAAAATTTATAAGTTTTTTACAATTTATAAATGTTTAATAATATTTATTTTTTCTTAATTGATCACATATAGGTCACATGTGAGGGAGCAAAAAGATAAGAAATGGATTTTGTTTTACGACCAATTTTGAGTAAAACCAAATCTCTTATTGAATGTAATTCGAGTTACATGAGTTTTTAAAATCCTATAAAACAAATACTGGATTTTCAAAAACCCAGTAGCTCAAATTATATGTGATTTCAAATCTCTCCAAACAAATATTACTTCAATACTTTGCCTCATCAACAAAGCTTGGGAATTAAAAAGTTTAGGGACCATCCCACTAGTACGTCAGGAAAGTTGGTTCACTTTTGAATTACATATATTTTTTTCCCAAAAGTAATAAATGTTAGGGGACCTTAGCTGAACTTGCTCAATTAATGGTTATTTCAATTTCCAAAGGAGTACCAGTTGAGACTAGTGCGCCATTGCATGGTTTGGTTTCATGTAATGTGTTGAAGACGTTTTTCCGGGGCTCCTAGCATCATAGTTATTAAACTTAGACTGGCTCAACAGTCAACTGTTCAACCTGGTGACCCAAAACCTAAACTGAGTAATTATATATAAGACATATAATAATTATATATAAAGAAAATTGGTTATTACAAATGCCACTTACCTAGAGCCCCGTTGGTTTCTGAATGTATAAAAACCAACGGGTAATTTTTGCTTTGAGTAAAGACTGCGGAGACGAATTGCCAATGGATGCAAGATCTCAAATTTGGAAGTCTATATCTATTAATTTGGTGTGTAATTTTCTGAATAATTCATTTATGTTTTCCAACTTATTCTTTTATTAATCTCTTTATAGTATATCTTTATAGCCATATCTACTGTTTTCCTAGCATCAAACTATTATTTTTATATTCTTTATTTTTATTTATAATATATTATTTTAGATAATTTTTATATAGAATTTATATTTAATTTTAATACGTGGCTTGGTTTTAAATTAATTTTTTTTATACAAATAGATAAATCACAATTTTATGAAATTACAAAAAAAACTGTTATATATCTTTGATTTAATAGATCAAGATGAAACCAAATTAAAA
Organism: Dioscorea dumetorum; assembly: GCA_902712375.1. Classification (NCBI taxonomy): domain Eukaryota; kingdom Viridiplantae; phylum Streptophyta; class Magnoliopsida; order Dioscoreales; family Dioscoreaceae; genus Dioscorea; species Dioscorea dumetorum. The sequence goes on from CACTHL010000041.1 coordinate 95,801, forward strand.
AAAAAAAAAAAAAAAAAAATAAGGATTTCTAAATTCATCCGCTGTCAAAGTAAAAATCACAAATAAGGATTTCAAATTTCATCACGATCGTTCCCCACCACCCTCATACATTGCCTCATCCCTTCATCCCTCCGTTTTTTTTTGTTTTTATCTCTGATTGATCTTTCTGTTTCATATGTCTTTGGTTTTTTTTTGTTTTGTGGTTTTTTTATGTTGTTTGTACTGGTTTTTCTTTTAATATATAGTGCTTTTTAAATAACAAAAAGATTAAAAGAAGTAAATAAGATAAATGAAAACTAAAACTGTTTGAAAATGGTAATGTTGCTTAAGAGATGGAGGCAATTAATCATCTGTTTTAGGTGATTCTTGGGTAATCTTTATCATCAGGGGGCAGAGATGGATGAGTCGAGAAGATTAAGACTTCATTTTAAAGGCTAGCTGTCGCTGATTCTTTCCCGCCAACTGATTTAGCATCCGTTTTAAAAGTAAAAGTTAGGCCACAAAGTTTTCTTTTTATTAATCATTTGTTTCCATTGATGTTGGATTGCCCAAATGATAGCTGCCACAAACTAAAAGTTGGTGTTCAAAAAAGTTCAAAAAAAAAAAAAAGAGAAAAAGGTGAGGCTTGATAAGTGAAAACTATGGTGGTCCCTGTTCCACCTACTGTGCCCATATATATATATATATATTCTGATTTGATGTGTTTGCATATTTCTATTCAAAAGACGAACCACATAATATTTAAATAAAAAATATAGGAGGCCATGGTTCTCTGGATTGTAAGGAAGAAAATTAAGCTACATAATCAATCGAAAATAATAAAGGACTCTAGGGAATCATTGGGAAAATTTGATTCAGTGAATTTATTTAAACGTTATTATTATTGTTAATTTTTTTTTAAAAAAAAGGGATAAACCACCACATATATTACTTGTTAATATTTTTTTTTTTTTTTTGAAATAAAGTGGATAAACCACAAATTTATTAAAGAAGAACAACGTAGAAAAACAGAGGAGTCTTTTCACCAGAAGTGAGAAGAAGGGAGAACAAGAAAGCAAAAAAAACAAAAGAGAAAAAAGAAAAAGATCCTAGGCAGACGGAAGACACCGCATGGCATCTCAGGTACGCCTAAAGAGCTGGAAGGATCTACTCCTGAGCGACGTACTTGTTAATATTTTTAATTATATTCCAATAATTATTTCGGAGTTTTTATGAAATGAGCACCTGACAATGGATAGACTATGGATGACAGTAGGAAAGCTAGTCTTTATATAGTGCACTGCCAATGTCTCTCTTGAAGGTGAATTGTATGGTTTGGATTCTTGTTTTAATATTTGCTTGCTAGGGACTGTCCATTCTTTTTCGGACTCTCTTTTGTATTTTTTTTAATTTTTTTTTGGGATATTGTGGCCCCATTAAATAAATAAATAAAGAAAGAAAAAAAATGAAAGCATTAAGTTGTCGTGTGCTCGATCGGATGGCGTGCATCCTCTTCTTCCGCTGCTTTTACAAAAGTGTCAATACTGACAATACATGTACAAAACTGTCAGGGAGCCATACAAATTCAATATTAAAATTTAACTTAAATCCATTTCAAGAATTACCGAATAAATTTATGAAATTACAACTTCTTTTTTTTTTTTTGAAATTATAACGCTTTTTCAAAATAAAATAAAAATATATAAAATTATCTAACATAAAAAATGGAAGAAAGTTTCAAGAAAAAATACAGCATGCATCTTTGTAGTGACAAGAGATGGTATTATCATTTTTTTTTTTTCGGATTAATCATTAGATCAATAGTTGTACGTTAATAAACCTATGGCTAGAGATGGTTAAAAATGCTCAACACCCATTAGGCACCATAAAGAATCTCATGCCTACTTTGTCCTTAGGCTTGAGTACATGTCATCCATAGGCATTAGTGATTATATAAATGGTCGCGCCCTGCTTCTAATATATAGAAGGTTCTCAGTCAAAATTTTTACTAGATTCCTAAAATCCTAAACGATGAAGATTGATGATGTTAGGAGACCCCGCTGATCCAGAAGGGTTTTATACCCTCGAGAAGTTAATATCTTCAATTGACTGGTCTAGGATAACTAAATTCTCACATTGGATAATCTAGCAAACAGTAGATGCAATAGACTACTAATTGCCGGATGTTGTTTTGTTACTAAGAGGCTGTTTGGCTCGGAAGTGATTTTCCGAAGTAGTGAAATCCTGAAAGTGGGCATTTCAGTGGAAGTGTGTAGTTCATTTGGAGGTGCAGACTTCTGTGTGTTTGGTTGTTGCTGGAAGTGTCATGTCAGTAATTAACCACTTCTAGTGTTTGATTGGTTGAAGTTAAAATCTGGAAGTTGCCACTTCAACTGATATTTAGTAAGAGGTAAAGTGGGTATATGGTTACCACTTCGGGAGAGGCAGTATAGTTACCCATTATAATTTTTATGATTAAAATTTTAATTATTCGATAATGAGTATTTATTTATTTTTTAACGTGATATAAATTTCCTTTAATTTTGTTTATTAAATTTGTAATTTCGTGATTAAATTTTAATTATTCGATAAATATTTATTTATTTATTCTTTTAAGTTATCTAAATTTTGTTTATTAAATTTGTATTTTGGTGATTAAATTTTAATTATTCGATTTAAAATTTTTTTATTAAATTTTGTTTAATTATTCTATAATTTCATGATAATTTTCATGATTATTTTCTAATTTAAGAAATGAGGGTTGATTTATTTACTTCTTCAACAAATTTAAATCGTATATTAAATTTTTGATTTTTTTTATTTATGAAATTAATGGGCAACTTCAATGAACAGTGCAAAAATGAAGTGAAGTGGACTTTGGCTTTTTTTTTGGCTGAAGTTGAATGGGTAAGTGGAGATGGTTTGGAAGTGTCACATCAACCACTTCGGCCACTACTTCGGTCAACCAAACAACTGAAAGTGGCTTGGAAGTCTTCACTTCACCCACTTCACCCCCAAATAAAGCCAAACAAACACCCCCTAAATAACCAAATTAGCGGCTTGTTTTTTCCTCTTATGTCTGCATGCATGCAGAGTGAAAATGGATCTGGACTCAAATTCCTAACCTCACTGAAGGAAACGTGGGACCTCTTGGTTAATTAATTAGAGAAATTTTGTGGGACATCTAGTTTGAAAAGAATGAGGGCATTTTCAAATTTAAAATTATTCTTAAAATTATTCATATATTTCCAGTACTATCGGTGTTTGCAGTTGTTGAGATACAAAAAAAAAAAGAAATGATCAAATTAGAAGATTCGATTAGCATGGTGAAAAGAAACTTCAAGTTCCTGGCCTCTCTAGTTAGTGATTATGGAGATTCAACAACCAACTTGGGATCTGTCAACGGCCTTTGGATCAATTGGCATTTGAGTCCCCCGTGAGGACGCTTCGCAAGTGGCGAGAGTTCGAATCCTCGGGGTGAGGGCGCATGTCTGAGAATTGTGAGCACGAACTGTGGGTGGTACAAGCGTCATGTGTGCGCGGCCCCACAGGCCGCAGTCGAGGCATGCACACGCCCCTGTCTTAGTTTAGCTGGCCCATTAGGGGTTTCGTTCTTTTTAACAAAAAAAACAACCAACTTGGGATCCTGCGAATCACATTGAGTTATCTAGATTGGTTAGGGTGCACCTCAATGTCTTCTAGTGCTCAAATTGATTTCCTATTACGTTGAGTCCCTTTGTTTAGTTGTCTTTTCATTGTTGATTAACTTTGTCTTGTTTATTTCTTTCTATCTTTCCCGTTTCTAATGCATGTGGCTTATAAAAAAAAAATCAGTGGGTAAGAATTTTTTTCCTTCTTTCTCAAAAATCAGTGGTTTATTTTTTTCTTCATTCTAAAAATTTAATCAAGAGGATGCTATCTTATTTTGTTATAATTGGTTATACTTATGTTTTTAGTTTATAATTTTAAAAATGATTTTGTTATTATATATGATTCCTACTGTTATTTATTTTTGTTTAAAAAAATAATCACACTGTTATAGAAGTAAAAAGAGATACGAAGAGACTCAAAAACTTTATTTGCCGAATTAGAAAAAAAAAATCATGTTTAATTTTATAAGAGAAATTAAATGCATGAGTAAAAATAGATGATCTCCAAGAGGATTTGATAATATTTTTACTTTTTTATTAGAAATATCAATATATAAATTTTATAAAAAGATTATTCTTAATTTCATTTGCTTAGTTTATACCTTATGGTTAAAAATCAACCTACGTTCATATTTATCTCTACAAGATATTTTTATTTTGTTATATATAAAATGAACTTATAATTTTTCGTGAAAATAAATTTTTATTTTAATTTTATCTAATTTTTTCTTCTCCCAAAATGAACAAAATATTTTTCTATTTTTTTAGAGTATATGAACCAAAATAAAATAAAATAACACACAAACATGTATGTATATATATATAGAGAGAGAGAGAGAGAGAGAGTGTGAGAGAAATGAATTTAAAAATATATAATGAAGTTTTTGCAGTAGTAACAATTACCTATTCTTATCAAAATAAGAAAAAAATGCCTATTTTGTAGGCGTTTATAACCATAATAATAATAATAATAATAATAATAATAATAATAATAATTGATTTTTTTTAAAGGTGGATAAATCACAATCTTTTCTATTTTTTTTTTTCATTTTTAAATCCCAATCACATGCTCACAAATCGTGAAAAATACGGACAAAGAAAGACATATGACTCTCCATTTCAAAGAATGCATTGGCCACGGCCCACAAACGTTCTTCCACTCTAATCAGCATGAAACCAATACCAACACCAACACCAACACCAACACCAACACCATCACCCATCACCATCACCTACATCAACCCTAATTTTGTTTTGACTTTCAACAACTCTATTATTTCTATTTATTTATTTAATAAATCCATACTCATATAAAAATAACCTGTGCATTCCTGAGTCATTCTGTTTGTCTTCTCTCCTGGCTCCCTATTCTCTCTACGTGAGCCATGACGTGATTTTTTTTTTATTTTTTAAATATTTTGCTTCTCCCTCTTTAACGTAGCATTATGGGGCGTTTGCATGACAGCAATTATTATTTAAGTTGGGGTAATGGTTGCTTACGTATTCCCTTCATTAGGTTAAGTTGATTTATTCTACACTTTTTTTACTTATTTTTTATATCTTCAATGTCAATCCTTCCCATCAAACACAATTTTCATTCATTTTTTCTTCCTCATTACCCCATTTTTATTACTTTTTTATATCCATTCTTATTCCACGAACCAAACGTGGCATTTGGTACATGAGATGGAATGACTTTGTCATGTTTGGTAGAATATTTTCTTTGGAAAATAACATTACCATGAGAAAATGATTCCATTAGACTGAGGGAAAGTGATTCCCTCAACACCTTATTGGAAAGTTGAGTTCTCATGAGAATGGAAAATGAAATCTATTTTTTGACCAAACTACCCACACTTTGTTTTTAAATTACATCATTGCCATTAATTGTATTTTGGGTATTATAAACTATATGCACGTCGTATATAAATATTCCAATTTAGTATTCATAAATTTTTCTTAATGTTAATTAATATTAGTTTTATTGTTGGTGAAGTTGTTAGTGTATATGAAAGGTTAATTTATTATTATTTAATATTAAAAACAATGAAAAGTTATTTATAAATAAAATAATATGGGGGCATTTATGTCATTTTATAAAAATTCTAAAGCATGTGTTCTTGTACTAAACACAAAAATATTATTTTTCTATCAATTTAATTAAATTTTTCAATGCATACCAAAAAAAAAAAAAAAAAATTTTTACTTTCCTAATAATTATTTTTCTAAGAATTATTTTTTATCAAATACATTAAATCACAACATTACCCCCTGAAGACCATATTATTTGGCATGTGGCTCCCTCTCTCAGAGTCATCGTGTTTTGACCTATTTAAGGCATTAGTTTTCATTTTTATTGCTGTTAATTAATGTTTCCTTGGGAAGGAGTTAGCAGCTTGGAAGAACGTGGAGCGAGGAACCAACACGGCACCGCATTTGACTGACTGGTTTGGAGATCTTGCATGCTTCCTATAAGACGTTTATTATAATTATTTTTTTTTCATTTTTTTTTTTGTTCTTTTTCAGATTTGGTTCTTTTAGTAGTGAAGGATTTGTTTCTTCATGATCATCACCAGGTTTTAGGTTCTGTTGAAGAGCAGGAATTTGTGTAACTGTAATTTCAAGGTATTGAAAGCTGTAAAACTTTTGTTCTTCATGTTCTTCTCTTTTATGTTTTTTTCTTTTCTTTAAGGATTTGGTACCACTTGATAGCAGTGGCTTTGATGCAGTGGTGAAACAGGGAAGAATTGATTGGAAGAAGACAGCATTAATGGATGCTCTTCCGGGTAAAAGAATGAATGAATCTTTTTCCTGAGCAACGTGCAATTGCATGATTATGTTTTAATTTATCACACCGTTGAATTACTTATGTCTTGTTAGGTGTTGGGAAAGCAATCTATAGTCTAAGAAGTACCTTAGATTCATCCAACTTCATGAGCTATATCTTCATCTCCATCAATGCAATCCTCTTTGTTGTTCTGCTTACAAACCTTGTTTGTAAGGTTTCATCAAGAAAGACCCAGGTGCAAACTCTTTTCTGCTCAAGTTCATGGTTGAGAGTATCATCTGCTGTGTATAATGGAAGTTTGGGTTCGGTTTATATCGTCGTCGGGTTGTGGATGTTCGTGGAGAGACCAAAGAATCATCTACCGTGGTTAGTTGTGTGCTCTCAAGGCATAACAATGGTGCTCATTGGACTTGTGGTGAGCATTAGAACTTGTGTTCTTGGTTGTGTCTTTGCTAAGTTTTGGTCGGTGATTACCACAGTTTCCACTGCCACTCTTTGTGTCTATTCTACTTCGTTCATAATTGCAGAGAAGAAAACATGGACTGAATTTGTCCTGGGTCTTTTGTCTTTGCCCGGAGTGGTAATGTTGCTGTTTTGTACATTCATAAGCTCAAATAATGCAGAAGAGGACGAGGAGAATGTCTCAAGTGGCCATTATCAGCCTTTATCTGGAGACAAAGTTGCTTTTACTGACAGTGTTACTCCTTTTGCAAAGGCAGGATTCTTGAGTGAAATGTCATTTTGGTGGCTGAATTCTTTGATGAAGAAGGGCTATGAGAGACCCCTAGATGAGAAAGATATGCCATTGTTGGATGAACCTGACAGAGCAGAGAGTTGCTACAATGAATTCATGGAGCAGTGGAACAAGCAGAAGCAAAGCAAATCGTCGTCTTCACCAAGCCTTTTCTGGACAATAGTCTCTTGTCATAAACAGGAGATATTAGTCTCTGCTTTCTTTGCTTTACTGAAGATTCTCACCATATCATCTGGCCCTGTGTTGCTTAATGCCTTCATCAATGTGGCATCAGGGAACCAATATTTCAGGTATGAAGGTTATCTATTGGCCTCGGGGATGTTCATTGCAAAGTGTCTGGAATCTCTATCTCAGAGACAGTGGTATTTCAGAACAAGATTGGTAGGACTAAAAATTAGATCCTTGCTGTCTGCAGCTATCTATCAGAAACAATTGAGACTGTCTAATTCATCGAAATTGATCCATTCGTCTGGCGAGATCATGAACTATGTCACTGTTGATGCTTATAGGATTGGAGAATTCCCATACTGGTTTCATCAGACATGGACAACAAGCCTCCAGCTCTTCATTGCTTTGCTAATTCTCTACAATGCTGTTGGACTTGCAACCATTGCAGCATTTGCTGTTATTGTACTCACTGTGATTTGCAATGCTCCTCTTGCCAAGCTGCAACACAAGTTTCAGACAAAACTCATGGAATCTCAGGATGAGAGGTTGAAGGCCATGACAGAGGCTTTGCTGAATATGAAGGTTCTGAAGCTTTATGCATGGGAAACTCATTTCAAGAAAGTTGTTGAAGGTTTGAGGTCAGTGGAATGTAAGTGGCTTTCTGCATTTCAGCTCAGAAGAGCATATAATAGTTTTCTCTTTTGGTCATCTCCAGTTCTGGTATCAGCTGCAACTTTTCTGAGTTGTTATGTCCTTCATATTCCTCTTAATCCAAGTAATGTATTTACTTTTGTTGCAACATTACGACTTGTTCAAGATCCAGTTAGATCAATTCCAGATGTTATTGGAGTTGTGATTCAGGCAAAGGTTGCATTTACCAGAATTGTCAGGTTTCTTGATGCTCCTGAACTGCAGGATGGAGGACATGCTGAGAGGAAATGTCGGTCAGAAGTCAAGCAACCGATAATCATCAATTCATGTGGGTTTTCTTGGGATGGCAGTGCGTCAAAACAAACACTTAGAAATATAAGCTTAGGAGTTTATCAGGGGGAGAAGGTTGCAATCTGCGGTGAGGTTGGTGCGGGGAAATCCACTCTATTAGCTGCAATTCTTGGCGAGATTCCAAAGGTTGAAGGCACTGTAAGTTTCTTTTTCAATACTTGGTTAAATTCTTGCACATTTTTTGCTGCCAATTCTTCACAAGGTTACTGATAAACCTTTTCCTTTTTAGAGAAAGATTACTGATAACTTACTTTGATTTTAACTGCAGATTCAGATATGTGGAAATATTGCTTATGTTCCTCAGACCGCATGGATTCAAACAGGCACTGTTCGAGATAATATCTTGTTTGGGTCTCCAATGGATAGTAACAGATACAAAGCAACCCTTGAGAAGTGTTCTTTGGTGAAGGACATTGAAATGCTACCATTTGGTGATCTTACTGAAATTGGAGAAAGAGGGGTGAATCTAAGTGGTGGCCAAAAGCAGAGAATTCAGCTTGCCAGGGCATCATACCGAGATGCTGACATATATCTCTTGGATGATCCATTCAGTGCAGTTGATGCTCATACGGCTACCAGCTTATTCAATGTATAAAAATGCATTCAATTCGTTTGATAGTTTGCTTAATTGATCTACTTAGTTCGTTCTGAGAGTGTCCAATTTCTTTGTAGGATTATGTCATGGGAGCTTTGTCAACAAAGACTGTACTGTTGGTTACTCACCAAGTGGACTTCCTTCCTTCTTTTAACTGTATCTTGGTAAGTCATTCAATTCCAATTCTATATTAAGCTATGTTTTATGCTCCTGTTATGCTAAATTAAGTGATCTTTTGTGTGCATGATAGTTGCTATCTGATGGAGAAATTCTTCGTGCTGCACCATACAATGAACTATTTGCTACTTGCAAGGAATTTCATGACTTGGTTAATGCTCACAAAGAAACAGTAGGCACCGAAAGACTTGAAAAGGTCGCTTCTCAGAAAGCAAATGGGAGTTCAAAGAGGGAAATCAAGCGTAGTTTTAGTTATAATCAGAACTTGGCAAAAGTACCAGGAGTTGATCAGTTGATTAAGAAAGAGGAGAGAGAAACAGGAGACACAGGACTGAAGCCTTATCTCTTGTATTTGAATCAGAACAAAGGTTTCTTATATGCTTCACTTGCAGCTCTTTCTCATATAATATTCATAGCTGGACAAATCTCACAGAACTCATGGATGGCTGCCAATGTTCAGAACCCCAAAGTTAGCACACTGAGGCTAATAACTGTCTATTTGGGAATTGGCATCAGTACCACAATCTTTCTGTTCAGTAGATCAGTATTCGTTGTAGTTCTTGGCCTGCAGTCATCCAAATCTTTGTTTTCTCAACTACTAAATTCACTATTCCGGGCGCCGATGTCTTTCTTTGACTCCACTCCTTTGGGAAGGATACTTAGTCGGGTACGAAACCACTAATCCATTGAAACACGTTGACATGCTAACTTCATACTGATCTTGATTCCTCTCCTCTAGTGCAGGTCTCTTCAGATTTGAGCATTGTTGATCTTGATGTGCCTTTCAGTCTCATCTTCAGCATCAGTGCCACCCTGAATGCGTGGAGCAACCTTGGTGTATTAGCTGTTGTTACGCCGCAAATCTTGTTTGTTACCTTACCAGTGATCTATGTGACCATTAAATTGCAGGTAAAATAAAACTAATTTCTGCTGCATTCCATTTTACTGATTTGGTCATAAATTTTTCTTGTTTGTGTGCTCAGAAATACTATTTGGCTTCAGCGAAAGAGTTGATGAGAATCAATGGCACAACAAAGTCCCTTGTAGCCAATCATCTTGCTGAATCTCTATCAGGAACCATGACAATAAGAGCTTTCAAAGAAGAGGATAGATTCTTTGCTAAAAGTTTGGAACTCATTGACAAGAACGCAAGTCCGTTCTTCCTTAATTTTGCATCAACTGAATGGTTAATACAGCGTTTAGAGACAATGAGTGCTGCTGTTCTTTCTTCATCAGCACTTGTCATGGCTTTACTTCCACCAGGGACTCTCAGTTCAGGATTTGTTGGAATGGCATTGTCTTACGGACTCTCATTGAACAATTCTCTTGTGTTCTCTATTCAAAACCAATGCACTCTTGCAAACTATATCATATCTGTTGAAAGACTGGATCAATACATGCATGTTTCAAGTGAAGCTCCAGAGGTCATTAATGAAAACCGGCCTGCAACGAATTGGCCTTCTGTTGGTACAGTAGAGCTTCATGATCTCAAGGTATCTGCATTGCATCATACTGAATGCTAATAGCTTTATTTCTGGAGTTCTGATTTTACTGAAAATTTGTCATTATTGCTTTAGATAAGGTATAGACCAGACGCTCCACTTGTGCTACAAGGAATCAGTTGCACATTTGAAGGAGGTCACAAAATTGGAATAGTTGGCAGGACTGGAAGTGGCAAGACAACTCTGATAGGTGCATTGTTCAGACTTGTTGAGCCAGCAGGAGGGAAAATAGTCATAGACGGGATCGATATCTCAAGCATCGGACTCCATGACTTGCGGTCTCGGTTTGGTATCATTCCTCAAGATCCAACACTCTTCAATGGCTCAGTGAGATACAATTTGGATCCTTTAGGACAACACACAGACACAGAAATATGGGAGGTACAACACTTGCTATTTCTCATGATCTCCAAGGCATTGGTACTTATTTTCTGCATTTGTTCACATCTTATGAAAGGTTCTTGATAAATGTCAACTCCGAGAAGCTGTTCAAGAGAAAGAAAAAGGCTTGGATTCTCTAGGTTTGGTTTAAAGATAAGCTTAATCGCAATGGCTGATGATTTTTGGCAATGTTTCTTTGATCTAAACATTGTTGTGCAGTTGTTGAAGATGGTTCAAATTGGAGCATGGGGCAACGGCAGTTGTTCTGTTTAGGACGTGCGCTATTGAGGCGAAGCAGAATTCTGGTTCTTGATGAAGCCACGGCATCCATCGACAATGCTACTGATGCGATCCTCCAAAAGACAATTAGAACGGAGTTTGAACACTCCACTGTCATTACAGTTGCTCACAGAATCCCTACTGTAATGGACTGCACAATGGTCCTTGCTATTAGCGATGGTAAGTGCACATTCTAGCTTGTTTTCATTTTCATGTGTGATTGATTAAAGCTTTCTTTTGCTTCCTAAATTCAGGGATTTTGGTGGAGTATGATGAACCACTGAAGCTAATGACGAGGGGGGGATCTTTGTTTGGAGAGTTGGTAAAAGAGTACTGGTCCCATTCTGCAATTCTAAACTGAATTCATTCATTCATATCTGCAGTTCTTTACCTCCTCCGTAAATCTCAATTGAGCCTCTGCTCTCTCTCTCTCGTGTGTGTGTGTGTGTGTGTGTGTGTGTGTTTGTGTGTGTGTAATGTTTGGATTTGTTGCAAATGGAAAATGACGTTATAAAATAGCAATTGCTTATTGCCTTCAAAATCCAATGAAACACACAGTGAAAAGGAAAGAAAAACAATTCAAGAACAATATGATTAACAATGAGTGGATGAGTTATTCAAAGTTTTTAACTTGCACGTCTCTGTAATATTCTAAAATTAGGATGCCACGTACTCTCAACCACAACTTGTATACTCTGTGCTGTAGACGTAGAAGTGGTTGATCAATTTTTCACTCTATTTTTCCACACTTCGGAATCTAGAGCCACGGGCAGTCCATCTTTGCCCTCTCCCTTCCTGTCTCTTGATTGCTGAGGTCTAGTAGTTAAGGAAGAGGAACCTGAGTGATAATATCAAAAGTTTCGAGATGGCATGTTCGCATTTCTCAAAAAGTATTCCATATTATCTCTATTTCATTGCCACATGCATTTAATTTATCTGTCTTAATTATTATTTGATTATTTATTTATTTTATCTATCATTTTATTTTAATGAATGTAGTTGATTCGCATTTTCAAAAAAAAAAAAAAAAAAAAAAAAAAACAAGAGTTTATTAACCAAATGCTCATTACATGGTTCTCCAGTCTCAAACGTGAATAAAGACCATGTGTGGGAACCTTGATTTCAACATTATTCTCAACCCACCTCTGAGGTAGTAGTGAGGGAATGGGTCCTTTATTTATTTATATATTTTGATTTATTATTGTTTTAAGAAAATGGATAAACTTTGAAATATATTGAAAACAAAATGAGAACAAATCTCTTGCTGAAATCACACCTCTGCTTTCCCTAATTCCGGATTGCTCTAGTAATCAGGAAGATATGGAGACCTACTAGTCTTTGTAAAATAATAGGACTTTTTATGTGCGATCTTTTTATTAGTTTTTTGTGGATGATGGATCACGTGGTCCCTTTATCACCGATTTTAGAAAGTTCATTGTCCAAATAAAATAACCTTAAGATTCAAGTGGAGCGGGAATCCCGTTTCCTGCAAAAACCCACTCCGACGAGACGGAGAGTCTCCGAAATAACCCCCGCTGGGAGGGAAATGGGAGAAAACCCCTCCCCGACTGACAGAGTGATGCAAGGACGGGGTGAGTATTCCACGTCTCGCTTCTCATAGGGATTCCCTAACTTGTTAAATTAAAAAAATATATATTATGAAATTTTGTATTATAAATTTTATTAATGAATTTGTACTTTTAATTTATTTTCAAACTTTATGTTATTTATAATAATTAGTTTGTTGTTTCATCATACATTACATTATGTTTATTTTGAGAAATATTTTGTATATTTCTTTATTTCATATATGATGCGTATATAAATATATTATAGAAAAAAAATTTAGTAGGACGGGATTCCTTTAAGTGAGTGAATGTGGGGAATTTCTCTCTAGGCATAGAGATTCAGAAACAACAAAAACTTCATACTCAAATGCAATTATTCCAAGTATGGAATTTTTTTAAGCAAATTCTAGGATTGTATTCTCATCCTCAGACCAGTTTTGAGATCCAGACACCTTGGATTTCATCCTTGGACGCTCGGTAAAGATTTCTTTTCGGGACTTTTTTTTTTTTTTTTTTTTTGAGATAGGGCGGCAAGCGCCAACTCTCAGAGGAGTACGCGTGGCGGGGGATTGCCTACAACGTCCTCACCCTCTTGAAACGGGGGAGCGCGGTTCGGGGGGATTGAACTCGCGTCTCCTCCCATGAGGGGACCCGAGGTACCGTTGGGCTACAAGCCCTTTAGTTTCGGGACCTCTTTTCAAAAGCCATTATTTTGGAACATTTGGTTTAAAAAAATAATTGAATTCTTAAATTGCATGTTCTTCCCCTTTCTCTAAAATCATCTAATTTATACGAACATGAGTTACATGATTAATCTCTCAGTAACTTATAAATTAGAAACTATCATTGCACAAATGACTTTGGATGTTGCATGAACAAATGTCTTTGGATGACTTTGTGCATCCATAAATATACATATAGGAAATGGAAAATGAAAATCACATTCTACAAATACCACTACTCTACAGACAAACTAGATGACGTCTCTTTCAAAATTAGTGTGTTCTCATTCAGAAATCTATGACAAAGGCATCATTTCAGCAACTTTTAATCATTGTCCAAGTTTTATTTGCAGAACTAAATGTCAGAACCATCAACATTTACTGGTTATACTAACTGCCATGTGCTTCGCCTTCTTGTGAATGCTAATGAATGCACATGTTGGGCATAAATTGTTAAACAACATGGACAATACATAGAAATGACATAATGCCAAAACATAAGCTTTAACCATGTGGGGGAAGCATACATCATTTCAGTCATATCAACTCAGGAAATTATTACGCCCTGTAATAGGTTTAGACTGCAAGTCCGCAATCACTTGAAGAGTTTTTTGTGAGAAAATTTCTTAATTCCAAAAGATCCCGGAATTTCCACAACAAGTCAACAACTAGGATTAGAATTCCAAAACAAGGCAAAAAAATATATATATGTAAACTTTTAATTAAACAAAGGACATCAATTCCAAGATTCGACCATTAGATTTAAAACCACCATTTCCCATCAATTATACCAAAATACAACAGATCACAAGCAAACTACACAATTAGAATCAAAGCATAGACTCTCAGCCTGAGACTATCTATCTAGCCTTGATAAAGAAATCAATGTCCACAATGAACGCCTCTTCCTGGCATCTGGCTTTTCCCTTCAGGAATGCAGGCTCACAACAGTGGAGACTCAACCGAAGTCGGAGGAACTTTGCAATGAGCTCGTTAAATGCCATGATAACAGGATATACAAACTATGGTTCCGGGCACTGATGGTTGATGGTGAGATCACTAATTCACAGCATAGAATCAGGGTGACAGCAACTTCAACAAGAGGGATTGAAAACCTTTTTGGATTTTGTGTTTCTTTTGATTTAAAAGAAATTGTGTTATAATGTTAACAGAACTATATATATAAAGACCCTCCCAGTAATCCACATAAACCCCATTTGTGCAGTTTAATTAAATTGGGTTAGTGTTATATATGGCTCATATATAGAAGTAAACAAGCAAATGCAGGAGCGGAATAAAGCAAAGCTACAACATCTATCCCTTTTTTTTTTTTTGTTTAAGAGGAACTCTAACAGAGTTTAAACAAACCGAACTAATAGACAAAAGAAAAACCAGCTAAATGGGCTATGTCTTCAAGCCACCTAGGACGATCGTTTCCACGATGAAAGAGTGATAATCTTGGATTTTGATGCCCGAAACTTGCCAAGGAATCGGCCACCAGGTTGAATTCTCTTGGACAATAAACCACCTCAACCAACTGGTTCTGCTGCATCAATCTTTTCAATTCTCGAATCGCCCCATCACTTTCGCAATGATCATCATCGTCCATCAGTCGATCCAATGCCATGATGCAATCAGTGTAAATGCGGACCGGAGACACTCCATGTCTGCTGCTTTGCTCCAATGCTAACTTAATTGCCATCAATTCAGCTTGAACACTTGAGCTAGTTTTGAATTGACTGGATCCAGCTAGAAGAATTGTGTTGACTCCTCTTGTAATAATGAAACCTGCACCAGCAAAATCAACATTACTAATCCAAGAGGCATCTGAGAAAATATTAATTTGAGTACCAAAAATTGTGTTATGCATATACTCCCTGATATTGCCTTTAACTGCTCCCAGGAAGTTCTGTGTCAACTGAAGAGCTTGCTTGAAGATTTGCTGTGAGTTAAGCTTCCGATTATTGAACACAAGTTCACATCGAGCTTTCCATAGATTCCACATCACAGTAGCAATAAGGCTTTTAAGCATCTGCTGATTAATGCCATCACAGCTCCAGTGCATATTGAGCCATCGACCTTCTAACATGTTACCCATATTATTACAGTTAATCCCTGTGAAATCTGTCATTAGTTGCCAACAGCCTTTAATCACTCGACAATTATTAACTAAATGATCCAAAGTCTCCTTCCCAAGATTGCAGAATGGACAGAAGTTTTGAGGTCCAATATTAAGAGAATAAAGGTACTCAAATGTTGGAATTTTGCCATGAAAGGCCCTCCAAAGGAATATTTTAACCTTTGGAGGAGCTGGCAATTTCCACAATTTATGCCAGTCCTTCCAAATTCCCTCCTCCTCCAAGTGATCATTGTTAATAGAATTATAAACCTGACTAGCAATTTTCCCAACTGACTTTCTCTGACCCCAAGCCCATTGGTTATTCTCATTGAGATTAAAATTTCTATCATTAAGCAAACTCCAATCAATGAGACTACCAAAGACAACTTCAATGCTAGAAGTGTCCAAGATACCATTACTCATAAAGTCTCTAACACTGATGTTCTGGCCAATCATTCTAACATCACAATAAGTGGGCTTCATAGAAATAGGAATATCAAAAAGCCAAGGCTGAGACAACCAGTCAGTAATATCAGGATTACAAGATTTAATGATCATATTATGCCTGACCTGTTGGGCACTTTTATGAAGCATTTTAAAAAACCAACATGCTTTACCCAGAGCAACATTGTCCCAAACATTAAACTCCCCATATTTCATATAAGCAATATGAACCCAAAATTTATTGTCCTTATTGAGCAGCATAAAGATATTTTTAGCCATAAGAGAAAGTTTAGCAGTTTTTAAATTCCTGATGCCCAGTCCCCCCTCAGCTTTGGAAAGTGTAGTAATGTTCCAGTTTATAGGATAGTGGCTGCCACCAGCTGTGCCTTTCCGCCATAGAAAACTCCTAGCTAGTTTGGAAATTGAGTCCAGAATAGAGTCAGGAATAGGATAACAGGACATAGCATAAACTGGAATAGACATAAGAGAAGAATTGACAAGGACTGCCCTTCCTGCTAAGGAGATAGCATTGGCATTCCAGGAGTTTAAAGCAAGTTTAGTCCTCTCAACTAGTTGATTAAAATGATGAACCTTCAGTCTGTTTGGAGAAATCAAGGCACCCAGATACTTGAAAGGAAAAGCACCAATTTTCATATTGAGAATAGATTCAATGCTACTGATAATCTTCCTATTGCACCAGCTAGGAAAAAAAATCTTAGATTTCTGAAGATTAATTTGCTGACCAGTAAGCTGCTTGTAAAGATCAAAAGTCATTTTACAATTTCTAGCAGCATTGCGGGTAGCTTTAGTAATAACAATGAGATCATCCGCAAACATTAGATGATTAAAGTTATTACTAAGCCTAGGATCAAAACCAGGGATCAAATTGAGATTCATAGCATAATTAAAAGCAAAAGAAAGGTTCTGGGATACCAACAAAAACAGAAAAGGGGAGATAGGATCTCCTTGTCTCACTCCTCTTTGACTCCCAAACCATTCTGTGGGCTGTCCATTGATCAAGAAAGCAAAAGAAGCAGAGGAAATACAGCTCTGGACCCAAGAAATCCAAACTTCAGGAAATTTCATAATCCTAAGGGTGGCAAGGATGGCATTCCACTCAAGGGCATCATAGGCCTTTTCCACATCAATCTTCATTAACATCCTAGGGAGGGACTGGGTGTCATGCTCCAAAGAATGCACAATCTCTTGAATGGCAATAATGTTATCAAAAGTAGACTTACCCGCAAGAAAACCAGATTGCTCCGGGCCAATAAGTTTACTAATGACTAATTTAAGCCTATTGCTCAAGATTTTGGAAATAATCTTATAGCAAACATTACAAAGAGATATGGGTCTATAATCACCAACTTTACTAGGGGACTCCTTCTTAGGGATGAGAACAATGAAGGTCTTACCCCAAGACTTAGGCATAGTAGCAGTTTGAAAAAAGTGATTTATGGCTTCAAATAAAGGCCTCTGGACAAGCTCCCAATAGAAGAGATAGAATTCAACATTTAAACCATCAGGGCCAGGGCTTTTATTTCTGGACATAGAATTAAGGGTTTTAAAAATTTCAGTCATGGAAATATGCTTAACAAGAAGGGACCTGTCCTCATCATCAAGACTAGGCAACTCATGGGGTAATCTATAAACAAGATCAGAAATGGACATCCTATTAGAAGAAGTCCACAGCTTAGAATAAAAATCAACAAAAGTAGAAGCAATGCTTTGGAAATCAGTGTGAATGTTGCCTGTGCCATCAGTAATAGCAGAGATTCTGTTCCTATGAGTTCTGATCTTGGCATGATTATGAAAAAATTTAGAATTAAAGTCCCCATTTTTAAGCCACATGAGTTTAGCCCTCTGAGCCCACTTGGTAGCATTCTGCTTTAAAAGGGCAGTATGCTTATTGTAAAGACTTCTAAGAGGATCATTGGAACTAACAGGACTAATGTGATTGCTATGATCAGCATTCTCAAGCCTCATGATCTCAAGTTCAACAGCCGCAATAGCAGTATCTAAGGGAGTTAACTCAGAAGCCTTCCAACTCAAAATATTCTTCCTAGTACGAGCAAGAAAATGGCTAAAAGCATGCATAGGAGAGGAGTTACTATTGCAATTCCAAGCTTTAAAGACATTTTGATGGCAACCAGCATAATCAAACCAAAAATTATCAAAACGAAAATTTTTTTTCTTACAAGCAGCAGAAAAATATTTGCAATAAAGGATCATAGGCGAATGATCAGAAGTGGTTCTAGGAAGATGTCTATTATGATAAGAGTCAAACCTAGAAAGCCAGTCACTGTTAGCTAAGAAATGATCCAAGCGAGCCCATCGTCTAGCTAACCCCAATTGGTTATTACACCAACTAAAGGGAGTACCCTGGAAGCCCAGATCTAAAAGATGATTAGCAGAAACAAACTCTTTGAAATGATTTGACTTAGCAGTATAATGATCAGGCCTGCCACCCCTATGTTCAGAAGGATCCAAAACCGCAATGAAATCACCCATCAAAATCCAAGGAAGGTCAAGGAAAGTAATAGAAGATAAAACATGCCAAACATACTTTTGGACATGCAAAAGCTGAGAATTATACACAACAGTAAGCACCCAATCGTTAAGATGATAATTAGAAATAGCCAAATGTAAAGAGTAGACATTGAAAGCAATAGGAGTAACCTGCCCAATTTCCCGTTTCCAGAAAGTAATGATACCTCCCGACAAACCTGTAGTTGGTATAGCAGCCCACTCCCAGGCTTTTGAGAACTTATGACAAAGACGGAGGGAACGATCCATATTGGCTCTCGTCTCCACTAAGCAAACAATAGCAGGTTTGAGGTTCCTCATAAGAGTTCTAATTCTGATAATTTTCTCCAGCTTAGTAGTACCCCTGCAGTTCCAACACAAGATTTTTAAGTGTTCCGGAGGCATGGGAAAACACAGCAAGAAATCAAACAAACTAAAACAAGAAGAAAAATGAAAGAGATAACGAAAAAAGATATGAATTAAAACTCAGGCTGATCCAGAGGCTTCAGAAAAACCCTCCACCCTCCCCTTCTTGGAGCAAGTGGTAGCCTTCATCTTTCCTCTTCGTGCTATCGCTTCCAGTTTGGCGTCCTTCTGAACTTGAACCAAGGGCATATCATCATCGAAAATTTCTGCGGATCCGATCTCCCCCTGCTCCATCTGATGAGGGCTCTGAGAAGCCGCTTGCAGGGCATGAGAGACCCTACCCACCAGCCTACTATGCATTTCATTATTCTGATTATCCGAATGGTTTGTACCCTGACCCTGCTTCAAAGACGTGATAAGGAATGATGACACATGAGCCGGACAACCACCTTCTTCATCAGCCTCAGCAATGGTCTGCACAGGTTGAGGAGGGTCTGCCGCTGTGCTCCGTTGATAAGATTCCGGCTCTAATCCAAGATTACCATTGTGAGAGGGCAGCACTGTATCTCCAGACTGGCGGCCAGGGGCTTTAGGGTTTGGAAAAGACTCCTTGTTCCTATCCCCTAAGAAAACCTCGTGATTAGCATTCCCCAAAGGCCATTGCAGACCCACTCCTCCTCCTCGTGCACTACAGTCCCCTCCACGTGAGACCTGGTCAACTTCAGTCTTTTCCACGTGGCGACGAGAACCTCCCATTGTCTCCATCCTTCGACTTCGGTCAACAGTCGAATTCCGGTGACCTCCTCTGCCAGAGTTCCGGCCTTTTCCCCGGCGAGGTCCAACCACTAACCAAGTGCCAAAATCCTCACCACGCTCCTCCCGATTAGGATCATCACTAACAACTGCCGCCTGAGGAGACTCCTCTTGTTGATCGTACTGATTCTTATCTATCTACATATTATGAGACCGATCCTCTCCACCTTTGCCCTTGCCGATAGCTTCTTCATCATGGTCATCCCCCTTCTGGGAACACAAGTTGCTTAGATGACCAATTCTTCCACACTTATAGCAAAAAGATGGAATCCTTTCATAAAGGATTGCCACTAGAGCTTCATCCATCCCTTCTCCAACCCATATTCCCGTTTGTAGGGGTTTAGCCAGGTCTAATTCAACGCATAATCGTGTATATTTGGCTCTTCCTATATTCATCGAAGGCTGGTTGACATTCGCCGTATGATCATCTATTCTTAGAACTCTGCCCAAAAGTGATCCCAGATTCTCCAAGGTCTCTTCCTCCCAATACTCCATTGGAAGATGATGCAGTTGAATCCATACCGCAGCCGTGTCCAGTCGCTCAAAGGCTGGTTGGAAGTTTTCACGCCACGGCATGAGCTGAAGAACCATCCCATTGATAGTCCAAGGGCCGTCCCAAACGAGCTTGTCAGCCATCTCCGCCGTCTGACATCGGATGTAATAGAATCCATTAGGTAAATCAGCTACCGAGAATTGCCCTATTCCCTTCCACTGTCGGGAGAGCTCCTGTCTAACTTGATCCAGAGGCAAGGATCTTCCCAGGAACTTGCCGAACAGAGTCCCCTGCATACGATCCTGCAAGCGCATGTGAAAGTCGCCATCCGGCTTGAATCTCTTGTGTCGACGAGTTTTGAGCCTCTCGAAGTTTTCTTTAGTGTTAATGATGTCATTGCCGAAGGTCTTCTCCGACGTCTCACCCGACACGATTTTTGCCCAAGTTTTTGCCATTGTTTTAGGTACTCCATGTTTGGGGCCTGGTTGGTTGGAATCAGGGTCAAGAGCCACGGATGGTTGCTTTCCTCCCCCACTTGCCATTGCAAGTTGGGGGAGACCAAGAAAATCAGAGAAGTCCGGCGAAGGAGGTAGGCTTGAGAACTTAGAGAGACAGCGCTCCAGGGAGAAGGAGGTAGGCTGATATTGTTTCAAACATTAGTTAATTCATGAACATCTATCCCTTTGGGGGAGTTGCGGTTTGATGGGTTGGGGTGCAGGGGCAATGTCACGCAGTTTGATACATGAGTAATTTTGTATCGGAATAGGATTAGAATTTTATTAATGTTTTAATTTGTATTCAAACAAAGTTTGTATCTCAAAAGATCTAGGATCCTAATAGAGTTAGATTTTTACCTATAGATTGATGTGACTTTAGTTTTTCCATGAGAGATAGTGAATAAGAGAAATACAGAAGCTCCACTCCTGAGGACGTAGGCATGTTGCCGAACCTTGTAAATCCTATGTGTTTGAGTTGTCTTCTTGCTCTCGTTCTTGATTTCTCCTGTGATTCTCTATAATTTGCTAACAGTTAGTGTCATAGGCCTTTTTCATAATGTATGTTACGATTAATCCTCTTTCATCCCTGGTGGATTGATTTGTTAATGATGTTAGAATCATTAATCCTCATAGGGACCCAACCGGACAAGAATGGGGATTCCCCAATTCTTCTCTCGGTAAATATTCCCCGATTCACAAACAATACTGGGTGAGGAAAACATTCCCTACCCGGCTGGATCCTTGAAGGTGATAAAATTACATATTAGTTGTTTAAAATTTATATAATTATAAGTAAGTATTTTGCCTATTTCTATAAATTCAAAATTCTATGTTTTGATTAATATTGAGGGAGTACTTTTAGTAAGTTTCTATATAGTAATTTGCATTTAATTTTATGGATACTACTTCCATTACCAAATATATTTATGAATACTATTTCATGAGTGTATCACTACATAGGGATAGACATAGGGAGACTATTCCTTCCCAACATGAATTCAAGGAGGGGGCCTCTCTATCCTTGCTCCGCCCTTTTACCATCCTTACCCGTGGATGTTTTGTTCTTCTTTATGTCTCTCTTGAACTCTTGCTTTTGTCTATCTCTTCTTTGTTTGTTTTTGGTCATGTCTATTTATTGTTTTTGGTATTGTTTCTTTTTGAAGATGATAGACCACATTTAAATAAAGCAAGAACTCACAATTGAGACAAAACAAAAAGAAATACAACTAACAAGAAAGAAATCATAAACTACAAACTAAAGGAAAAACATACAATTAGTCAACATAGGGATGACAACTGATTAAAAAAACACTACCAACAAAAAATAAAAACTAGATAAAATAAAGTATAACATACTATTCTAGGAGGGGATTTCCAAAGTAACATTGAACTAAGAGCACGCAAGGCGAGTGCCTCCCTAAATGATTATTGTCCTAGTAGAATCACTCATAATGTTATAACGTCCCAAAAACACCAAGTTATGCTTTAATAGAAGTTAAGTCTTTTGGTCTAGCCTTATTAGAATCAAGAACTACAATAACCCAAGATGGGAATATATGAACAATTTTTATTATAATTGAAGAACATAGGGGAGGCTTTGCTTAGAAAATATACTTATTCATTTCTAACCAAATAGTTTAGGTTATGGCACTGGTAAGAATGTTCCAAGTGTCCCTAAGCTAGGAAACATTATGTCTCTAAGAGCTCCTCCACATTTCCTTCATGGAATTCGGGAGGTAAGCCATCCTGAAAACTTGAGCGAAAAATTTCAAATTCGGATAGCAAAAAAATAGTAGATTAGCAGATGATCTACCCATTCAAGTAGGGCATGACTGAATACACAATTAGCAGTTGATATCCTATCGCACCTTCTAATACCAGGTTTTTCAAAGTAAGGATATGATTATCTTAGACAAGACTGTCAAAAAGATTGACTTTCTGAGGGCACCAACTCTTTTCCAAATAATTTTGGTCACTTGGCAAAAAGAACCACCATCACTAAGGCACCTGAAGAAGAAAAGTTTGATGGTAAACTTCCATTAGCCATTAGACACCATCATTTGAAGTCACTTGAATCTTATGGCTAAGGTTCTACTTTTGATGCAAGCTATTGTCGAGTTAGCCACAAGCTATGAAAACTACGATAATTGCACAAGATAACCTAATGGTTTTGGGCTACTACCATGAGTTCCTTAATATCTCTGGCTAGATGTATATGCGTGAAAAGTTGTTGATCCACTTGTCAAACAAAAAAAAAGTACCAATAGTTCTTTAATTTCATGGGTGATACAAGCCCGAAATGCTAGCAAACAATTTAGAACACCATTTCAAAGGAAAGACTTCATTTTTGGGTGTTTGAATAAAAGGTTCATAGTAGGAATGTCTTGTAGTAGTTAAATTAAAGAACTTTGGACCCACACTAAGGGGGTTTACTTGAATTCTTCCACCACAATTTCCTAAGAAAAACATCGTCAAACTCATCCAAGTTCGATATTCTGCATCCACCCTATTCCCAAGATTTATAGATTAATTTCCAATTTACTGGCTGATAACCTAGGTGATCAATATCTAAGGGTGGTAATGAGGTATGGAATCCCTAATCCCCATGGGGACCAAATTGGATGAGGATGTGGATTCCCCGATTCCTTCCCTCACTGGGGAAGGGAGTGGGGTCAACATGTCCCTGTTTCCTTATACTGGGTGAGGGCGGAGAGTGGGGTCAACTTGAAGTTTTATTTAATTACATATTACTCTGGTTATGTAATGTGTCTAATTTGTGCAACTTGTGTTTATCAATTTTGCAATAATTTGAAAAATTAACAATTATATTAAAAAGTGTTTGAATGGTTTATTTATTTCTTTAGTGGAAGTTATGTGAGGGAAATCTATTAATCTAGACACATTATTGAGATAAGGTCAACTTTTGAACGATTTGCGATCTATTTACTTTATTTGACTGTTGAAAGTCCAGGAAAAAAAAACCATGTCATTTTGTGTGTGGCAATTTATGTTCAGGATTACAAATATTGAGTGATTTTTTTTATTCCAATGTATTTAATTATATGGTTGTATTTGTATAATTCTATATTTATGGTTTTTCTGTATTGATAAACAATTGGAGATTTTCTTTCTATTTTTTTGTAAGTTTCTATATGTTAGTTTGTTGAGTTCTATATTGAAAAATTTTTATATTTTCATAAGTGTATTGATATTAGTTAATTTCCATGAAAATCAAAATTCATATGCACATATCAGCAAGAGGGATCCCTGTGAGGGTGGTTCCCATTGTAGGACAGGGTCTCCCCTTCCCCAATCTCATGCCAAGGAGTCAAGAATTGGGGTTCCCCTTCTTGTCCCAACCCCCGTTACTACTCCTATCAACATTAGCCCTAGACTAGAGAAAGTCCCTTCCTATTCAATCAATATATTTATTACTGAACAGTAGAGTTTAAAGCTGAATATCTAGTTAGGATGAAAGATATAACAAAATTGATCAAAACAAGCCTGTTGCCTAAAGAAAAGAATTTGAATTTTTAGTAGGTAGCATTAACCCTATGTTAATAATCTCCTTTCACAATAATTAGCTTGTGGGAACAACTATGCAATCCCTGTTGTCTTTTTTTTTTTTTTTTTTTTTGGGATATAACATTCTTCACTTATGAATTTTTAGATTTTTTATATTGTTTTATTTTATCCAATTTTACTCATGCTGTATGGAACTATTTTTGATTTAACAAAAGTGTTATATATATATATATATATATATATATATATAATAGGGAACAATTGCCCCATGTAAAGGTTTGTCAAAAAACATATATATTTTTTTTTTTTGAATAAAAGTGGATAAATCACTAATTTATTAGAAAAAGTCAAGAAACATATTGGTATGGGTATGCATTAATTGTAATGATTTATTAATTTAGTTAAACGTTAAATAAAATAATAAAATTCTTGACGTTGACGTGCACATCCAAAAAAAAATTTACAATAACCAGAGTGAGTTAAATCTTCATTTTATGCAGTTTAGAGAGAATGAACATGATTACTTTGGTATCCATTTGAAATAATACTGTAATTGATATATAGATTTGATGAAAAGTTGATGAACAGTATTTCTGTATCACAAGAGCCACAAAGTTTGAATTACTGGTGTACCTATTAATAAGGGGCTGTGTGATAATTCAGTGTGGTGCACACAGTTATCGTCTTGTTTATTTACTTTTAAACAAAGGTTCATCTACTATAGTTTTAATAAAAAAAACACCCACGTGGGGAACTGTGGTGTAACTGACACCCCCTTCGTTTGACCTTTGGGAGCCTTGCATGCTCCTGAAATGGTGACTTTTTAATGTTTTTATTTATTTATGCAGTATGCTGTCTTTTCCTACATCCTACTGCTTAGCTTGTGAAAGCGAAAGGTTATGTCGTCCCATAATGCAGGGTGAGGATGTTCATGTTTTGACTTTTGAGAAGCTAGTGCAGTTTATGAACAACTTGAAGAGCGGAAGTTGGTTGTGCTCTAATCCCCAAGGTATTGCAGATTATCACACTTTAGATGTTATTTTCTTTTTATGTCCTTTGGATTTCAGCTTCTCAAACCTTGAAAATTTTTGCTAATTGGTGCATACTTGCACGTTGCTCTCAGGGTTTTTTTGATATTATACACGTCGCTCATAAAGAAAAAGTTCAGGAAAAATCAGAACTTTCATTTCACGAGTTATCAAATATGCTCTTGATGCAGTGATAAAACAGAGAGGAATTGGGTTGGAAGAAGTCATCAATGGATGTCGTTGCAAGTAAGGCTTAATCGATCTATGTGCAATGCACTTGTTTGCTCATGTTTCTATTCATGTTATTAAACATTCAATTTGTTTCTTGTTTGGTGTTGGGAAAGCAATTTATAGCCTAAAAAGTATCTTGGACTCTTCCACTTTCATGAAGGATCTCTTTGTGTCCATCAATGTAATCTCATCTCTTGTTCTCTTTATTCGCCTTGTTTATATGATATCATCAAGAAAGATCCCCTGGCAGTCTCTTTTCTGCTACAATTCATGGTTGAGAGTATCCTCTGCAGTATATAATGGATGTTTGGGATCAATTTATCTTGGGCTCGCGTTTTGGATGTTTGTGGAGGAGCCTGAGAATCATAGACCATTGTTAGTTCTGTTCTCTCAAGGACAAACAATGGTGCTCACTGTACTTGTCCTGACAACTAGAACTAGTGTTCTTGGTTGTGTGTTTGCTAAAATTTGGTCAGGAATGGTCGCAATATCTTCAGCAATTCTTTCCATTTATTCCACTTCAACCATAATGGCAGAGAAGGAAACATGGATTGAATTTTTCCTGGATCTTCTACCTTTACCAGGAGTCATGACATTGCTGATCTGTACCTTCACAAGCTCAACCAATGGAGAAGAGAACATCGGCAATGATCCTTATCAGCCTTTACCAGATGAGGATGTTTCTGTTACTGTTACTTATTTTGCAAATGCAGGAATCTTCAGTAAAATGTCATTTAGGTGGATGAATTCTTTGATGAAAAAGGGCTATGAGAGGCCTCTAGAAGAAAAAGACATCCCATTGTTGCGTGAACAGGACAGGGCAGAGAGTTGCTATAATGAATTCATGGAGCGGTGGAACAAGCAGAAACAAACTAAATCTTCAGCCTCGCCAAGTTATTTATGGACAATCGTCTCTTGTCATCGACATGACATCTTTATCTCTGGTTTCTTTGCTTTACTGAAGATACTGACTACATCTGCTGGCCCTGTGTTGCTTAATGCCTTCATCAATGTGGCATCAGGGAATCAATCTTTCAAGTATGAAGGTTACGTATTGGCCTTGGGGATGTTCATTGCCAAGTTTGTGGAATCTCTATCACAGAGAACGTGGTATTTCAGAGCAA
The DNA here is from genome assembly GCA_902712375.1 of Dioscorea dumetorum. Lineage (NCBI taxonomy): Eukaryota > Viridiplantae > Streptophyta > Magnoliopsida > Dioscoreales > Dioscoreaceae > Dioscorea > Dioscorea dumetorum. The sequence continues at coordinate 122,532 of CACTHL010000041.1, forward strand.
GATTGTTGGGTTTAAAAGTTAAATCCTTGTTATCTGCAGCTATATATCAGAAACAGTTAAGACTGTCTAATTCTGCAAAGTTGATCCATTCATCGGGCGAGATCATGAACTATGTCACCGTTGATGCTTATAGGATTGGAGAATTCCCATTCTGGTTTCATCAAACGTGGACGACAAGCCTCCAAATCTGCATTGCTTTGATAATTCTCTACAATGCTGTTGGTCTCGCAACAATAGCGGCATTTGCTGTTATCATACTCACTGTGCTTTGCAATACTCCTCTTGCCCAAATGCAACATAAGTTTCAGACAGAGCTCATGAGAGCTCAGGATGGGAGGTTGAAGGCCATGTCAGAGGCTCTGGTGAATATGAAAGTTCTGAAGCTTTATGCTTGGGAAACTCATTTCAAGATAGTAATTGAAGGTTTGCGATCAGTGGAATGTGAGTGGCTTTCTGCATTTCAACTCAGAAGAGCATATAATACTTTTCTCTATTGGTCATCTCCAGTGCTGGTATCAGCTGCGACCTTTCTGAGTTGTTATCTTCTTCATATTCCTCTTAATCCAAGTAATGTCTTCACATTTGTGGCGACATTGCGTCTTCTTCAGGAACCAGTGAGAGCAATTCCTGATATTATTGGAGTTGTGATTCAAGCAAAGGTTGCATTTTCAAGAATTGTCAGCTTTCTTGATGCTCCTGAGCTAGATAATGGATATGCTAAAAAGAAATGTGTCTCAGAACTCAAGCAACCAATAATCATCAATTCATGCGGGTTTTCTTGGGATGGCGATGTATCAAAGCAAACACTTAGGAACATAAACATAGAAGTCCATCCTGGAGAGAAGATTGCAGTCTGCGGTGAGGTCGGCTCCGGAAAATCAACATTATTAGCAGCAATTCTTGGGGAGATTCCAAAAGTAAATGGCAACGTAAGTTTCTTTTCCTATTTTTGGTTAGATTTTTGCTCTTTACTGCCATTTTTTCATAATATCACTGAAATTTACTTTTACTTAAAATGCAGATTCAGGTTTGTGGAAATGTTGCCTATGTTTCTCAGACTGCTTGGATTCAGACAGGCACAGTTCAAGACAATATCTTGTTCGGGTCTCCAATGGACAGTCCCAGATACAAAGAAACACTTGAGATGTGCTCTTTGGTGAAGGATATTGAAATGCTGCCATTTGGTGATCTCACTGAGATTGGAGAAAGAGGAGTGAATCTAAGTGGTGGCCAAAAACAACGAATTCAGCTTGCTCGAGCATTATACCAAAATGCAGATATATATCTCTTGGATGATCCATTCAGTGCAGTTGATGCTCATACTGCTAGCAGCTTATTCAATGTGCATGAGATTTGTTCAATTACATTGATAGTTTATCTAACTGATCATCTGAATTGGTCTGATGTCTTAAAAACCTTTTTCTCAGGAATATGTCATGGGGGCTTTATCGACGAAGACAGTACTGTTGGTTACTCACCAAGTGGACTTCCTTCCTGCATTTAGCTGTATCTTGGTTAGTCCTCATTTAAACCCAATTAAATATGATTGAGATACATGTCTGGTGCTATTTATTCCAAGTTATGTAATCTTCAATTCTTTTGATAGTTGTTATCTGACGGAGAAATTCTTCGTGTGGCTCCTTACAATGAGCTATTGGCTTCTTGTAAGGAATTTCAAGGCCTGGTTAATGCTCACAAAGAAACAGTTGGCACTGAGAGGTTTGAAAAGGTTGCTTCTCAGAAAGCAAATAGGAATTCAAAGGGAGAAATCAAGCATTGTTTCAATGGTGATCAACAAAATTCAGAAAAGGATTCAGGCTTTGGCCAGTTGATTAAGAAAGAAGAGAAAGAAACAGGAGATACAGGATTGAAGCCTTACGTCTTGTATCTGAACCAGAACAAAGGCTTCTTACATGCCTCGCTTGCCCTTCTTTGTCATATAATATTCATTGTTGGGCAAATCTTGCAGAATTCATGGATGGCTGCCAATGTTCAGAATCCTCAAGTTAGCACATTGAGGTTGATCTCATTCTACACGGCAATTGGCATCATTAATGCAATCTCCCTGCTCATCAGAGCAGTGTTTATCACAGTTCTCGGTCTCCAGTCATCGAAATCTTTGTTTACTCGGTTACTGAATTCACTCTTCCAGGCACCTATGTCATTCTTTGACTCAACTCCTTTGGGCAGGATACTTAGTCGGGTATTTAACTATAAATCCATAAAAACCAATCTGGCATGCTAACTTCATACTGACCTTGATATCTTTGCTCAAAAACAGGTCTCTTCAGATTTGAGCATTATTGATCTTGATGTACCATTCAGCCTCATCACAAGCATCTGTTCCGCCTTGAATGCACTCAGCAGCCTTGGTGTATTAGCTTGTGTTACTCCGCAAATCTTGTTTGTCACCATACCAATAATCTTTTTGACAATTAAATTGAAGGTAAAACTTGTCTCTAGATTCTCTACTGCATTCCAATGTTATTAATTTGGTCATATATGGTCTTATTTGCGTGTTCAGAAGTACTATGCAGCTTCTGCAAAGGAATTGATGAGAATCAATGGCACAACTAACTCACTAGTAGCCAATCATGTTGCTGAATCTCTTTCAGGAGCCATGACAATAAGAGCTTTCAAAGAAGAGAATAGATTCTTTGCTAAATTCTTGGAACTCATTGACAAGAATGCAAGTCCGTTCTTCCTTAATTTTGGATCGACTGAATGGTTAATCCAGCGTTTAGAGCTGATGAGTGCAACTGTTCTTTCTTCATCAGCACTCGTAATGGTTTTACTTCCCCGAGGGACTTTAAGTTCAGGATTTGTTGGCATGGCTTTATCTTATGGTCTTGCACTGAACCTGGCCCTGGCGTACTCAATTCAAAACCTATGCGCTCTGGCAAACTACATCATATCAGTTGAAAGATTGAATCAGTACATGCATGTTTTAGGTGAGGCTCAGGTGGTCATTGATGAAAACAAGCCTGCATTGAATTGGCCGTCTGTTGGCAGAGTGGAGCTTCACGATCTCAAGGTTTCTTCAGCACATCATATTGAATGCCAATGTCTGCTGCTGTGGTTTTGATTCTGCTGAATTTGTCTTTATTGATTCAGATACGGTATAGACCAGACACTCCACTTGTGCTACGAGGGATCAGTTGCACATTTGAAGGTGGGCACAAGATTGGAATAGTTGGTAGGACTGGAAGTGGCAAGACAACACTCATAGGCGCATTGTTCAGGCTTGTAGAGCCAGCAGGTGGGATGATTATAATAGACGGCATCAATATCGCTAGCATCGCACTCCATGACTTGCGGTCACGATTAGGAATCATTCCTCAAGATCCAACACTCTTCAAGGGCTCAGTGAGATGCAATTTGGATCCTTTAGGACAACACACAGACGCAGAGATATGGAAGGTATTCTTCTTTTTATTTATCTGTATTGAGCTCATTTTATTTATCTGGATCTCTAAGGCACTAGTGCTTATTTTCATGCATCGCCTCTTTGAAGGTTCTTGATAAATGCCAACTCCGAGAAGCTGTTCAAGAGAAAGAGCAAGGCTTGGATTCACTAGGTTTCGATTAAGGCTAAATATTAATCCCGATGGTTGATAATTTCTTCAATGTGTTTTATTGTTCTTGACATTGCTTTGCAGTTGTTTTTTTTGTCAAGAAGAACGAAACCCCTAATGGGCCCGCTAAACTAAGACAGGGGCGTGCGCATGCCTCGACTGCGGCCTGTGGCCGGGCCGCGCACACATGGGCGCTGGTACCACCCACAGTTCGTGCTCACAATTCTCAGACATGCACCCTCACCCCGAGGATTCGAACTCTCGCCACTTGCGAAGCGTCCTCACGGGGGACCCAAATGCCAATTGATCCAAATGCCGTTGACATTGCTTTGCAGTTGTTGAGGATGGATCAAATTGGAGCATGGGGCAACGCCAGTTGTTCTGTTTAGGACGTGCATTACTGCGGCAAAGCAAGATTCTTGTACTTGATGAAGCCACGGCATCCATCGACAATGCGACGGATGCGATCCTTCAAAAGACAATTAGAACAGAGTTTGAGCAGTCTACTGTCATTACAGTTGCTCATAGAATACCTACTGTGATTGATTGTACACTGGTGCTTGCTATAAGTGACGGTAAGCTTGCGTTTTAGTGAACTTTCCTTTCCTGTTATTGATCTTATGAAAATCCTTCTTTTGCTTAAATTCAGGGAAATTGGTGGAATATGATGAACCTATGAAACTAATGAAAACAGAAGGATCTTTGTTTGGAGAGTTGGTGAAGGAGTACTGTTCTCATTCCCCCAGTGCAAACTAGACTTCTGTATTTGTGCATTCTGTATTTTGAGGTGAGTGGACCTCGGAACTCAAGAGGGATCCTATGTACGTGTGCAGTCTCTGTGATGTAAAACCAAAGTGCATAATGAGGGAGATAATAGAATAATAATAAGTATCGTTATTATTTACAAAAGCACTTGTATTAGGAGTGTGTGTATTGACCATGAATTGATCATCCAATCTATCTAGTCTGTTAGCCCTTAATTAAGGATGAAAGATTTGAGTTATGAGTTTAACCGGTGACCCATTGCTATTTTCGTTTTTAACGAATTTGGAATTTGAGATTTTTGAATGTTTTATTTTTAATTTAATATTGCTGAGCTATGAGTCTTTTGACCATTTTAGTTAATTTATTATATATTTTTACAAAGTTATAATTGCGAAGAGAATAATAATAATAATAATAATAATAATAACAACAATAATAATTAATAACTTTGCAATGATGCGTGGTAATTAATTCATAATACCAATAATAATAAATAATAAGAATTAACTAAAACTTAACAATAATAACAACTTGGTCCAGTGGTAAAGGCACGTGGTAATGCATGGAACTCCAGGCCCATGACTATTCCCAGTACTGCTCATGCATTGTTTTAGGGGCTTATATACTATTTACAATGTCATTTAAATAGGCTTCTCTTGAGTTCCCTAGGAGAGGAATGGTATCCTCTCTCTCTCTCTATGGTTGCGCTGCAGAGGAGTGTTTTTTAACTTGCTATAACTCTTAAAAATCATTCTTTTGGATACACCATAGATTTTCGTTATCTTTTGTGGTGTTTGGCTAAATTAATAAATATCTAAAGATTTATAAATTATCATAATTTATGCACTTTTAACAAACTTTTGAATTGAGGGGTGCTTGTTTCATATTATCAATAATAATAATAATAATAATAATAATAATAATAATAATAACAATAATAATAATTTTCTATGTCACGTGTTTTTTTATTATAATTTGTAAGTTTTAACAATTTGGCAAACCACTTGTGTTGTAACATTATTTAATATTGTAGAAATACTATATAACAATATTGTTCCCAAACTCCTGTACGGGCCACATTTGCAGTTTTTGTCAAAAAAAAAAAAAAAAAAAAAATTGCATGATGATATATACATCCAGTGACCACCCGGGGTTCCTAAAATGATTTATACGATCTCTTCAAACATCTTATCTTTCCATTACTCACAAATGCATGGACAAACTAACAAATTGTTCGTGCCGTTGAAAAAGTGAAAGATTGAAGTCCGGTATATGTTTCTATACATAATACATGCAAATGGTTGAGTACAAAAACACCTAATCAAAGAATCGCTATACAATGATCGTTGATCGTTTTAACTTTTCATCTGTGCAAGGGGCTGGGTACAAAAACAATCCCATCCATGAATCCTTACACATGAATTATATATTTTGACTTTTCATTTGCCTTGCTACGGGACTAATTAAGTACATGAACAACTAACTAACTAACTAACTAACTACTCGGTATGCATAAATTGTTTTGACTCTTTTGATCAAGTAGCTATACCTGTCAGCAACGCATAGACAAGTGTGTTTAGTCTACTGGTCTGTCAAGGTTAACCTCCGCAAGCTGGGGCCGGTAAGGCTGGAAATCAAGCGGGAGTGTTGGGATATTATGTTTGCTATACATGGACACTCGGAGAGAATGATCTCGTAGCCATCACTGAGAATGTCCATTCCCGGCAGAAGCAGCTGCCAAAACAAACCACCTGCGCAGGCGCTCCTGGCTCGGACCAACTTGTACATCACACTGTAAGCTGTGCGGTAAAACGCCACTTTATCAACTCCATTGCACCCAGCAAACCTGCTGGTTTTGCCCAATTCTGTCACCAGGAGTGGCTTCCTTAGGACCTCATCTGCAACTTTAGAGTGAGAGTGTATCCAGTCCGTCACAAAGTTGAGCTGAGTCACATCATCTGCCTGAGGGATCCTGTCCATCAAATTAACCAAATTAAAAAAAAAAAATCTATATTGAATTCATTTTTTGAAAATAACCAACTAGATATATGCATCCGTAAAAACAACCAATTAGCAGTGAACGAGAAAGAAGGTAAGGTCTACGTACCATTGATCGGGATACAAGTGAATGGTGGCGAAGTCGATTGCATGGATCTGGTTATTGGATATAAAATCAGTGCCGACGTTACGAGAGGAGGCAAACGAGTCATGTTGGATGGCCTCTTGGTCCTGATCCAGCCCACCATAGAAGCCTTCCAAGCCCACTTCCAGCAAGTGCTCGCCATCAATGGCTTTGGCATACCCGGCCATCTCTTCAATCCAAGCCTGCATGGTTCGCCCGGACAGGTCGCTCTTGCACCGACCCTCATTCATTAGCTCCCACGCCATGATACTTGGATCATCTTTGTATACCACCCCTGTCTTCGTGTTGTTTCTTAAGAGAATCGTCTGTGTTAAATTAAAACGAATTATACATACATTAATTAGGTTTATAAGTATAAGAAGGAATTTCATTTTCAAGAACATGATTAACTACATATTTGTCCAATACACATACATGGACACGTGTAACTAGCTAGCATATAAACATGCAGCTTGCGTGTTATGTTTGTCATATGCGTACCGCGTACTGTATGTATATATATTGTTGTCGTTATTATTATTATTATTATTATTATTACCTTGACGTGATCCTTGTAAAATGTCTTGACGAGAAAATTTTTGTAAAAGTCATCATCAGAGGTCAAGTTTTCCCCTCGCTGTATTGCCCATTCAACATATTGTCTCTTCCCTCCTAAAGCCTTGAAGTTGTCAACCAGACTCAATATCAAACGAAGCCCATACTTCTTGGCCTCAGAAATCACAAAATCCAATCCCTGCATGCAGATCATCATACACATACATATGTAATTACTCATCATCAGAAACCTAATATAATGCAATAAATAATTTCATTCACATCTGAAAACTACCTGCATCTACTATTAAGTGTCGTGTATGCGTGCATTGGTGTGGTATATAGTATATATATACCTTAAACATGTCCTCATTGTAGACGCCAGGAGAAGATTGCAAGGGTTGATATCCGCCATCGTTGAACGCCCAGGTCCTGACGACTGTCATTCCGTAGGAGGAGGCCTGACGAAGAACACGCGACACTTTGTGCATCTCCGACGGGTCCGACGCCTTCGACATAAGCCAATAAGCATTGAATCCATTCACATAGAATGGCTCCCCATTCACCACGAAACGAGTGCCATCGGTCTTCACAAAATCAGATACAGCTCCGCCATGCTCTGCTATTGATGCAACCAAAGCTAAAACCCACAACAGCCCACAAACAACTAGTTTCGCTGCCATCTCCAAAAGAAATTAAATAATCATAAAGAGAAACCTATCCACTTTTCTGGGACTTTGAAGGAATATATATATGTGTGTGTGTGCGTGTTGTACACTTGTGCTGGTGTAGAATGAGCGGATGGATTCTTCTAAGTGGATGAGGATTGCTTGCCTCAATGGGTTTCTTTCGTTATCTAAATAGACGTGATCTTTCGGTTTTTTGGTTACTTCATGGGCTGGTAATTCCACTTTGTCGGTCAAGGATGAATTGGATGTTGCGCACAGAAGACCGTTCGATGTAACGCAATTTGTTGGCAGAACAAGGTTGGTGATGATGGAAGGAAAGTCAAAGCAGAAGATTGGTTGCCATAATATTAGTAACAAGTCATGCAATATATGTTGGAATTAATTCCATTAAACGCGGTTGATTAATTTCTAGGTATTTTAGTTGATAAAAACCAAAGAGCCTGCCACGTAACCGCCGCAGCAACTTTGGACCCACTTGAGTGCATCACGTATGCTCTGAATTATTTTATAAAAAATTGATTATAAATAAAATTATATCATCAATAAAATAATTAAATTATTATATTCAAATTAATAAAATAATTAAATAATATGAAAGTGACAATTATTTTAAATTATTTTATTAATATTTTTTTAGTTGCCAGTTTTTTATCTCACAATCCCTAATTCAATTAAAATTTATAATTAATTAATATAATAAAATCATGGATGGGATGGTTGCACTAATCTATTCAATTGCTTAATGTTAATATATCAAATTTATTATTTTCAATTGTATATATATTTAATATAAATAAGTTTTCAACTTAAAAATAATAAATAAAAAGCTTTTTTAATTCATGGAACTCACCGTCTCAATTTTAATCTCCAACTTTTTATTTAGTTAATAAATTATTTACAAAATTTAGAAAAATTAAAAAAAGTGCAATATAATTAATATAAGTTTATGATTTTAGTTAATTTTTATAGTAATGTCAATTTAATTATTAATAATTTGCTAATTAAATAAATATGTGGGCTTTTGTTCAATATATATATATATATATATATATATATATATATATATTAATTACTATTTCGGGGTCGGGGCGGGGAGGATATTCCCCTGCCCCGACCCCGACTGGGAATTTTTCTCCGGACCAGGCCTCGATCCCCGAAAAAATTCCCCGACCCTGGCCCCGACTGGGTGGGGAATCAGATTCCTTGTTGGGGCTGGGCGTATTGACATCCCTTGTGGAGGGTTGTACTCATCTCTTCAATCCATGAATCCATGTTAATTTTATATTTTGTTAAATTTTTTTAAGTTTTTTTGTAATATTACTAAAAGACCATTTTATTTTGGTTTATTTTGTCACTGTGTTTGTCACGGTTTTAACCGTGAAAATATTTTTTTGTATTTATCACGGTTTTTGCCACGGATTGTAAGTACCGTGCTAAATACCGTAACAAATTTGTCACAAACATTGGTACAGAAACAATGACCGTGACAAACTTTGTCATGCATTTGTTTCCCGTACCAATTATTGTCACAATTTTTTTTCCGTGCCAATGTCCGTAAAAAATTTGTCACAGTTTTTATTTTCGTGCCAATGTCCGTGAAAAATTTGGCACGGTTTTAATTCCGTGACAAAACTACGGTGCCAAATTCCTGTTTTTGTTGTAGTGATGGTCATTGGGTGGAACAACTCACTCATTAAAAGGAAGGAGACCTCCAAGAGACGTGTGGAAAGTTTCAGTTATCAATTGAGTTTCATCAATGTCAGAGACCTCATCTCCTGGATGAGCACCACTGTTTATGGAGCTAACACTTACATCTTAAACAAGCATTCTGCAACGAGATCAGGGAGTATCAATCCCAGTCTCCTTGGATCATATGTGGGGATTTTAGTAGCATTTTTGCCCTGAATGCATGACAAGAATTGTGACATTCTCAACCCCAATGACATTCACAACACCAAAATTGTTCTTATATTCAAAGCTCCGACTTTGGACAAAATTTACATTGGACTCCATCAAGCTTAAAAAATTATCCTTGTTACATGATTTGCTGTCATTGGATATAATCAAATTAAGAATCCAAGCAACTCCCAACATAGAGATTAAGCAGGCATCAAATATTAATTTTGCATTAGGATCCTTGTTACATCAGGTAGAATTATATTAGGAGCAACGTTCCAAGACAAAGTGGCTTGAAGAAAGGAATGAAAACACTAAATTTTTCCACTCAATTGCACATTTCAGATAACATAGGAACTTAATCCCTTGATTGAAAGTTAATGACACAGCTGTTGAAGGAATTGAAGAGATTGGAAGGGGTTTCGTGAACTATTTCTATTCTCAGTTCTGAATGGACAATGACTCCCGATTCGTTTTTCGCAGCAAACCCTATTAAGGGACAAACAGAGACTTGAACTTACACAACTCGAGATCCCCCTTTCTCTGAAAAAAAATAAACAAGGCCACCTTCTCTATGGGAACTGAAAAAGCTCTATAACCCAGGACCAAGTGGTTTTCCTATGTTGTTCTTCCAAAAATACCGGTCCATAGTTACTCTATGTGACAACTTCTAAAACGGGTCAATTAACTTGGAAAGAATAAATTAGGTTAGTATCTCACTAATCCCTAAGAAAGAAAACCTTGACAACCATGCTGAATTTCACCCAATCAGCCTTATTAACGCAACCCTAAATATCCTATCTAAGATCCTAGCAACAAGAATCAACAAGGTTATTGACTCATTGGCTGAACTTTCTTAGTCAATGTTTATCAAGGGTTATGTATTTTGGATAACATCATTGTGGCGGGGGAAATCATTCCGACTTAAGGAGACAAAGATTGAGGAACACATTATAAAGTTGACTTTGCTAAAATGTTAGATATAATGGACTGGGTTTTCCTAGTAGACATGTTAAACGAGTATGGGCTTGGGCTATTGTGGATAGGATGGATTAAATCTATTGTCCTCCTCAAAAGCCAACTTTCTAATAAACAACTCCGTTGCATCCATGGTAAATTCCAAAGTGACCTCGAATAGGGGATCCTCTTTTCCCTTGGCTTTTTGCACTAGTTTTAGATTTACTAAGCCAAATACTCAACCATACCCTAAACTTAGGGATCTTGTTTGGAGTCCTGTTTCGCAATTTTGGGAAATGTGCTCCAGTATACTGATGATCTTCTGTTGATCATTATAAGGGGAGTATAGAACCTAAGATTATAAAACTCATTCTCTACTTTTTTTAAGGAATGTCTAGTTTAGCCATCAACTACAATAAAACCAACATCACCTAATCTGTTGATCATGTGTTAGTGGTCTCATTTGCGCAAACCCTAAATTGTACCTCGGGGACCTTACCAGTCATTTATCTTGAGATCCCAATATTGGACAAAAAACATAGATGCCAAGATTGGGAAGTTTTATTTGCAAAAATAAGAAATAAATTATTCTCTTGGAAGGTTAAATTCTTTCTATAGGTGGCCACCTAATATTAGCTGACTCCATTCTTTCCTCGATACCGACATACTCGTTGTCAATATTTAATCTCCCAAGTTTGGTGATTAAAGCTATTAATCGGATCCAGAAGGAATCTCTTTTGGTTTAACCTACCATAGAACACCATGGACCTCGCCTTGTCAACTAGAAAAGACTATAAGCCGAGAGAATAAGGAGATTGGGGGATTCTAAATCCAGAGGAATTCAACAATGCCCTATTCAACAAATGGTGGTGGAGGCTAACAAAATGTACTTCTTGGTGTGGAGAAAAGGTGATTCTATTTAATTATTATCATAACGATGATAGGTGGAACCTTTTCTCCAAGCTAGTACCTAAGTGAAAATCCTTTTTCTACAATGATGTCCTTCATTGCCTGCCTGCATTTAGATTCTGCATTACCCCTATTGGTTATTGTGTTTCAAGGTTCTTGATAAATGTCAAGTTTGAGAAGCAGTTCAAGAGAAAGAGGAAGGATTGGATTTACTGGGTTTGGATTAATGGTGCACTTAATCTTAATGATTGATGATTTTTTAGTGTGTTTTATTGGTCATGGCATCTCTTTGCAGTTGTTGAGGATAAATCAAATTGGAGCATGGGGCAATGCTTGTTGTTCTGCTTAGGACTTGCAGTATTGAGTCGGAGCAAAATTCTTCTGCTTGATGAAGCTACTGCATCAATCGGCAATGCTACTAATGTGATTCTCCAAAAGACAATTAGAACAGAGTTTGAACACTCCACTGTCATTACAGTTGCTCGTAGAATCCCCACCGTGATGGAATGCACAATGGTGTTTTCTGCAAGAGATGGTTGGTGTGCATTTTACTTTTTTTTTTGTGCCATCAATCTATATAAAAACATCTATTTTTTAATTTCAAGGAAATTGGTAGAGTATGATGAGCCAATGAAGTTATTGAAAACAGGGGGATCTTCATTTTGAGAATTAGCAGAGTACTGGTCTCATTCTTGGAGTTCATACTAAACTTAATTTCTACAGTTTTATGTCCTCTCAGAGGAACTTAATTGAGCCTGATCTCCCTATAATTCTTGTATTCAATGAAAATTGAAAATGAAATGAGAAAGTAGCAATTTCTTGTCGCTTTCAATCTAATCAAACACATTGTAAAAAAAAAATTAAACAGTCCAAGAAGAACATGATAATTTAATGTGTTCATGCATGGTGCAGTTTCATTCTCAACAATAGGCTGAGTTTTTTCCCTCAAAAAAAAAAAACAATAGGCTGAGTTCTTCTCATTGTGGAAAAAGGCATCTTGGCCCTCCTAATCGAAACACTGTTCAAAGCCTCACCATTCTCAGCCTTCATCTCCATCTCCTTCATCTTACCACTCTTTGTAATCTTATAAACTTCAATGTTAACAAGCAAACACAATAAAGCGAATCTGTCAACTCCAATCACAGATACTATCACCCAATATTTCCATGTTCTCCCATTCCCTTCTCTTATCACAACCATCGTCGGCCTCAAAGATGCCGGACAAACAACAATAGAAAACCAACTGCTACCGGTTGCCATGCACTTGCTCATTGAGTAACTAGTATTGAGAACTTTCACTGATCCATTCCTACTAAACACCACACACTCTAATTTTGAATTCATGTCCATAGGCAATTCTACTTGTGGGAAGACTATAGATATGGAACTCCAGTGTCTAATAATTCAAGCTCTGATACATTATCAGTAGCAAAACTTATGTTTGTTACATCATAAGCTGAGAAGCTAAGGACGGAAGCAACGAGAACATGAGTGGCAAGATCATAGAAGAAGGAAGACAAGTTGCCGAAACACACAAAGACTATAACTAGTCTCTTAACATGAGGAATTGTCTTGGTTCTTGGAGATATGTTGTATATCTTGTTTGCACTAATACCATGACTCCAAAATTGAGCATTTCTTAATCTAACAAATGAGGCTTCAATGTCAGTTAAGTTTTTTGGCAATGATACCTAATAGAACTCGCCTGCTTTCCTATCATAGATCCAAAGGTGTAATATCTGATCAACGAATCCAGAAAATAGATTGAAGAGTTAATTCCAAGATGAAAAAAAAAAGATAAAATTGAGACGAATAAACATGATATCAAGAGATGAGTTTTTCTTTATTCCATCTACACAACATTGATGATGAAAAGAAACTAAATGCAAAGCATGAGATCAATAATGATGAGCATAAAGCAAAACCGTGAGATTGCCATGCTAAGAAGCTTGTTTATTAGAGAGTAATGGTTGAGGATGGCTATGTAATCACATTCACTAATACGTCACTAAATTGGATTTATATATTCATAATCTTTCTCTGATTGTGATGGCTATCTAGATGTTCTTCTTTTAGTGGTTAAATTAATAAACTGCATTGCATAACCATGTTAATGTGAATAATTGTGATTAAATAAGTTTAGTTTACAAGTGGAAGTGAATCTGATGACCAGTGTAGGCTTTATAAAAAGTCCAAAGACGGCATCATATTCCAAAAAAATATATAAACCGTAGTATATATTATCTAATTAATTGTTGTAAGATATGTTTTTAGTATTCTCATGCTTTTTCCCTTTTTTTAATATTCACTCCGTAAAAATGATCTAAACATATTGATTGATAATTTCAAGTATTTTTTTAATTAAAATACATGATAATTTAATAATTAATTATCTACCTTATCCAAAATTTATATTTTATTTTTTTATTATTATTAGGGAAAATTACTGTTCACCCCTCGGGAATTTCAAAACTGGCCAAAAACCCCCTCCTATTTTTGCACACCCCGGACAGCCCCTCCGTTATAGTTTGGTTCCCTTCTACCCCCCGTCCGTCACATGAAATGGGTCCGTGTTACGAAAATCCATTTTTGCCCCTGCAAATGGTGGGAAAAAACCCGCCCGATCACATCATGTCATGTCTGGCTTTTATGCATACATATGTGAGTTTTTTCCCCCTTTATGGTTTCTTGTTCGCTTAGAGAGCTTAGAAGGCGAATTACATAATTTTGTTCTTGTTCTCCTTTTCTTTCTGCTAAGTCGATATTATGGACAGTTTTTGTGCCATTGCTAGATACAACGGGGAGGGACGAGTGCTGACGTTCACCGCGTCAACTGAATGGGCGTCAGTGTTAGGTGAGATTTGTGAGCGCTGGGGTCTCGATGTTTGTCGCGCGAGGGTGAAGTTCATCACACCCGATGGACATAATACGGTTTGCCCAATAGAGAACGAGGTGGACTTCCAGCGCATGTGTCATGTGTTCTCCATCCTCAAAGGCGGTGTAGTCGATATGGTTGTCGAGACGGATGACGTGCCACGGCAGCCTTCTGAAAACGAGTTATTGTCGTGGTAATGCGTTGCTCTAAAACAATTATGCAGTTGTATGTCAGTTAGTGTTTAACACTACCATTATCTGTATTAAAGAATGAATTATCCGTTTAAATTGGGCATCTCCGATTAATTTATCATGTTTCTGTGTAAACTATCATACACCATTTGCATTATTACATCTCTGTTTAACTATGCCTGTTAACGTGTAAATATTAACTTAGGCGTTTAAATAAGTGGACTTTATGCTTAAATTCGATCGTTTGCGTTTGAACCGAAGTGTTGGCGAGGAATTCGGAATGCGGGAGCGCTTCGTCCCACCACATGGCGACCCGGATGGTGTCGCATGCCCGCCATCGTCGTCAGATCGACATGAAGTGTTGTCGTTGGACGTCGGACAACGTTTTGATGGCGTTGAACATTTCCGAGATACACTTCGCAATTTTGCTATCAGTCGGAATTTTGATTTCAAATTCGTGAAGAACGAAAAATACCGGGTCACTGTGGAATGCGCGGCCGGTGGATGTTAATGGCGCGTTCACGCATCAAATGAATATAATAGAAATACCTTCAGAATCAAGACAACGGACCCGACGCACACCTGCGGTGGTGGAATTGGGTCGGGGTCACACCCGAAAGCGTCCAAAAAATGGGTCGGCGCACGAGTGATTCGAAGGCGAAGGACCGGCCCTTGTACAAGGCCATCGACATTCGAAGGACATGTTGCGGGAGCATGGTGTCCACATTCCATACAAGCGAGGCTTGGCTGGGAAAAGAGCATGCCCGGGTGATCCTCGACGGCGGCGACATCTCCGGCTACGATCTGTTGCTTTGGTACGTCCATAAGGTGGCCGAGACAAACCCCGGCAGCATCGCGTTTGTGGAAAGAGACGGTGAGCGTTTTAAACGTGCGTTCTTCTCTTTCAGCGCATGCATTTTGGGGTTCAAGCGGGCATGCGAGGCCGCTGCTGTTTGTGGATGGTACTCACCTCCTCGGAAAGTATCGGGGTACTCTCTTGGGTGCCACAGGGAAGGATGGGAACAATGGCTTCTTCCACGTCGCCTTCGCTATTATCGACAACGAGACCGACGCCAATTGGACGTGGTTCATTTCCAAGTTAGGTAATGCTTTATACGACGAAGGAGACTACCAAGAGACAATTACATTCGTTTCGGATAGGTCAAAGGGCCTTGTGAACGCTGTTGCGAGAGTTTTCCCTTCATCCCCGCACGCGTCTTGCCTTCGGCACTTGGATGCCAATTTTATGAAAGCCAATGGCGAGACTTGGGAAGGCATTGAGGGAGGAGTGCTTGGTCCATATGCTTTCGTATCGCGTGGGCAACGACGGCTAAAGAATTCGATGACACCGTCAATGAGCTGCGGGCCGTATCGCCCGAAGCGTTTCGGTGGTTGATTCACAAATCCGACATGTCACACCGGGTCGAATTATCTGTTCAAAGGTGACCGATGGGGCGAGATGTATTCGAATGTAGCTGAGTCATTCAATGCGTGGATCAAAGAAGCTCGACACCTACCGGTGACGAAAATGGTCGACGCTATAAGGTACTCGAAGGTTAAATACATGTAACGCTTAAGCTTACCCGTTACACTTTAATGTTCGTTATCGGTGTTTAACATGCACTGTCCGCAGTTTGATATCGTCGTCGGTGTTTAACATTCACATTAACCCTTTAGTCCGGTAGAATCCTGTGTAAGATAACAAATGTAAATATCATTGTCTCGGTTTAAATACCGTCGTATATGTTTTTCTTCTTCGATCTTTAGTTTATTACTGTTCTGTTTACTCCGATGTAGTGGTGTTTAAATATTCATATATTCGCGTAAATTTCTTTAAGATTTCCGATATTCGTTGTGCAGGTACAAGCTGATGCGCATGTTATGCACTCGCCGTGAGCAAGCGAACAAATAGGATACTTTCTTATGCCCGGACATACGTTCAAAGGTTGAGACGCTTGTGGAGGATAGCGGAAGTCTTCACGTTGCTCGCTGTCTCGCTGATCGTTACGAAGTGATTGACCAGTGCAGTAACTCTGTAGACCTTGCCAGTAGAACTTGCTCATGTCGCAGATGGCAAGTTTATGGCATCCCGTGCAAACACGCTTGCGCTGCGATATTGGTGACGGACAGCAATGTTCATCGTTTTATTAGCGATCACTTCACCGTCGACACTTACAAGTTGGCGTATAAGGAAGCTATATTTCCCATACCCGACAATGAGAGGCCCACGGACAACAATCGAGATCTGCTTTTGCGGCCGCCTGTGACGAAAAGGCAACCTGGTCGTCCTAGACGAAGGAGGATCGAGTCGCAAGCGTTTGATGTCCGCGAGTTACATTGCAGCCGCTGCCACGCGTCCGGTCACAATCGTAGAACTTGCAATGAAAGTGTCGCCGATTAGGCTTCGTAAAAGGATAATCTTTAAAGAGCACACATTTATTTGGTTATGACGCCCTGATATTTAAACATAGAATAAACGAATTTCGTTGTACGCACTGAAGTTTTAATCGAATAAACCTAATGTTAAATGGTGACACATTTAAAGAGTCACACACAAATTGAAGCGTACGCAATGGATGTTAAACGGGAAATATCGGTAATAAACGGTAACCAATAACGCTAAACAGGCACATCGCTTGTTGTCATTCTTTTGTATTTGAACTTCCGGAAGGAATGTAAGATAGTGACGCATAAACAGAGACGTCATATTTAAACAGATACGGCGGCGAGTTTTACACATCTTCGGCGGAATGTTTAACGGAGACGTTGTATGGTAACACAAATTGAAGCGTACGCAGTGGATGTTAAACGGGAAATATCGGTAATAAACGGTGACCAATAACGCTAAACAGGCACATCGCTTGTTGTCATTCTTTTGTATTTGAACTTCCGGAAGGAATGTAAGATAGTGACGCATAAACAGAAACGTCATATTTAAACAGATACGGCGGCGAGTTTTACACATCATCGGCGGAATGTTTAACGGAGACGTTGTATGGTAACACAAATTGAAGCGTACGCAGTGGATGTTAAACGGGAAATATCGGTAATAAACGGTGACCAATAACGCTAAACAGGCACATCGCTTGCTGTCATTCTTTTGTATTTGAACTACCGGAAGGAATGTAAGATAGTGACGCATAAACAGAGACGTCATATTTAAACAGATACGGCGGCGAGTTTTACACATCATCGGCGGAATGTTTAACGGAGACGTTGTATGGTAACACAAATTGAAGCGTACGCAGTGGATGTTAAACGGGAAATATCGGTAATAAACGGTGACCAATAACTCTAAACAGGCACATCGCTTGTTGTCATTCTTTTGTATTTGAACTTCCGGAAGGAATGTAAGATAGTGACGCATAAACAGAGACGTCATATTTAAACAGATACGGCGGCGAGTTTTACACATCATCGGCGGAATGTTTAACGGAGACGTTGTATGGTAACACAAATTGAAGCGTGCACGTGGATGTTAAACGGGAAATATCGGTAATAAACGGTGACCAATAACGCTAAACAGGCACATCGCTTGCTGTCATTCTTTTGTATTTGAACTACCGGAAGGAATGTAAGATAGTGACGCATAAACAGAGACGTCATATTTAAACAGATACGGCGGCGAGTTTTACACATCATCGGCGGAATGTTTAACGGAGACGTTGTATGGTAACACAAATTGAAGCGTACGCAGTGGATGTTAAACGGGAAATATCGGTAATAAACGGTGACCAATAACGCTAAACAGGCACATCGCTTGTTGTCATTCTTTTGTATTTGAACTTCCGGAAGGAATGTAAGATAGTGACGCATAAACAGAGACGTCATATTTAAACAGATACGGCGGCGAGTTTTACACATCATCGGCGGAATGTTTAACGGAGACGTTGTATGGTAACACAAATTGAAGCGTACGCAGTGGATGTTAAACGGGAAATATCGGTAATAAACGGTGACCAGTAACGCTAAACAGGCACATCGCTTGTTGTCATTCTTTTGTATTTGAACTTCCGGAAGGAATGTAAGATAGTGACGCATAAACAGAGACGTCATATTTAAACAGATACGGCGGTGAGTTTTACACATCTTCGGCGGAATGTTTAACGGAGACGTTGTATGGTAACATAAATTGAAGCGTACGCAGTGAATGTTAAACGGGAATGTAAGATAGTCCGAATTAATGACGACAAAACGTCATTAGAGTGAAATCCCAGTACGAATGCTAATTCATCACCATCTCTTTCCCAATTACATTTGAATTCAAAATCCACACGTAAGCATCAATGCACGGAGTACGTTAGGCGAACTTGCGACCCCTAAACTTCTATTTAAACAATAAACGGAAATCAAAGGCACATCCACATATTACACACAGAGAAAGAAGTATGTACAAGTCCCTCCTCAACGAGCTCTGCCAGAGAACCCGCCGGCCGTCGCCGGAGTACTCAACCGTTAGGGAGGGGCCTGACCACATCCCCGCCTTCTTGGGCACGGTGTCGGTTGATGGGACCACTTACTACAGCCCTTACCCCGCGAAAACATCGAAGGACGCCCAGAACACTGCGGCCGAGGTGGCGTACAATGACCTCCGTATTCCATACCCTGGGAGGATGAATACGCGTCCCGCTGCTACCGCCGATCGACTATGTGGAGGTAAGTCATACCGTAAGACTTCTGCGTCCATGTTACGGGAAATTTATTTATTTTCTAAATTGTTAAAAGCCTTCATTGCAGGGCCTCGCACCGCAACGCTTTCAGATGCAGCGCTTCACTCAACCGCGAGCACTCCAACAGCGAAGAGTTGGAGTGCTTTCTGGAGGACATGCTCGTCGAGCTTGCGGAGAAGGAAGTCGTCCTCTCCGAAAAACTCGACCGACTAAGAACTCGCACGGCCCAAGTGAAGAAGCTCATCCAGGGACTGAAGGCGATATGATAATGTTTTTTTCAGTTTTTAGATGTATAAATTAGTATGCCTACGCTGGTTGTAATAGAACTCCGGTTCAACTAAAAATTTTGTGAATGAAAGAAATTTGTTCCCCTGTTACGTTTTGATCTTTAAACCGATACGTGTATATTTCAACATCGGCACTAAATTATAAACGTCGACGCCTGTAAAAGGGTGGGCCACAATATTTGAAAAGCGCGAGTGTTTGTAAATAGCGAGAATAGTTTTCACACAGAGTCCTCGAAGTGTGAAGAAGACAATTCAAACATAAACATCGAATGTTAAGTGAAGACGCACGCTAATAAGCGGTGTCATGCAATGTTAAACGGGGAGAACCCTCGTTCTCGTTCGTCGATAGTTAACCGCAGATATCGATAGTTAAACGGTAAAGTGTAAGGGTAAGTGATGACGGTTATATTTAAACCATGATGGCGAGTTTCATAGATTAAATACCTCATTGATGTTTACAAAATAGGTTCAAAACCAGAAAATTTGCATTGGAAAATGCTGAAACGTCGCATGCATAAATGGAGTTGAATTTAGGCTAGTTACGGTATAACGTAGTCAGATAAACTATGCAATGTGAATTTATTATTAATTACTCCAATTTAATGTTGAAATGCGAGTCAGTAAAGCGTGAACGTAACCGATGCCATTTACTATATTCCATTTATTTCACCAAAAACCAATGCCTTTTTTTTTACAAATAGTTATGATTGTATGTAAGCATCAAGCCGAAACAAGATACAGACGCAGATATTATCCACATCCCACAACAATGTTTAAGTCACGTCTAGCAGACTTTTGCCAGATGACACGCCGGCCCTCGCCGGAGTACACCACTCTCCGTGAAGGCCCCGACACCAACCCCGTCTTCCTGGCCACGGTGACGGTCGACGGGACCCCTTTCTCCGGTTCTTCATCTGCGGAAAGCGCCGAGGAGGCGCGGAACATTGCTTGCCGAGGTGGCGTTCAAGCATTGTGCCCTTCGGGCAGCGTGGAGATTACCAAGGCCCCTGGTTGCCGACGATGACGTATTTGACGCAGTGCGCATCTTGTAAGACTTGTCGGTTGAGTGTAAAAACAAAAAAAGAGCCACCTTCCATACGTAAACCTTCAACTCTTCATTGCGGGGCCTTCACGAGCCGTCGGGGATTACACCAGTGGTGAAGAGTTGGATTGGGTTTTCGAACACCTGTCCGTGCACTAAACGCAAAACTTGAAAGAATAAAAGATCGAAAGGCACGTGTGGAAAAGCTGCTCCAAGATTTGAATGACAAGAAAAGGGGGAGTGAGATTATGTTCGAGTTGATGTCGTTTGTAAATTGCGCCATCTAAATGGAGTTCTCTATATTTAAACGGAGTCGTCGAATCCAAACGTAGTCATTAATATTTAAACAGATTAATCTATATTTAAACATACAAACCTAAGCGGTCATTTTTATTACTCACGGCGTGACTCATTAGCCAATATTAATTACTTTCACCATTAATTATGAAAACTAAAATCAGTCGCACATCTATTTCAAATTCATGTAATTTCCGTTGCGAGAAGCGTAAGTTGCGGATATTTGTGAAGCAATTATTGTCACATCGAATCGAATAGCAAACGGAGACTCGTATAATTACACGGGAACTCTAAAGAGAATGAACAGCACGAACTATAATTGAACAGAGCCAACGAAGTTTAAACGGAGAGCAAATCATTTTGGCGAGGCCTTTATATTTGAAAGTTAACACCGACTGCTAACCAGATACTATTACCTTTAGCGCACAACTAATATGTTTATGTTAGGATGATGAATTACATGATAATGAATTACGCAAACTTATTTTATTGTCGATGACTGATATGTGACAATAGCGACATGAAATTTTTTTTACCGCAACGTTAAACGTTAACAATAGCGACAAGTTAAACGACGGATTCAAAAGTTAAACGTTATTCTTAATGTGAATGGTAAGTCTTAAAGTTAAACAGATACGTAAACGGGGGATATACATTCTGAGTAATGCATGCATTCGACGAAGTGTTGTGAGATAGCATTGGGAAAGTGTGCATTGGTTAACCCGCCGGTGGACGTGTTACGTTATCCGTTACGATTAAATTCGCTGTTTTGGAATTCAAACGTCGAATAGTTATTGGCATCGGACTCGAGAAATAGTGCAAACGTCCGTTGAATACATTTGTATTTAAAGAAGAATCGGAAACAAGAAACGCACCCGGATATTACTCGCGAGATCTAGCAGTATGTATGTGCCAATTCTCAACGCGTCTTGCCCGGAAGACGCACCGCTCCACGCCGGCGTACTCCACAACCAGGGAAGGCGCCCTGGGCGCCTCCGCTTTCGTGGTAACGGTCACGGTGGATGGGACCACGTTTTCCAGCCGCAGAACCGAGAGAACAGAAGAGGCAGCCCAGAACGTTGCTGCCCTGGTGGCGTTCTACGAGCTATGTCCCGCGCATCTTAGGACGAGCGGTGCGTCCCCCGCTGATTTCTATGCGTCTTTAGAAATATTTATCTAAATCGTTCATATCTTCTTTGCTGGGGCGATGACCTATCCCCGGGAGCGGTTCCTCGAAGATTTGGTCGGGGATTTGACGGAAAAAAGCATCTCTCTCCGCGAGAACTCGAGCGAGTGGTATCCCATAAGAGGGATGTGGAGAGAGGCTGCTCCGGTACGCGAAAATGTATAAAACGGAATGACGGTTTTTGACCTGCTTAGTGTAGTTTTCATCCATCAAATAAGAACTTTTTGCTTAGTGTGATATTTTAACTTCGTTCTTACTCTCTCAGAAATGTTAACCGTTGCGGACGCATGTTAAACAGCCACGCATGAATTTTAAATGGAGAACAATGTTCCTTAAGCAAATTCTAACCATTCGTGCGCATGACAAGCACGGTTTAAATAGAGACGGACGCAAGTAAACCCTATCATGAAACGTTTAAATGGTAATATTCAACGGGAACGGTGATATTAAACCAGTAACGGCGAATGATAAACACAAATTGCCTTCTTGGCCTGATAATTCTAAATTTTAAACGGTTACAACAACACGTAATTGGTGACACACTGAAAAAAATAAAAATTCCGTACTTGAGGACCCATAGCGCGGTTGATGAAGACAATTAAAAATTTACATATAATAGGCACTCTCACCTTTAAAAACAAACAGCGCAAGTAGAATAGGGTCTCACCCGTCGAAGAATAGCCGCCATATTAAACAGGGACTGTAATATTAAACATGTAACGACAAAAGCTAAACAGAGAATACCTTGTTTAACTGCTAGCTCTGCATTTTAAACGAAGACAACAACACGTAATGGGTGACATACATTGAGAAAAGAATTCCGTGCTTACGGACCCATAGCGTAGTTGATGGAGACATTTAAAAAGTTATGTATAATAGGGTCGCTCACCTTTAAAAGCAGACAACGGAAGTAGATTACGGTCTCTTTCATTTAACGACAGCCTCCATGTTTTAAACAGGGACATAGGGAGTTAAACACTTACCACTAATATCTAAACAAGGAGTATGTGATCAACCCGGTCCCCCTGGTGTTAAACGGTAACGGTGTATATTGCACGGAGATCCGTATTGTTAAAGTGTAACACAATGTTTTAATAGTGACAACGTCATTTTTTTACAGAAGTACTTAATTTTATAAAGCAGCGACGACCCTCAATCGATACCATGGAATTTTAAGCAAAAAATGATTGAATATGAAAGAATAACGAACATTATTAGATGTACATTGAAATTTCTGCCATGTCATTGGCAAAGAATGAATTGAATCAATTGAAATGAATTTCGACAAAACTGTTTTACTTCCCCACAACTGGACCCTCCCCGCGTTGCTTGATGCCGGATGCTCGTCCTTCCTTAAGTATGTGGGCAGCATACTTCAATCGCAGATAGGGGACGTCCGTGTGCGCTATCCGCAGCTTTTCGCCGCGGAGCAATTGCTCGATAAACCGCATCACGTAGACGGCGCAGTCGACAGTGCCATTCTTTTGACGCGGTGTGTCGTCATCGTGAACAAGCGGGTACTGTGCCGTCGCCGTCGTGCCGTACTCCATTTCGAGACAGGTGTCGAATAGTTCCCGCTGTCGCATTATACAAACCGATGTTAGAATAGAAAGCATCTATGTCACTCTGATAATCGAAATCTATATCGCAGAGAGCTTACCATTGCTACCGCGTCTCTGTTGTACTCTTCACTTGGGCATGAGGTGTAATGCCTGTACTCTTTCTTGTTATTGTCGAGCACCACGACATGGAAGTGGCCATTCAAGATTATGGGAAGGATGATGATTTCAACGTCATTGACGACCTTGGTGGCATCTCCGATCATAGCCAAAGTCGTCTCATGTGCGTCTTCCACCTTCGACATAAACAACGCTAGTAGTCGAGTGATGGAGGCGCGCTTCTTATGAGGATATGGCTTTCTGTTAAGTGTGTCTTGTACGATGCACACGAAGGCGTCCAACACATCATCTGTCACCATCTCTTTCCCGTCGATCAGAACGAATAGGTTGGCCCGGGTGGTGCTGACATAATCATTCCTCCAGACGACGGAACTGCGGTTAAAGTGGAAACAACACATACGTAAATGATAATGTATAGGGGTAAACAGTAATATCGTTAGTTAAACGATACATTACTAGGTTATATGGTAACGACTGTAATTAAACGGAAACGCAACAACGTAAATGGGATGATCTCTATATAAACATTAACATCTACACTATCATACTTACTCGTCCATGGGGAAGTTGAGGAAAATCTTGATCAGCTCATTCTCGAATACGTCGAGGCGCGATTGACCAGCGTATTTTTTCTTCGCCGGAACGAAGTCTTTCCGCACTTCTTCATACTGCTGGTTGGCGAAGGTGACCGATTTCTTTTTTTTCTCGGCGACGTTCCCTTCGCCCCCGGCAACAGCTTTATTGAGATCATCCGTAGATGCTTCTTGCTGTTGCGGGATCGCGCCCACACTGGATGTGGCAATGTGGGTCGGCCGTTCCTCCGTGGGAAGGAGCTCCTCCACAATAGAGGCAACGGTCTTCTCAACCGCGGCCAAAGTAGTCTCATCAAGGGGAAGCACACCCTCGGGTGGTTCTTCATCTTCAAAATTAGTGGCCACCACCCTGGATGCGCCGTTGTCGGCCGCGGCTGCCGGCTCCACCGCGACGGGGATTTCGGAGTCTTCCGCAGACGCGGCATTGCCAACGGGGTCTACAATCTCCGCCACCGAGGCGGTGAAGTCATCAACTGCAACGGTCTCAACAACCGCATCAGCCGCCGGTGGTGCTGCCATTGTTTCATCCTCGGCCGGTGGTGGACACACAGGCGGTATAGTTTTCGTCGCCTTTTGTGCAAGCCTCTTCATACGTGGCCTCGTCATACGTGGCCTCGTCATACGTGGCCGTCTTGGAATGGCCTTCACGACGAAGTCGTCGTCCTCAATTTCCAACGGCTCATCCGTCCCGGGCAGGTCACGTATTTGTCCCGACGGTGCAGCCCTTTCAAACGAATCAAACCTTGCCTCCAATGCCTCAACCCGAGCGACAATCTGGGGGAAAGCGTTCATCATCACCTGGCATGCCCGCATAAAGGATGTAGTCACGTCGTCGGCTGATGACGTCGGTTGGGCTACCGCGGTCTAGGGGACTCTGGGGATCCAGGTGACTCTCGTTGTCGCGGCCGGTGCGGGTGTTGCCAATTGGCGGGGTAGGTGAGGGCCTATCCGACGCCGAGGGTTGCGTGTTGGGCTGGAAGGGGGGAACCACGTCGGCGCGAACGGACGGAAGGGGCTGGCATCTCCGCTTGCAGTCGTGCAAGTGGTTCCCGCGCAACAGCATCCATCCGCCAATTGGCCCCAACAAAAGTCTCCTCCACAGCATTCGCCGGGACCAGCTCAAGAAACTAACATATATAAAGAAAACAATCTCAGACAAATCATTCAATTTGATCCAAAACAAATGTATTTAAACATTTGACATATATACGTAAACGATATGGCACACATTTAAACGGAGTATAACAAGGTTAAGCGAAGACACCAAGCGTTTAACACAAACTACATTTCCTACACGGATAAGCCTATCGTTAAACATTAACTGCTCTTTGTAAACACATTAACACTGATTTATTACCTCTTTTCCTTCGAGAGCTGACCAACTGGTTTCTATCGTCGCGTGCTTCCGGTAAGTACTTTCGCAGTAGCACAGCACCCTTGGGGTCTTGCCGAAACGGGCTTTCTTGCCGGTTCCGGTCACCTCGTAAAACCAGATGGTCAGCGCGATCGAGCAACCCTTAATGTACCCCATGTTTACCTTCCCCCCCTCGCATCTGGCTTGCACTCGAGCGGCAGCTTGTGGAACGTCCTCCATAAGCCATTTGTGCGTCGCTTGCGCCCATGCGTACCGCCCCATGCCAGGTAGATCGTCGACATAATCAACGATCCAAGTGGGCACCGAGCATGAGGTATTCGGGAAGAGGATTGTCCCCATGAGGTACGCCATCAAGAGTTTCACAAAATCCTCCTCTCCCCCTCTCGTCCAACAAGACGCTCAAGAGTGCGCCTAATGGCGTCCCTCGTGTCTGTCGAAGCTTTTCGAAAAATATCTCCCTTCGAAAGCCGACGGTGTCTTCTTCTTCTTAAACAGGACCGCGTCTCCGTCGCAGCGCAGACCCATAACGAGAGCCACATCCTCGGGCTGAAGCCGAGCAGGGCTCGCCCGATCCCTGAATTTATTGGTGCGGCCATCGTACCTCTGCGGAGCGAATCGAGAAGGGCCCTCTCTTGGAATACGGCTTCCACCTCGGTGAATGCCGCAAACGGTGTCCTTTGGATGATCTCCCAATGTCGAGAGGTCATGTGGACTTTCAATTCGGCCAAGGTCTCCACCACCGGTGTCAAGTAGCATCTCCCGTTGACTAGGTTTACCGCCATAATCACAACACTGCAAAAATGACAACACTTGTTAAACAGATACATCAAACGCTACACAGAGACAAATGTTTTACACGAAAAGCTCAACACTTAAACAGAGAGATGCACCGTTAAACGGAGACAAACTCTTTTAAACACGAACTCATTTCATCACATGGAAATCTCTTTTACAAACTGCAACCATATCAAATGGAAGGGGAAACGCACATTGTAAGCATTACACAAACAACAACAACCGATATCTCTTTCAATGATCGTGTGTACAACCGAAAACCCTAAACCCTAACCCTAAACCAAAACCCAAAACCCAAAACCCTAAACCCTAGCAACCCCAGCCGAGAAATTCCCCCGCACACTAGAACCACGCAAAACAAAACCGACGAATATCTCTGTGTAACAGAGTACTTCATATAAAAGCCTTGCTTTAGACACAGCTTCTGCCATACCTTGAGCTGCAAACTGATGGAAGTGCAGGATACTTGCGCACGGTGGACTGAGGTTACGAGAGGATGTCGAAGCGCGAGAGAGCTTCGGAGAGGGAAAAGTGAAGAAAGTTAAGTAAAGAAGAAAAACGAACACGCTGCTCTCGCCTCTCTTGGGATTCCCATTACGAAAAACCCTCCACTTCCTCTCTAACCGGCTTAATGATTGCACCACGATTTCCCATGCAAGGTAGGGGCAATTCCGTCCGTGAATTTGAAAAGTAACTCCGTTAACCACCGTTTCATTCTTTGGGGGTTTGAAAATCATTGTCTTTAAAAGGAATGGGTTTTTATGGATTTGGAAATTAACGGGGTGTTTTTGGCCATTTCCCAAACTTTGGGGGTGTTTTTCGCCATTATCACTTATTATTATTTGAAAATTTGTAAATAAACCACTAGCATTCAAGAGAGTTCAAACAACAAAATAGAGAGCACGCTCTACACATAAATAGACTGTGGATCAGTAGAAGACAGAAGCAACATAAGGAAAATGAAGCCCATAGACAATATTGGGACTTGTTATAGAGTACACAAAAAGACTCAAAAATTCTCCAAACTTCTTTTCACAACATGAGATTGACTCTCCTAACGTTTGTCAAAGCCCCTCAGGAGCCAAAAAAAAAAAAAAAAAAAATACATGAATGACCTTAACAATAATCACAAGCTTACTTTTGTAATTAGACATGCCTTTGCTTTTTTTTCAGGTAAATATTTAATATGAACACTTCAAATAATCTCATATTTTTATAAAAAATGGACTGTCATCTAGTCTTTACAAACACCTAAGAACATGCCCAAATGATTTAATAAATTTATTTTTGAAAAATATCTCCATAAATCCTTAAATTAAACTATATTATTTTTTAAGATATAATTTCCGTAGGGATGGTCTCTAGATAAGTTCAATGTTCCCGCCAAAACTAAAATTTAAGCCTCATAAGCTGTCAAGTTTCCCGCCATAAAACTCTCAGGTTTTAGCGCCTCCTCTCTGTACTCTGTAGCTTTCGCTCATGGCTACCACTGCGATGGATCTCTCTCGCCCCCAGCGCATCCTCCTTGTCATCGATCTCCATCCACTCCTCGGTCAAAACCCTAGCCCTAATCCATACATCACCTCCATCATCGCCGCCATACGCGCCTTCCTTTCATCCCTCCCTCCCTGTACCCTCACCGCCTATAAAGCCATTTTCTCCTCTCTGTCCCCCATTCTCTCCACCTCCCTCTCACATCGCCTCTTTGGCAAGGCCCCATTCTCCCTCTCCTTTGATCTCCCTTCAAGAACCTTCGCTTCCCTCCGCGAAAGTCTGGGCTCCCTCCTCACCGTCTCCCACCCAAATGCAAAGCCACGCGCTTCAGCTCTCGTTCAATCGCTCCTCCAGATCGATCACGACTATGCTTGGGACTCCGGGATCTCAGATTCTGAAGGTATGCGACAATCTCTAACTTTCCCTTCGAATTTGGTTGTGTTCTTCTCGCCATTTCCAAGAAATCTGCGTTCTCTGTTTGAATTATTTGATTTGGAGGTTGGGGACGATGAAAAGCTATTGAGTTGGGATGTTTTCTCCAAGAAATTCACCCAGGCTTTGGGCCCCGTGAATGAGCGATTTATAATCAAGGGTGTTCATTTGTGTTGGATTGATGTTAATTTTGATACGCTTAGTGAAAAAGAAGAGAATTTAGGATTTGCCTTCCTTAAGAAAGGGATTAGGGAGATTGGTTGGGGGTGCTACTCCACTGATGCGATAGTGCTGGGTTCTTCTATGCTTCCTTTTGGCTTGATTTTTCCAGAAATCGCTTGCAAAACAGGGTTCCGAGGAAGCGGTAATAGCAAGCTGGGCAACTTGGAATTGATTCTTGAGGTTACGGATGTGAATGGTAATCCTTTGGAGTGCAAAATTTGCCACCTTGAGGTATTTGATGTAATACCTCTTAGAGATAGATCAAATTGGAGTAATGATACCTTTAGAAATAAGGATAATGGGACCAAGACAATTCATATTAGGAAGGTTATTAGGGGCATTCAAGTAGATAAGGTGATGGAGAGTCCGTGCAGTTTATTTTTGCTTCACGGGGTTTCTAGGAAGCCCAGGAAAGATGGAGAAGAGCATTCAACGCATGAATTCTTTGCTGATAATGTTCTTGAATTGCTATGTGCTGAACATGGTGGATTTACAGTGGGAAAACCTGCTTGGCAAATACTTATTGCTTTCTTCTATAAGAGAAGCGTTGCAGCTTTGGTGTCCATTGTTGATGATGAAGGGGGTTCTATAGAGGGCTTGTTTATGCCTTTTAGCGTAAATTATGCTGTGCTTTGCATTGTTAAGAACGGTCCAATGAACATGGACCAGCTACTTCTGATAGCAAGGAATTGCTCTAGTGAGATTCTTACCAGTGGTATAGGTTTTGACTCTGGGGTCAAGAATGATAGAAGGAAGAGGAAAAGTGTGAAAAGTAGTTTGCCCAGCGATGTCTCCTGGGGTTCATTTCGTGAACTGGTGTTTAGTCAGGCTGAAGGCTGTCCTTTAGCATTCCAGTTGGAAGAGGTTTACTTTGCCAAGGAATTGAACAAAGCAAAGAAGTTGCAGTTCTTGAAATGCTGGATGAGGCAGCTTAAGGAGTCGAGTGAAGTTCACCAATTAGAGTCAAATGAGGTTATGGCGGTTCCAAATGTCAGAGAAAGCAATGAGGCGGAGTCTGGTTCTCAGATAAAGCATGAACTTCAGCTTGTTTCTCCAAGTTCTGCCGGTCAGGCTTGTGCAAGCAGATCAGTGACTGAAGATGCTTCAGCATTTTCTAGTATGGAGGATGTCGAAACTTTTTTCAGAAGTATTCCCCAGAAGATTGAGCATGGTCTGCGTTCAGAGCAATCAGATTTGGGTTTCTTAGCTGAACGTCTAGTTTGTTTGTGTATCCAAGCAGTATGTAAGAAATTTGTAATTAACTTAGAGGGAGAATCTGTTCCTGTACAGCCTGAGGATGTTTGTGATGTGAAGATTGCTGCGGAGGTGTCTTGTCTTCTTTTGCAGAAACCAAAGGAATTATTGTTGAAATGCAGGGGTTGCAAACCAGTAACTACCGCTTCTGATCCAAAATCTCCTCCAAACAGCACTGAGGAAAAAATTCGAGAGTATCCTTATTCATCATTTATGTGATGTTTACTATTTTGCATCATAAAAGTATGTCGTGTACATTGAATGTTCATCATTGTGTACCTTAACACACATTAGGCATGAGTTGCAAATTTCTCTGAGAATGGAGATTCTCCGGTCTAAACTTGGAGAATGTATTGAGGATAGCTGGAAGCAGAAGATGGTAAAGGACATATGTTCTTTGTTGCAGAATATTGAATTTGACCTTGAAAAGGACTTGTTTCATGGTGAAAGTCTTGTTCACTTTGCTGGGAGAACAATAAAATCTAGGTACACTTCTGCTTTTTGGATAGATTTGTCTTCGTGATGTTCATTTATTATCAATATTGAGTTAGAGTCAATCAATACATTATCAATGCATGCTTAATTGGCAATATCTATGCTTAGTGCAGCTATTATGTGGTAGTTATAGTATTATCATGTACTGTTTTATTACTAATATCAAAGGAGGGAAGTCAAGATGCATGTTTGGAACTGATATTGACTAAAAGAGCTGAAATTAGACCTCAATGTACCGTAGATTTTTTTTTTAATGCTTGTTTGGAACTGATATTGACTAATGTAACATGATTTATCATAACATAAATTACCGAGTAACAAGATAAGAGACTAGACACAAGGCTTTTTTAGGGTCATATGTTTCTAAGTTATTAAAGGTATGAGTGCAATCTTAATCCACGTTTCATTGTATCTTTTGATCTCTAATCGAACTTATCATTATCCAACACGCCTTCTATTCTTTCCGCAAGACACTCATACGATGCATGATTCATTTGTCATCTAAAAGTTGAACAATGAGCTTACCTATTGTGTGATTTATATAAATTTTTTCACATAGAACCAAGCATTTCTACCAATCCAACAAAATTTCCTTTCCTCCTAGTGATGATACTTAATTCATCAATATCATTATGTACTGATCATGATATCATTCCTGCATAATTTATTTAGCTTGTTATTGAATGAGAGAATTTCTCCCAAATTGCAACTCTTGCAGGTATGCTCATTCTTTGGGAGATATCACTAACAAAATATATAACCGGATGGAGTTTGCCTCGTTCTGTGATGACACTGAGGCATCTGAATCCTTACCCAATAGCAACAATGATGAATCGCAAAAACGTGGGGACAATATTGTTCTGGCATTCAGAACTTCAAACACGCAAAATACTCATGATGTCACTGATCCACTGAAGACTGATAATAGAAATGACCAGCAAGAAGAAACATCAAGTAACGCTCACGAGGAAAGATTGATGAGAGCTCGAGAGAGAAGAGATAGGAACAGGAGGTTCACTTCATTCACAAGTTGGATGCCAGATTTGAGTAGAGTGTGGGCTCTGAAGCAATCAAGACAAGAGAGTCAATTGCATGTTAAACTGGGGAGAAGAAAGAGGATGAATATCAGTGATGTGGTATGTGAGACACCAATGACGAAGAGCAAGCAGCAGCACTCAGAGCCCAGGTCTGCTGAGAAAGCTGCTGCATCATCTGGGACTAACTCATCTAATAGATCACTTTGTATAGCTTTGTTTCAAAACGATGAAGATCATTGAGATCATTTCATCTTATAGTTATTTGTAGAAATGGTTAAAAAAAGTAATGACAAGCGTTGTGTGATTTTGTATTGTGAAGCATATTTGATATCAAATACTCTATGGAGACTCTTCACGTTGATGAGGAAAAACAAGGAATGTGATACTGATGATAAGAAAACAAAGAGAAGCAAACAAAAGAGGTAAAAGATGGAGGCAGGGCATTGATGGTAAACACCTAATCAATAGATGGATGGGACCTTTCAAGATGACTAGATAGACAAAAGTAAATGCTGCACAGCTACCCTGCACCAACAAAGTAAACATGATAATGATTTATTTTTAATTATATATTTTTTTTAATTTATTTCTCAGAGTAGTTTGGATATTTTTATATACTTCTGAAAGATATAATAAAGTAAGGATTAACATAATAGAGGCATGCAACATATGTGGAGGTAATGAGCGTAGCAGGCTTTTTGGTTTGAAAAGACAGTGAGCAGAAGGTGAAAGAGAATATTTGGGCTTCCCCATGGCACATAAAAACAGCAGACAGGATGGCATGGTTCTATACGGCTGTGGAATTTGAGTCCCTGTAAAAATTTTAAATCACATGATGAGGGGGAGAAAAGGAGGCTAGGCAAGTACTCTGATTAAGATAAAAATTCATTAGATTAACAAGAGGTAATAAACAGGTGTGTACGCATCCGTTTACAAGGATTATGTATGCATAAAACAGACACAACTATGGACAACAGGATTAATAAATGTTTTTTTAAGACAAGTGACAATGGTCGCCTCATTTAATGGTTATTAGGAAGCATATAGTTATATTGGTGCACTAATTATAAAGGTTATTGGTCACCTAAAAATTTAATTAATCCAATCATATACCATAAAAAACAATAAAAGTCCCCTGCCATGTAATTATTAAAAAATAAAATATAATATTTTTCTCAAGAGATTCACATAATAAAATCCACCGAATCTATTTAAATAGTACCATAATAAAATCCACTGAATCTATTTAAATAGTATCATAAGTAGTATCTATACCAAAAACAATAATAATAAATAATATTGTTATAGTATTGCTACAGTTCTTCATTGCAACATTTTAATATTGAATTTTTTTAATTATTGTCGTATGTTAATATCACTATATTGTTAGGGCGTATTCATTTGGGCGTAAGTGGCCAGAAGTGGAGGGAAGTGGATTGACTTCATCCACTTCTAATGTTCTTTTTCTCTGAAATGGGGAAGTGACCACTTCCCCACTTCAGACTGAAATGGGTTTCGGTACTTTTTTCACCGAAGTGGAGGAAGTGAGTTTTTTATAAAGCTCACTTCCTCCGCTTCCAAAGACTCTTCAGAAGTTACACCACTTATACCAAAATAAACACCAGAAGTGGAAAAATGAACACTTCATGAAAGAGACACTTCCTGAAAAATGAACACAAGAATTAGCGGAAGTGATCACTTCCGCCATTTCAAGGCACTTCAAGGAAGTGCCACTTCCCCTATTTTTTGATTTCCTCCCACTTACACTTAAATTAGCACGCCCTTAGTTGCTTGACACATACACATGTTTGTGATTTACCTACTTAAAATATACATTTGACGTGTGACAATTGTATAGTACCTTTTATTTTAAGTATTAAAAAGAAATTACTTTTATTGTTAAATAAACAACTAAACAAGTTGGCATGCATTCAAAGCATTGATATAAGTTCTTACGTTATTAGGATCGAAGAAACAAATCTGAGCCGTAGCAATAACAAATAATAATAATAATAATAATAATAATAATCACACAAAGAAAGAGGATATTATATGGTTTGACCACTAAGATCTATGGTTTGTCAAGAATAAGACACTTCCCTGGTGCTATGAAAATTTGGCTCCTCTTGTTTAAAGATAGCATTGCAAATCCTAAAAGTTGGGAGGCAATTCAAGACACCATTCCAAAAGAAGGAAATCCTAAATGGTTTTTTGTGGAACAAGTTCTAGGGGCCATTGGGAAAATAATTATATTAAATAATTTTAGTGCGATAGCAGTTTGAACTCATTGTGATCTTTCACTATCACTTTGTTGATTTCTACTATGTTCAGGATGCCTTAGCCCCATTTTTCTTAGAATGACGCAGTTGTTACTAATTGATTAAGCAACACTTGGGTTTGTTGATATTGATATGCGGCCCAAATCAAAAAAAATTTGATCAATCTCTTTCATCACCCAACTTGGGTTTTCATAAGTTTCTTAGGAGAAGCATATTTTTTTTTATTTACTTTCCAATATAGCTGGTCGACTTTGTGCTTTTTTATTTGATATTGTTGTGTCTCTCCTTTTTAACTCATAGCGTATTTATTTTCTAATCTTTAATAAATAAATCCATTGTTGAATTATCAGCTTTATTTAAAAAACATCAAGAAGGGGACTTAATTTGATGGACTCCCACATGAAGCGGAATATTCTCGGTCAAATCCTTCTTCACCTAAGATCAATATACTTTTGTTGTGGCTATCTGAAGTTATGGAAGAAAAGAGGGCAAAGTTGGAGGATTCCATCTTGGCGATACATCATAGTGTAGAGTTTATGGCATGTCGTTCAAAGATGACTGAAGCAAGTGATGCTAGCAAGGAGGTTTCCATACAGGCACATAATAGCTATTTGTCATTTTAACTCATTTCTAAGGCCTATTTCCTGGAATCTTCAGGAGTGTTGGCTTTTTTTTTTTTTTTTGTTCCATATTTAGTAGATATGTTTGTTGTAATTATGTCTTTTGTTTTATCTGTTGTTGTAGTCTTTTTTATTATTGTGATCTCTGTATTTTTTTAATTAATGCTGGTGATTTATCCAATTTTTTCATAAAAAACAAAAGTATTGAGTTAAATTAAACATTGAGAATTGGAAAAAATAATTGGACCCGTATATGAATTTGAAATAAACATGATTTTTATTATAAACTCTTTTTCTAATTTAACACAAATATTGCGGGAAGAGTTGATTTAACCAAAGAGCTTGTAGCCCAGCGGTATCTCGGGTTCCCTCGTGGGAGGAGATGTGAGTTCAATCCCCCCAAATCGCGGTCCCCAGTTTCAAGAGGGTGAGGACGTTGTAGGCAATCCCACACCACGCGTACGCCCCTGAGAGATGGCGCTTATCGCCCTATCTCAAAAAAAAATATATATATATATTAGCACAAATAACATTATAACCTCTAAAAACAAAAAAAAAATTATCTTTCTTTTAACATCGGGTTGTTGTGTATAAATAACTTTTTTTTGCATAGATTGAGTCTCAATTAAGTTTACACAAAATGAAAACATGAGTGAAAAAAATTAACTCTATGCTTATATTTGTACATACCCTCAATTATTTTTATTAAGGGGCCCATGTCCTTTATTTGTCAAAACAATAATAATAATAATTATTATTATTATTATAATAATCTTTTGACGTATGTGTGTGTGTGTATATATATATATATATATATATATAAATTTATTCTGATGTCAGCCGCATCCTGTGCTATATAAGGTGACCTTGGAGGCCGCATTCGAGGCCACTGGGTTGCTTGATAGGGGAGTGAATGAACATTTCACCTTTCCAGCTTGTCATACTATCACTTCTACTATGACTTGTTTATACTTTTTATTCTCCTTATGAGTCGCTTTCTCCAGATCTACTATAAGATCTCTTCGTCCCTTCCCTCTTCTTCTCTTTCTTTATTACCTTTCTTCTTATTCGCCAAAACTTCCTTTCTATTTTTTACTATACTATGTATGCATCTTGATTTGGAAATCACAAAACCTTCATTTCATACTTTCATTGTTTTTGCAAGTTTTGTATTATATGTTGTTTAAATGATTAATTTTGTTTTAAAATGAGATTTTAAAAGAGAGCTTCCTTCAGTCCACTCATGGATGGCTGTAGGGTTAAGTTAGCTGCTGACCCATTCATCCAAATACCAAGTAAGAGAATGGAGGGGTTTGCTTGGTAAGTGAGTGAATGGTGCAGGAGCTAAGTTAGATCCTACGCTGTCTTTGCTTGGACTGAAGGGAGCTCCCTTGTCTGCAACGCCATGCAAGCATCAATGATATATATATTCTTTGCCTTCTTTGTCTTCTCTTTGTCTGCAACATTGTAATTGTTATGCCTGTTGTACATTTATCTTATTTTTTATTGGCCTTTGTAATCTTCCACTGAGATATGTTCATGATATGTTGTAATATATAGGATTTGCATTTTTGTGCTTAGATTATGTATCTCTGCAGTTTTGATGCTTTGAAGGATTCTACGCATATATATGGCCTTTTAATTACTTGTGTTTTTTTTTTTTTTTTTTTTTTGCTAGTGTACGTGTATGTAATCATATTATCATCCTTTTATATGTGCATTGTTCTTAGCGTGATTTACCTTTGATTGTTTTGAAAGCAATTTTCGTCTTATTTAATCCTAATTCTTAGATTGTTTCTGTAATTAAACTGTTCATTGAATCTGAAATTGGTTGTTCTGTTCCCATTTTTTCTTGATTCTAGGCGTTTTCATTGTTTGCATATGAAGTTCTTGTTGTTATTTGTTCTGGAAATGTTCTTCGTTCTTCGTGGTTAATTGGTAACTCAGGCAGCTTCTCTTTATTGGTGTATATATGTAATATGTGCTTGTGTTTGATTTACAATCTGAAGTCAAAAGAGTTCAGAGTTTTCTATTCATGTTACCAAATAGTTAATTAATGTAGTGCTAGATTAAGCTCTATGATTAATTACTTCATGGTTTGTTATTTGTTAACTTCCTTCCTTAATTTAGATCCAACATTGCCATCCATGATTGATCTCTTTTGGTAGAATAGTTTTCTACAATCCTCACATAATCATGAAATCTTCATATGTGTATGCAGTACACATGCATTTCATGTAATAAGTCATTGACATGTTTGCAATGTTAGAATGTACAAAGTGGTTTATTATGAAAACAATGGTAAAGACATGGTTTTACATAGGATTAATTGAAAACAAAGTGTATTTTTAGAATCTGTGACTTAGCATTAGCAATGAAATGCCTACATGTCTTATGAGCACCATACATATAATTAACTACAGTCTATGCATAAATTTGTCACATAAAATCTCAGTCTTTCGAACTTCAATTTGAAATTTCATTTGTGTTTTCTTTAACTAAATCCCTTTTTATATGCAGGTATAGATAGTACGGTGTTCTTCTTTATCATCCTTGTGATGAACACCTGGAATTTAATTAAAAGCTTCATTCAGGCCTTGGATGTTTCACAAGAGTCATAATTACATATATTCCTGCACTTCAAATTTAATTTGCAAATTGCAACCAGTCATTAAATTGCTGATGAGATTGTAATGCCTAGATTGTTGTTTCTAGCCAAATTTTCTTTGGAACTTCAGGATTAAATCAAACTTGTCAGATATATATATATGTAACAATTGTGCACATATGATATGAAATTCTTGTTTCCAATATTTATTCGTTGTACGCTACGTACTCTTTATCATGCCATTGAATCGTGTATATGTTATTAAATCCAAAATTTGGGCAAGGCATAACTATTCATAATCCATAATCAACACCAACTTTTCAATCATTAATAAAATGTACATTTGAAAGGCATCAATTAAAGAACAGTGAAGTTGTACCATGAATCATTACAAAACCATCCACCTTGTTTTGAACTAAAGCATTGCTGCAGCTTTGAAGATGAATGAATGAATGAATATGACCAAAGATGAAGCAGCGATATCTTCAGTTGTTCATTAGCGTCAGCTTCCTTTATCTGTGGGTGTGCATCCAATTGGTTAAACCCTAACCCTAAAACATGTACAGAATGTACGGTAGAGAATATACCCCTTGTAAACCATTTTTTAAAATCCAATTAACAACTAAAAAAAGAGGTACTTAAACTGGGGGATGCTTAATAAATAATGCAAAGTTCAAACATTGTTGAACGAGCAACAACTTGACATGAATGAAGATTACGGTTGGAATGGCTTTCTTGGAAATAGATCCACACGTGAGGACGAGAACATCTGGAATCTTTCAAGTTCCAAGGTGACATGAAAACCCTAACCCTAAGGGGGACCCATATGATTAAACCTCTCTCGAGGGTTACCAATTTTTTTTCTCTTCATGTTCTTGAATCTTGATGGAGTGTGCTTTCTTTAAGACTTAGTTTGGTGTGCTTGTCTAACAAAGGGAGGACCTTGTTCATAAGTGAAGTTATTGCCATAAGATTACTCCATCTTCCAAGACGCTGGTGAAGATATGAAAAGTTTTAAAAATATGGTCACAATTCAAGGGGTCTTATTATATAACTATGGCTGTGTGTTCATCCACGCGTCAGAACCCTAGTTGCTCAGGTTGTGCCTCAAAACTTTATTATATTCGTCTCAATATTACTATTTTAATTTTAATTTATTTTATTCTCTGTTGTTATTACTACTATGTCTAAGCACCTTAACAACATGTTTTTTATATAGAGATTTTTCTTGAATACACTCACAAGTGAAAGTCTTAGGTAGCGTTTGGTTGGATGTAATTCTAAATGCAGTAGATTTCTAATTACATTGTAACTGTAAATCCATGGATTTAAAAATACAGTGCAGTTAAATCTGGTGTTTGGTTAGATGTAACTGGAACTACTGTATTATAAGATTTTATGTTTGTTTAAAATGATTTGTAAATCTGAAATTAAACAACATATGTTTGGTTTGATATATTTTAAAAGTGTGATTACTCATAATAAAGTTAAACCCATATTATTTCATTTATCATTTAGTTATATTATTCTAATTAGTAAATATTTATTATGTATTAACTTTATTATTATTATGACAAACTTATTATTATATTTATTAACTTATTGTAATAAATATTTTAGAAATATAGTTATTTATTTACTTTTATTATTATTATTATTATTATTATTATTATTATTATTATATTATTATATTCATTAATTTATTCCAATAAAATTTTATTAGAAATATAGTGAGTTATTAATTTTATTAATTTTTTATTACTATCTTATTTTAATAACTTATTTTAATAGTGAAATTGGACAATTAATTTTATTATTATTTAGTAATAAGACTTTTTTTATTTTTTTTAATAAATCCCCAAATCTCAGGATTTTTCAAAATACCAGGATTTG
Organism: Dioscorea dumetorum; assembly: GCA_902712375.1. NCBI lineage: Eukaryota > Viridiplantae > Streptophyta > Magnoliopsida > Dioscoreales > Dioscoreaceae > Dioscorea > Dioscorea dumetorum. The sequence goes on from CACTHL010000041.1 coordinate 161,324, forward strand.
GTTTTACGGCCAATTTGGCCGTAAAACCAAATCCCTCAGTCAAAGGTATTTGGTTGGTCAAAGGAAAACTAAATCCCTCAAAACAAACAACGGATTTTAAAAAGTGATGTATTTGGAGTTACATGTAACTCTAAATACATCAAAACAAACACTACCTTATAGAAGTTTATATATATCTATGTATAACAATTTTTTTCTATTAGTATTGAATTTTTCGCATAAGTCTTCTGGAATCCATGTTTGTGCACGGTCTTCTTTTTTATTCTTAATTTATTTATTTTTTTATTAATTAAAAGTTTCTTTATTGATATGCATATATATATATATATATGTGGAGCACAAAAGGATGGGTTTTTTTTGTTTGTACAGTCATCACTGACTCACGGTTGTTCTTTTTGAGATGCTATAAATAACACGTTTATGGCTTCTTAAATTATAAATAACATGTAATAACTTTAACCCAGGCCAAGCTTGGGGTGAAACATGAAAGCGAATCTTTGTTTGAAATTGCTTGTGCTTACATAGTGACCATTTAAGAACAAAATTTTACATCACTTCATCACTACCATGGTAGGTAATTAAATTTGGTTCCACTGATTTAGTGCTGTTTTTTTTTTTTTTCTACCACTTCACTCACACATTACAGTTAAGAAAATAAAAAGTAACACTTTGGTTTCTTGATTTCGGAACACAAAACCAGAGAGAATTCAATTGCTAGCGCAAAGCAACAAATCAGAAAACCAGGAAGAACCTAGGGGGGATCAGGGTGACAAACGAAGCTAGCCTATGCACTTAACACCAAAACTTAAGCAGCTTTTTCCATCAGTGAACACCTCAAAACACTGCAATTTGTTGCTTCATTTTCATTGTCATTTTAACCGAGAATGCTTCCCCTTCAACCTTGCTTCAAGTAACTTGGCCTTTAGGGTGTTTTTTTCCACAGTAGGTAGTAACTCCGATGAGCGTTCAGATATTTCAAGGTCCGGAGACGCTTGCTGCCGAACCCACTGCTTCACTGGACTAAATACAGTGTGGATATCTGCTGCAGTATTACCTACACCAATTGGAACAAAATGACCCCTCCAGGAGAGATGGTCTCTGGACTCTTCAGCATGATCATCGTAAGGGTGAACCATGCAACCATCTGAACACTCTGATGAGTTCTTCATGGAGTTATCGACAGTTTTGTCATGTAATCCATCTTTTAGATGGCATTTCTCAAGTTTCTCAGACATAACGAGCTCAGTCTGATTAGCTCCTGCTCCAGTTTCAGCAGTATATGAATGCCTGCCTTTGAGCAGCTTCTCCACAAGTTGCATCTTATTTACATTTTGTGACTTGGTTGTATCCTTTCGCCACAGTGACTCACAGATTTCTGCAATTTCAATACGACAATTAGATTGGTCGTGCTTTGCAGTATCTCTCGTGTTCATATTGAGCTCGAAACAATGCAAGTCACTGGATGTCGAACCATCATCATCAGCAACAGCAACTTGAGGCGCACAGACAGTTTTGTTCAAGTAGACCGGCTCAAGGGAACAGCGCCTTGAATTGCTCTCCTTTCCTCCATCTTTCTGATGAGCAATTGCATTCTTGGCTTGCCTAGCTTGAAGGAAGTTTTTAATTTCGCCTCTTAATCTGTCAATTATACTTCCCTTTCCACTGATATCTCCATGTTCTTGAGCCATCTGCAATCGCTCATCCAACCATAATTCTGACATATGAAGTACCAATTGATCTAATTTATGGCCAAAGTTCGGTTTAGGTTTCTGCTTCAATGCTCGTAGCTCCTGTTCATACTCCTGAATGCCCTTCGCAAATTCAGCACAGAGGTCCTCTAGCAGAACATTGGTTTTCCTCTGCCGTTCTAAATCTTTTACAACCTCTGCAAATGCTAACTTCACTTGAGATAACTCCTTCCCTAACTTCCGATGTAGACTCTCTGAGCGTCGCCTTAGTCTCTTCTCATCTTCAAGTTCATTAGTTACCGATTGCATCATATCTTTAAGCCTATCTTGCTCCTTGTTTTTTCTAAATAGCTTGTTCTCTGCAACTTGCTTCACCATATCATCCATTTCATTACGATACGCTTGTTGGTCTTGCATTAGCTCCTGTATTCGTGTTCGTGCATGCTGCAACTCTGATTTTAATTCTTTCACCAAAGAGACATTGGATTCATGCTGTTCTTCCTGTCTCCAAATCCAATTCAATACCTTCAGTAATTCCGTCGATGTTTTCAGGCTATATCCTGAGTCCTGAAGCCTTCCCTTGAAATTCAAATAACTGCCAGGGCTCAAAGGCTGACTAAAAGGGGTAACCTGTAGGATGCAATATTTCATAAAATTTAGCCATTTTATTATTAACTAGCCCCCAAAAAATAGACAATCAGAGCTGCCAAATAAGTTCAAAAGACTCACCACCTCCATTGAGCTGCCACAACTTGCAGGAGATACAGATCGCATTGCTCGAATACTTTTGATTAACTTATGGTGCTCAATATATGCATTTGAAGTGCTCCTCCTTGGACTACCAGCACTTAGATGCTGATAAAATGAAATAAGAATGATTAGTTCCATATGTGGAAACTAACAAAATAAATACTGATTTGACTTCAAGCCTGTAAATTGACTGTGAAGAACATAAAGATGGCAGCCAATTAAGAATACAAAGAAGGTGAATGACACAGGGGAAGAATCAAGTGTTGCTCAAACGAAAATCAAAACAAAATTAAGTTGTTTTATGCATCAGAATCTCTCTTGAGACAAATTGGAGGCAGTTTAAAGATGGCAAATAGGAAATTTTACATTAAAAAAAAGTGTTAACCAGGGATACAAGAGTTTCTTGGTTGAACTAACAGTGTGTTTGAAATCAGGAATAATTGGTTCTTTGGTTCTACAAGTTAACAATCCTATTCCAAAGCCAAAAATGCCCCAAAACACACACACACACACGCGCGCGCACACACACACACACACTCACACTCACACACACACACACACACACACACACACTCACACATAATTGAAGTTGAGAATATCAGGGGATTGTTTATCATCAAGACAGAATAAAATGATCAAAGATCACTCTCATTTAGCCTTACAGTCACTTAGGAAATGTGATCTTTTACACCTCAAGTCTCTTGAAATCATAGGAATTGTTACCTAGTAGTGCTCTAGCTCAGCTTCCACCTATGGCATGTAGAGAATGATGTAAAAACTTATACATTTACATCTTGATTAATGGCTTGATGCTTATATTAAGATATAAAAAAGATGTCAGAATTAAGACTCCACATGCAGCCCTACTGACTCAGCATGAATCACTGGAAGTTTCAGATATTTCTTTGGAGATGAGTTTAGTTTTGATCTCCACTGTAAGCGGTTCAATTACTAATTAACTCCATCTTTTGTCTATCAGATGAATCAATTGTTCAGCACATGGTTTGCTGTTCTAGCAAATTGAGAAAGTAATCAAACAACCACCAAGCAAAACAACAACTTATCACTCACACTCCTTATCCACTACAAACTCCGTACTTCCTCAACATCTGCCATCAAATGCATCCAATTGCAAAGATTTACCCCCATCGTCCAAACCTTTCAAATCTAAAACACAATCAATTAATATGAAGAATATGCATGTACTATTCATTCTCCCAATGGTGAAACATCTGATATTACTTTGTCATCACAAGCCACCTCTTCCATGGGGGAAATCCTTTCCTAGATATAAACCCATTCTTGCCCAAGTAACTCAGCCAAGCAACATGACAATTGACGCACAATCACTCCAATGGAACTCATTAAAAACCAAGAAACACAATAATAAAAAAGAGCACAACTGTGAGCACAAAAACCAAAGAGAAAGAGAGAGGAAAATCACTGTACTGACTTCAGGCAGATCAGGAACATCAACAAGCCCCATATCCTTCCTCCTAGAAGCCTTGCCACCTCTTCTGCTCATCAATGGTGATTGTGACAAGCCCTGCATCTCCCACAGGTTGGCTCCAAGCTTCCTAGCAGACAAAGCAGCAGCAGTAGCAAAGGAAGGACCAGGCTCCAGCTTCCAGTTGGGCACTGGAGTGCATGGGCTACCTTTCCAACCAAGAGTCACTGTCTTCCTCAACTTCACCCCAAGAAACTCCTGCTTTTCATCACCCCCACCAGCAGCACACTCATTATCTACTGCTGCTCCCCCTTTTTCTCCTCCCATCAACCAAACTCTCACTTTTCCTTTATGGCACACACCAAGGACTAGTTCTTACTTTTCTTCTATGTATGGGCTGCCCATGTGTAGCTCTCTCTGCTCATGGAAGGGACTTGTGAACTTCTTTGCTTACGGCAAGATGTGATGGGATATGGGTCAGTACAACTATGGATATGTAGCTGTACATTGCGCAAGTTTTATGAAATCCAATTCCTAGTATTTTTACATGGATGTCCTAGAAGTTAGGACTCTTAAAATATATCTTCCTTAAAAATAATCCTTTTTTTCATTTGTCTACAATGCAGTCATTTTCTTTCTATTCATCAAGGCCATTCTAATTCTTGTTATTTCCTCTTTTTCTTTACACATTTCTTTCTTTCAGCCTCTACATTAAATTGTCAAAACTAAAAATGATATTAAATGAATATATATATTTATATATATGTATTGAATAATGAATTGCCAGAAAGGCAGCTGCTTACTTTCTGGCTTCTTTTGTGTGTGTGTGTGTGTGTGTGTGTGTTTTTTATTGGTTTCGTAATGCTTAGGGATGCAAGTGGGGTGGGGAATCCCCGTTCCCCGCGGGGACTCGCCCCGGCGGGGCGGGGATTCCCCGAAATAACCCCCCCGCGGGGCGGGGAATGGGGGAAAATCCCTCCCCGCATCGCAGGGCGGGGCGGAGGCGGGGAGGGCATTCCCCGCCCCGTGGGGATCCCCGCCCCGCTCCCCGCGGGGAATCCCCGTGGGGATCCCCGCCCTGCGCCCCGCGGGGAATCCCCGAATTTTAATTATATGAATATATAATTATATGATTATTTATTTATTTGTTTTAAAATTCAATATGAATATATAATAAAATTATAAGGACCAAATATTTAGGTTTTAAAAAAATATATAGTTTTGGTTTGCATTAAAAATATTTTAGATTTTTAGTAAAACTAGTGTTACTCCTATGTAAATATGTAATGTACGAATATAATTATATGAAAAAATATTTTAAAATTTTAATTAATTTTATTTATTTCCTATAAAAATTAATAAAATTGGCGGGGGGCGGGGATTCCCCGGCCCCGTGGGGATCCCCGCGGGGGAGTGAGTGGGGCAAACATCTCCCCCGCGGGGAATTTGCAGGCGGGGAATCCCCGCCCCGTGGGAAGCGGGGATGGGGATGGGGATCTCATTCCCCGCCCCGCCCCGCCCCACTTGCATCCCTAGTAATGCTTATATTTTATTGCTTGTCTCCAATGGACATAGTCTCTCTTACATCAAAATTTCTATTGTTATATATTTTTTTAATAAATTATAACTTAGTTATTTTTATCAAAAAAATATTGCGACAAGCATGACAAGGTTACTAATTTTGTATATGTGATTGAGAAGTGAATTTATGTCCAACATGTCACATGCAGTGGCTTTACAATGGCTTTTAATGTGACACAATTTTTGGTCAAAAAAAAGATACACTGCCTGCCATGGAAATAACTGCCATGTCTTCTGCAGACTCCCAAGGATCGCTTGGCATGCACAAGTTTCAGTCAACATGAACAAATTAATATTTTCATTGTTCCAATTCTTTCATTCATTTGCCAGTTACTACGATTCAGATGTAAAAAAAATAAAAAGGTTAAAGACTTAGCAGCGGTAATTCACTCAAAGAACAGACAAACTGGATGCTGCCAGTAATCTGTCAATCAGCATAAGCAGAGACGAGATCCACTGAAAAGCAACAGCAACAGCAACAGCAAAGCATTCATCCACAGAGATAGAGATTGAGGTGTCATCATCTAAAATCAATGTGAAGAGTACTACTAAAAATCTGTATAAAGAGACAGACCCAAAAGCTTAATCAAAAGAAGGAAAATAAATCAGAAAACCAGAGCCTGTTACAGCATGTGAGTTTTCACCATTAAAGGCAGTACATCACAGAACCAACTCTCAAACAATAGCCTACTGCTGAGAGAGTTGAGTGCAGACTGCTGATAGAGTTGGGTGCAGTTGTCACTATCCTCGGCGATGCCAATGACAAGGGATGCAGTACAACTCTCAGGAACTTGTTTTTCTTTTCCTTCTGTTTTGGCTGGTTGCAAGGAAAGGATCTCCACCTTCAAATCCAGGGGTACTATTCTCTGTATCTCACTCATCAAAAGTTGATACAAGGGCCTCTTTCCAGCTCCTGCCTCGGTACATAGGACATATAGGGAGGCTTCTGTTCTCTGCATTCAGCTGCCGGTACTCTTCTGGATGTTTGTAAGCTGAGAGATTCACTGAGATGAAGATGTTGCAGACTATTGGATGTTCATAAATGTAACAGTAATGAATATGTTGCATCACCAAAAAAAAAAAAAAAAATTGGCAAAATGAATGATGGTTTGTATAGAATGATACCAAAACAGATGGAAAATGAAAAGAACTTAAGCCACAGCTTCAATTCTGGGTTCAAAGCAGAAGCCTGTGAACAGTTGAAGAGGAAACCTTTTAGGAACGGGGCATTTCACAGACCACCTCCATTGCTTCTGAGACATATCATAAACAAGAAGAGCTGGAGCTCCATAACTCTGAATGTATACCAGGTCCTCCATTCCACAGCTAGCAAAAACATCGTCGAATTCTCCGAATCCTTGGAAGAACTTATGAGGCATTCTAGCAACTTCCCGCCATTCCTTCTTACAAAGTTCCCAAATACCAATTCCTTTGATGATATCCGGTCTGTCTTGCTTCCCAATTCCCCCCACCATCACAAGCTTGTCCTTAAGGTTCATGAGCCTCCCACAAGTAAGCGAACAAGGCACCCGTATCATCATACTAAGAAGAGAACTGCAATGAGTTATTGCCAAGAGATCATGTGCGATAAGACCGTGGCGCCGTTCGCTAGCTCCCACAATGCTGGTGGCATATATCAAGCAATAAAATACACCATTACAGATTACACTCTCATCACCTCCTCTCCATCCCATCAAAACTTCCCTGATGGAAGTCACCCATGAACAATTCTCTGATTCATGGATGTCAATAGAGAAATCCCACTGTAAATAATCACCAGGGATCTGTTTTGATTTTGCCACTGCAAGAGTATAACTGTTGGATTTCCGGTTCACTGACATTGCGACCGCACTGTAATCAGGATTATGAACACCAGGAGGTCCTCGGAGAATCCTGCAACCCTTCACAAGTGGGTTAAATATACAAATCTCGCAGCTCTTCTCATTCTCCATAAATGATACTAATCCACCTGAAGCGGAACTGATCCAATTCCATTTAACATGACAAGGAAGAGTAATGCTATACCATTTCCGGAGACTTGGATCGTAGGCATGCCCATCAATGGAGTCACTGCTGGTAAACATGAAATACCAAGGCTTCTGAGGCAACATGCTATTCCAAGAAGAGATTGAATGAACAACTCTATACCATCTCCAGCAAACAGAAGCCAATCTGACTACACAGGCAACGGGCATAAAAGAGAAGACTTTCTCTAGTATATCATCAGGAATAATGGCTTCCAAAGAAACCAATGTGTCTTCATTGTTTCCGGCATTGATTTCAGTGCAAGGTTCATCCTCTGCCGGTTGATTGAATCGGAAGCTAACAGTATGGGATTCCCATGATGTTTCCCCCTCCATCAGGGAAGTCCTGCACCTCAGCTAACACAACTCATTGAAAATTATACTCAAACGAATCGGATTGACAGAAATAACTTTAACACAGATAAGGATTATAAAAGGAATCCAATTGAAGATGTATACCAAAAGATATCATCGCATCGTTCAACAGCTTCAATGACATAAACGAAAACACACACAATGTGAATATATATATATATATATATATATATATATATATATATATATATATATATATATATATATATATATTATAAAAAGGATGACAATAACACAGTAAGGAAGCAATGGCAGGACATCACACTCTCCCTTTGACTAATTCAGCCAGCTCATTAATGCAAGAACAATCATGAGCAAAATATCGAACACCATGGCGAAAACGACCACACCAAAAGACCATATACAAGCAACGTGCCCAAATCATGGAACATTAAATTGCTACTCTCTTTGCCAGACAATGAAACAGAATAAGATGAAAACCCAAAAATATACTTCTTCCACTCACCTCTGATGCAAAACTAAGAAAGATCCTTCCTTTCTTTATGAATTAATCTAAAGATTCAAACTTTACAGCAGAAATATAAGTTGGAAGAGAAGGAGAAGGCATTCAAGCCACTTCCTTGTGAAACAATGTGGATTTTGGCTCTGAGCAACGAGCACGAAAAGCAGTTTCCTCTCAAGCCTGGTGTTTGCGCTTTTATAGGGAACTTTCAGAGAGAGAGAGAGAGAGATGGTAAGAGTCGCTTGGCTTCATTGTGAGGAATCATGGTAGCCCTGCTCACCACCCATATCTTTGAGCTTTCTCGGGGGCCACACTCCTTTTAAGCTTCTCTTTTTCTTTGCTCTGTTTCTCTCTGTGGAAAGTTTTAAGTCTGAAGTTTGGACCCTTCATTGAAGAATCCAAAAGTCCTTATCTTTGGTTGGGATTGGCCCCAAAGACCAAAACTGAGAGTCTCTCTGGAATCTATACCCCATGCCAATTGCCAACTGATGTATGTCCTAGAATCAAGGGTTGGAAAGATGAGAGCACATTTCATATTCTTCCCCTCGTACTCCAAGGATGCCCATTTTCATAGTGGAAGATTTTTTTTTTTTTTTTTTTTTTTTTTAATACCATTGCGTCTGACGTGTTTTAAATTTTTAACGATAAAACACCTTTCATACTAAGACAAGTATCACCACACTAAAGCATTTTGGTTTATATAATTTTTTTTTCTCATTTAGTATATCAAGTTCTATTTATACCATAATTATATCCTTAATATAATAGATATAGCCATTTATATTGAGTTTATTCCTTGTAATAACTATTTATTTTATAAATTAATTTATTTCTTTAACTTAAAAGTATTTTGGTTTTTATAAGATGAAAATATGGACATGATGTGTTGCCAATTATAGTAGTGTTCAAGGAAGAGCTTGCTCAAATAAATTTAATTAATTCACATAAAAATATTTATGTCAAATTCATTTCGGTAAAATTTACAAAATATGTCTTTTACTAAAAACTAATCCAAACTGTCAATGATATTAGTCTATTGATATCGAATCCTCTATTCAGAATATTTGCATTCTTATTAAAATGACAAATTTGAATCTCATGTACAAATATGTTTAAGTATTAAATCCTGTTTTTTATATAGTTTGTAAAAAAATTAAAAAAAAGCTAATCATAGTCATACATAATAAATAAAGAGAATCGTGATATATTAGACTACACATATTTAGGATATAAATATTTACTTGAACAATACAACAAGGAATTAACATGAAGACTAAGTTATTATAACTTTGTTCGGAATAAAGAACATTTGGAATATAAATGTCATTCTTAATAGAATCACGTTACGTTAGATTCTCTCTTTCTCCATTTTAAAAATTGATAAAAATTAGGTCAAATTTGTTATGTCACCGGAAGCTGCTTCTTTCTTCATGTTGAGCTTTCAACATGATTAAGTTTTGTTGGTTGTTTTTTTATTTTTTTTGTTAATGGATAGTGAGGCTTTAGAAACTGTCTTTTGACCTAATTAGTTTGGTAATACACATGTAATGCATGTTCACTAAATTGTTACTTTTGGCATGATGCATGCATGAAGGCAAGCTTGCTTGTTGTGCCCAACCAACTTAGATTGCCGACCATTTATATATAAATTGTAATTTTAACAATACTATATCACGTATTTCATTTCTTCGAACAAAATTTTATCTTTAATTTTAGAAATGGCTACAATGGCTTATAAAAAATTCCATATATATATATATATATATATATATATATATATATATATATATTTTGAAAAAAATAGGTAAATCATGATTTTATCAAAATAAAACCATCAGTACAGCACACAACGACGAGATCATAAAAAAAAAAGTACATAAACATATAAAGATTTATTGGGATCAAAAACATAATATTGGAAAAAACAAAACAAAAGAGCTATATAAGCTCTTGAGCTAAAAAAAAAGATCAAACTCCGTATTTATATAAATATGTATGTATATATGTATATCTGGTTGTATCTATTCTTATTTTTCTCTCTCTCTCTCCCCCCATAACAACAGCGAACAAATATGCAACACATGGCACAGGACATCGATTAAAGGGAGTCAAACAGTATACTTTGAGCCACATGATGAACAGCTCTCTTTCCACCATTAAAGCTAGCGTGAAACTTTGTGGCCTCATAAATTCTTAGTCTAAAATTTACAAGAGTGGATCCTCAAATGTCCTAAAGAGAAAAGGCATGCAATGGTATAAATCTCACTGACAATACCAGCAGCTACCTCACATGTTTAACTTTAATAAACTATGGTTTAATCATGTTTGTAACATGTCTTAGCTAGATTTTGCTTATGGGAAATATTATGAATGAGAAAGAACATCGAGTGAACGGATGGGAGATCAGGTTGGGGGTTTCCTGTGGGTGGCCTGAACTGTTAACACAGTGACAAAATATTATAGCACTTGAAAAAGTTGGCAACATTGATATGAGACACAAGCAACACTTCTTTTATTTAAAAAAATAAAAAATAAACCATAATATATTAAGAAAAAAATTATAATCAGACACAATTAAAAATAAAATAGTAGAAAAGTAAACAACAAAACAAAACACAACTACTACAACAATCCACTCGAGATAGATCTATGACTGGTACAAAAAAGAACAATGGATACTACAACTATCATGGATTGAGGACTACAAAATAGGATTACTAGCTAACGAAAAAAAGTGAAAACATCGTCACCTCTAATCTAGATAGTCCTTTCAAAAAAATTACCTCAAACCGCGGGGTCCTGAGAAACTCTAGACTGCATTTATCAGTGGCCCCCAATTTTGCTAACTTCTCTTTTTTAGAGTATAATTATGCATCAATCCAAGAAAAAACATATGAGTAACCTTGGAGATAGTTGAGGCATGCAATGACAATTTTCCATTAAAGATGCAAATGTTTCGCTTTAGCCCTAGATTCCAAATTATAGCCCAAATTATAGCCTTTACCATCAAATCCCCAATCTGCTTGGATGGGTGAGAGAGTTGTGATATCCACGAGCTCCACAGTTTTTTCAAAGAATTAGAGAAATTAGGCAAACTAAAGATCTGAGTAAAAAAATTCTAAATGGGATCAACTGTGCATGTGACACAAAAGGAATAAGTGATTCGTTGACTCAATTGGCACCTGATAGAGCACACAAATGGGAGATACGTGATCGATTACATCTTTTTTTTTTGTCAAGAAGAACGAAACCCCTAATGGGCCCGCTAAATTAAGACAGGGGCGTGTGCATGCCTCGACTGCGGCCTGTGGGGCCGCGCACACATGGGCGCTGGTGCCACCCACAGTTCGTGCTCACAATTCTCAGACATGCACCCTCACCCCGAGGATTCGAACTCTCGCCACTTGCGAAGCGTCCTCACGGGGGACCCAAATGCCAATTGACCCAAAGGCCGTTGACGATCGATTACATCTTTTGGCCGCCAAGTTTAATTTATAGGGTGAGAATGTGGTTGTTCCAAGTTAGCCCGTTAACAAAAATTGATCTTCTGAAGACACACACATTTTAAGATTAGAAGAGCAGTAAGGCAAATTATCCCACCGTGGCTGAGAAAGATACATAAAGATTTGGAAGAAATTCTACTGTTAGTTGTAAAACACCAACGTTTGTCATTGCGAGACTCTTATCCGGGAGATGGATTTATGGTTAATCTCTCAACAACTATCAGATCTAATTGGATCTAAAATGATTGCAAGAGATTTTTAAGATCCTTTAAAATTTCAAAAGATTGATGCGAAATCCTAAACAATATCTAGCAAAGGGTGGTGCCACCGTTGTCCTAGATATCCTAGGAGATGCATAGTCCAACCAAGCATCCAACCAAGCAACAGTTAATTAATAATCTAGTGCGTGGAGTACTGAACCTGTGATTTTTTTGTTACTTGTGAGATAGAGAAGTTAATTGGAAGCCATCCAATGTTTTGGTGAGGTTTTATGATGAGTTAATGGATGGGAGATGTGAAAGGTCATTTGATGTAAGGAACCACTTTGAATAATTATTAATTAATGAGCATGTATGGTTGGATGCATTAATGCATGCAAGTTCAATGGAAATGTGAGATCAAACATAAGGTTTCACTAATTGGTTCTTTTTCTTGCATCAAAGGATAGTGAAGAACAGTCTCTCATTTATTTATCTCCAGCTTTTGTTTTTTGTTATTATCTGCCCTTGATGCTTTTATTTAAGTGAATGTGATTTATATCTGGTTTTATGTATATAAACAATAGTAATTAATGATCATCAAATTATAAATCTAAAATATAAATAAAGGAAAAAAAACAAATGTAAGCGACTTTTAACTTGTTTAATTTATTAACAAAAGAATATTGTATCATGTATAAGCTTGTGTTTTAAGAAAAAATATATTGAAATTAAATAAAAATGCATTTATACTGATTGGGTTTATTATTTTTGAAGAATTAAATATAGATTAGGAAGAGTGTTTGTTATAAATAGATATAATTAATCTCAACTTATAAGAATTGTTTTATGTAAAATTTAGTTCAAAATACTCGTCTATAATTTTCATTAAAGTGGATTAAGCGGCTACCTTTCTCAAGGTCCATAGACACTTTGAGATTGCATTTGACCTATATATAGTACTAATGAGCATTTTATAAATTTTCATGTATTTTTGAAATCTGATTCTCAGCCAAATCCTAATTAATAATTTTAGTGTTTCATTAGTTTGGTTACAGATAAGCGATCTTATTCAATTATGAGTTAAGAGAAAGCTTGAAAAGAATATGATTACAAAATAAATGACCGAATAAATCACGGCTCATCCACCACGTGCCAAACTTTGTATGCCTGATATAAGTCCGACTCAAAAGAGTAATGCTATATAGAGCGAAGTGGTCGCACGAACCAGCCACACGACTGATGTGGCTGGTGACGTGGCGATCATTTTCTCTCTCCACTTTAGTTTTTTTTTAATAATTTTTTTTTTAAAAAAACCCTCTCATGACTAAATAGCCGGTTCCCCCCTACTCTCTCCTGCGAATTGAGATCCCGGCCGCCGCTTCCTCCTCCTCGTGACCTTTCCACCGGGCTCATGCCTCTTCTCTCCTGCACCGGAGATCCTGAACGCCGCTCCTTCCTCCTGTGCTCCCGATCTTGATGCTCCCTTATCTCTCATGCGAACCGAGATCCCTGCTGCCGCTCCTCCTTCTCGTGACCTCTCCACCGGGCTCCCCCTTCCTCTCTCCTGCACCGGAGATCCCGCCCGCCGCTCCCTCCTCATATGCTCCTGATCTTGATACTCCCTTATCTCTCTCCTTCCTCCTTCTCGTGACCTCTCCACTAGGTTTCTCGGTTCGCAGCTCTTGTCGCCGCTCCCGGCCGGTCACCGCTCCCCTCTCTCTTGCGGCATGACCGTCGTTTCCTTTTTTTCCCTTTTCTCCCTTTTCTCTTACGGCCGGGATCTCGGTTCGCAGGAGAGAGAAGGGGGAACAAGTTATTTAGTCATAAGAAGGCTTTTTTAAAAAACTTTTATTTAAAAAAAAACTAAAGTGGAGAGAGAAAGTAGTCGCCACGTCACCAGCCACATCAGTCGTGTGGCTGGTTCGTGCGACCACTTCGCTCTATATAGCATTACTCGACTCAAAATATTGAAAGAGGCATAAATAAATTAATAAATTATGATTATGTAGCAAAGCAAGCTTAATGTTCTCTCAGAAGTTTTGACCACTTGTAGTCAAAGGGCATTATTCATCTTTTTGAGGCCTACTTGCTGGGAAGGCAAACTTGGAAAGGATTAATGGGTGAATATTGCTCTCATCTCGAAGGTGGAGTCCTTTGAACTAACTTGCAATGAACTTTTGTCCAATTCTTTTTAAATCATTTTTAAGGTTTTGGCATCCCAACATTGTATTATGCTCAATGACCTTATTGAATCCTCCCAATCAACCTCATTAAAGGTTGTTGCATCTCAAACAACATTGTAGCAGTGGAGAAATTAATCTTTGATTTACAGAAATATAGAATTCCAGGATACATCTTCAAAATAGACTTCTTCAAGGCTTATGATATAGTATATTGAAATTTCTTCCAAGTGCTTTTAGTGGGATTTGACTTTGATAATTAAGGGGTTGTTTGGTCGTCCATAAATGATTTTACATGTTAGTAAAATTACAGTGTAAGTAAAAATACTGTATTTTAACTTACATCACAGCTGTTTGGTTTGTTATAATTTGAAATGTTGTATTTGCTTTTTTTTTGTTTGGTTTGATGTAAGTTGAGGAGTATGATTACCATGTAAATAAAATGGTAAGATTAGCTTTACACATATTGTTAACACTATTTATTTAATAATATTTATAAATTTTTTTAATTATATACTATGCTTAAATTTTATTTATAAAAGCAATTAATTATATTAACTCTCATTATTTAGGATTAATACTAATTTAAAAAATTAATTAATTCAGTTGTGGTTTATTAAATTTAAAAAATATAATGTAATTCAATTATATGCTATAAAAATATTTGTTCTATATAAATTAAATAAGAATTGGTATTTTAAAATACAATATTAAATTAAATAAAACATAAATAATTATTTTTGTAATCATGTTAATACTACTAATTATTATGTTAATATTAGTTCTAATTATTTAATATTTTTCATATTAATTAATATTAATTAATTATTTAAAGTATTTTAATGATAATTTTTTTAAAAAAAATATTAAATATTTTAAATTTAATATTTCTTTAAATTTTAATACTTAAAAATATTTTTATAATTAATTTTAAAGATAATTTAATTTATTAAATATTTTTATAATTATATTTAAGACAAAATGATAGTGAGTGGATATATACCACTTCCTTTACTGTATTTTAACTTATAACAAATTTTGATGTAAGTTGAAATACTGTAAAAGTGGATGAGATGTAAGTCCACTTACATGTAAGTAGAGCTTTTACATCAAACCAAACAGTCACTTATATGTAAAACTACTTACATCATAGCTACTTACAGCTAACCAAATAGCCCCTAAGTGTGAGTGAGTTTCGTGAGATATCTATATAACTCCAAAGCTAATATTCTTGTCAATAGTACCAATACAGTTAGCTATATATGTTAAATATCAATGTAGCTTTGGACAAGGATACTTCCTCTTCCCCTACTTTTTTGTCTTGGCCATCAATGTTCACAGGTAGATATTCACACATGTTGTAACCTTTGGGGGTCATCTATAGCGTTCCACTAGGAAGGTCGGGCAGGATGCATTTCCTTTTAATATTCGGATGGCCTACTATTTATGACGGCTAGAGGTATAGAAGACATCGGCATAATCAGACTCATTCTAAATCTGCTAAAAGGTATATTTGGCCTGTCAATTAATTTTCACAAATCTTGCCTATTTTACTATATGCCACTATGACACTTAGTTGTTGCATTGGCTTTTTGCCTCTATCAAGACTGGCAACATCTCATCCTAGGAATCAAGTCTAAATTTTCTTTATGGAAGTCTAAATGCAATTTCTTGCGAGATAGACTCACCCTTATCAATTTCGTGCTTAAAGCCACTCCAAATTATTGGATACTTGTTTTTAAACTCTTAACTTGATGATGATCAAAGAGATTAACCATATTTTGTTAGATTTCCCAAGGTCGTGACAAAACATCAAAATTCTTGGTAGTTGGCTGATTAATTGGAAACCATCTACATACCCAGCGAGCAAAGCAAATAAGGTATTAGTTTAACTGTATTCATATTGCCTCTACTTTTATGCACACAAGTGGTGAGAAGAGCGAACCCCAAAAGACGGGCCTGAAAGGGAATGGTGCCCATCACTTATATGCACATGGCAACCCCTTCAAGTATCCGATGTCCCTCTGGGCCCCAGCCCAGGCCTCACACTGGATCTCAATGAAAGCACCATTTTTTTGCACACAAGTGGTGAGGAGAGCAGACCCCAAAAGACCGGTCTGAAAAGAAAAGATGCCCACTACTTATATGCACATGGTAACCCCCTCAAGTATCTGATGTGGGACTAATTCTGAATCCGTTACACCACTCCCCCCTCTCTCTTTCCAAAAACTCAAAAAAAAATAGTCTTTCTTCTTCTTTGATGGATTGCTCAATTATCTTAGGCCTATAATTAAAGACGATGATATCACCTTATTCACGTAGGGGTGTAGATAAACTATTATGCACCCTAGCATCTTTGGCCTAAGGAATTTAAAACTGACTAGAACAAGATGGGTAGAAGTAAGAATCTAATCACAGGTCTTGGGATGTCATACAACCTAAAGCCAAAGATGTAATATATAGTAAAAGACAATGTAGCCATTAAATTTAGTAGACAAATTTGTCATTCTTATGCCACCGATGGAGATCAAAGCTTGATTTTATAGAGGTTGATGTGGTAGGGTTCATGAGTGATTGGTGTTATTAATGTAATCAAAGAGGTCAAAAGTGAGCAGTATATATGGATTGCATTTGATTTCTCCATATGAGGTAGTTTGGGTCATTGAGAGTGATGGCAATAAAATTGGTGATATAAGAATTGTGCCATATGGTGGTTGTAGTTGAGTGAGCATTTGTCGCTGTGTAAGTAATTCTATGTTTGGGTGAGTAATTGGGCGGAAAGAGGAAAAACTTATTGATATCATGCATGTAGAAGTTGAAATTTATATTTTGTAATGTATTTCGGTAATTGCAAATCTATTTTTTTTTTGAAATAAATGTGGATAAACCACAGGTTTGTTAAAAATTAAAAACAACAGAGAAAAAAAAAACATTTATTTAAACAAATCTTTTGTGTTTAAGAAAGTAAAAATATTCTAGGATGATTCCATGTATATGGCCAAAAATATGTGATCATGTAGCTATATATATAAAGAATATACACTAAAAATAAGAAAAATATGATCCTACGCTAGAATGACAAGAAAATTATATGCAAGAGTACATGAAAAAAATATTCGGGATTTGTCATGTGCTATCAACAATTGCATTGACTAAATTTGTGCCCACTTTGCTACCATCATATGAAGCAGACTCTTTGACTTAATGAACTAGCAAGGCTCCACCCCTCCAAATTAAAGGAATAATCAATCCCATTAATTGGCCATGTGCCCACTTTGCTGGCATCATGTGAAGCAGAATTTTTAATTAACTAGCTTGGCCTATCCATCCAAATTGAAGGGACTAATTCCATTGACCTTGAACCTATTTAATTAAATCGCTGGCATCGATCATGTGAAATTAATTAAAATAAGTGCAGAAGACAAAGCCATATGACATTACTTGATACTGCCATACAACAAACCATACTAGTATATATGAATAGGGATACAACCAATTTCTCTCGATCTGGGCATCAACATAAAGTACAAAAACTCACGATCTCTTACTACTACTGATCACCATCTTCATCTTCCACCTATGTCTAGCCCTGTAGATAAGATCTCCTCTCTGCTCCGGGAGCCCAGGCACAAGCCTTCTACTTCTAAAACATGAAAAGTAGCTATAATGCATGGTTTGCTTATATGTATATACTCTTGTGTTCAACTCAAGTGAGTATAAGGGTACGTACCCTAAACATCATGGGTGCTGATCTTGCAGAGGTGGAGAGACCAGAGACTTATCAGTGGTGGGTGGCACTGGCGACTTCTTCATGGCTAGAGGGATGGTAAACTTAAGGACCGAAGCTATCCAAGGTCAAGCGTATTTCCGTTTGCAGATAGATTTCAAACTCTGAGTGTTACTAATACGTACTTTTAATTTGTTTGCATGCATTTGTGGGTTTTACGCTAAGTGTGTATTAATAATAAGTGCCCTTATTCATGAGTTGCTATATATGTGATCATCATAAAATAAACCAACTTTTATGGTGTCCAATCCAAGTTGTTTGGAGTCAGTGACTGAACTTGATCTGTTTCATATATACTCTCGATCGAATCCCTGTGTAAATGTGCCTGGTGGAACTCGTGAGTGTTGTGTTTGCTAGCTGTTATATGTGATTATTATTTATTTGTATATGTATACATGTCGGCGATGTCGCCCATGATGCTTTTCAATAAAATAATAATAGTTGTTGGGTTGAAACAATATTTTATATTTTTTTAATGTTTAATATGACTTTTTATAAATCTTTGGATGCACATGTATGATGTATATGGATGTTTTTTAGAAAAATTTGGGTGTGATTTTTCAAGGATTGATTTGATTATGTATAACTTTTTTTTTTCAGAAAAACAAGGTAATTATTCCCGCAAAAGTCTTTAATAAATTATTAATTCACAATGTCACATATGAGTTTTATGTCAGCTAGTAAATAGATATAGATATAATAAACAATGATTTGATTGTCTATTTTGTCACTGGGAAAAAAAAATTATGTAAATATGAGTTTAAAAATAATTAAGAGCTAGTAGAAAGTGAAAGAATTATTGTATGATATGAGATTGAGTTTTAAGTATAAAAATCCAACATTACAGTTTATATTATTTACTTATTTCCCAGCATAGAGATTGATATTATAAAATAACATCATCTAAATAATAGTAATTATTTTAATTATATATATATATATATATGTCTGCCTCCGCTCTTTTAGAGACAACAAATCATAATTTCGG
Organism: Dioscorea dumetorum; assembly: GCA_902712375.1. NCBI lineage: Eukaryota > Viridiplantae > Streptophyta > Magnoliopsida > Dioscoreales > Dioscoreaceae > Dioscorea > Dioscorea dumetorum. The sequence goes on from CACTHL010000041.1 coordinate 180,310, forward strand.
TGGTGCAAATCTTTGATAATGATTTCGCTCAGTTGTGGTAAAAAATATATGATTGTAATCAAATTAATATATAATTTTATAAGTATTATATTCTATTAATGTAGTCAGTGAAATTGTCTTACAACTAAATGAAAAACAAGCACATCAACCACTACCATATATTACTATAATAGTAATACTTCATTCAAAAACCGCAGGCATGCATGACCTTCAATTCACACACAGCCGCCTTACCAAGCCACCGGCGTGGAGCACAGCAGCTCTGGACACACTTGGATATATAGAAGTGCCTTCTATCTGCAAGCGCCCCTAATCCTACTGTTTGCATGCATCATCATTTACTTTCCACAATCAATTAATGGACTTTTTTCATTTTTTTTCGGTATGGCGATCCTTTTTTTTGTTTAATATTTTTTTCTTCCCATGGCCTCCTTATCAGTCTACGCCACTACTAAAGTCAATCAAAACAAATCCATAAACACTAATTCGCTTCATTGCTTAAGTCTTACTCTTTTGTTTTCTTTGATCAGTGGAGTTTCTGTTCTTTCTTTCAGTTGGGATGTTCCCTTCAGTAGGAGGCTCCCAGACAAATTTGAGCGGCAACTACAAGCAATCAATAATCAATTTGCCCTATTAATTAAGCTGTACCATCCACCTAACAGCTTTGACATTAGTTACACGCTCTTGATTCATACTTACTACTACTTCAAAAGCCAAAAGGTTTTCCCAGGCATGAAATTAAGGTCAAATGTACATAGATATATCCACAGGCTCAAAATTAATTAACAGAGTTGGTCGGGTGTATTCTATATAAAGCAGTGACACACTTTGAACCTAGACATACACTCACATGAAGCTAGTTGCATAACTAATTAGTAACTAGCAAGCAAGTCATCATGAAAACAACTTTCATCATGACTCTTCTCGTCATCATCTTCTCCTTCCTTCTTTTATCCCCCCCAGTAGAGTCCATTACTGAGAAAAAAGCCCTTCATAAGCCATGCAAAACCCTAACACTCTACTTCCATGACATCATCTATGATGGAACCAATGCCAACAATGCTACTTCGGCCATTGTTGCAGCACCTGCATGGGCTAACCGGACTACTCTTTCCGGCCTCATGCACTTTGGAGATGTTGTAGTATTTGATGACCCTATAACCATGGATAACAACCTCCATTCTCCTGCTGTAGGACGTGCTCAAGGGTTATACTTGTATGATAGGAAGAATGTGTTCACAGCTTGGCTAGGGTTCTCATTTGTCTTCAATTCCACTGAGCATAAGGGTACCCTAAGCTTCATAGGTGCAGATCCATTAATGGAGAAGACAAGAGACGTGTCGGTGGTTGGAGGCACCGGAGACTTCTTCATGAGCAGGGGAGTGGCGACATTGGCTACTGATGCGTTTGAGGGGTCTGTGTATTTTAGGCTTCGGGTGGATATTAAGCTCTATGAATGTTACTAGCTAGCTTAATTGCATGGACTACGTATACGGTATACATACCCACGTGGAACCTCAAATAAAGGAGAGATGTTTTTTAGTATTTGCTTGCTTTTCATGTTGTTATTTTTAAAAAAAGTGTTTGCTTCTTGATTTGAGTAAATGTATTTTTTTTTTCAATAAATTATAGATTATGGTGAAAATTTATTTTTGTCATTAATGTTACTTGATTTCTTAAAAATCAATGAATTATAGTTTATGACGAATGTCTTCTGTTGGTAAAGTTATTACCATATATAAATGATACTTATGTGTAGTTATGCAGTATTTATATTAATGGAATTTTATAACTGTCTCAGTAAATCAAACATTTGCTTTACAGTTTTTTTTATATAAATATATTTTATTCTAATAATTGGTCATAATCCATCAGTATATATATATATATATATATATATATATATATATATATATATATATAGCAGCAATGTAACCCCAGGAATGTTGATTGATATTGACATTAAAAACCGATGCTTGGCATTTATTGGGATAGTTATATTTCTCGCACTTTTTTTATTTTTTAATTTTCACAATTTCATCAATTTTATTTTATTGAAAAAATATAAGTCACTAGCAATGCTTTTGCCCTTAACATCTTATTAGTTGATTATAAATAAGCTAATAATTATTTCTCATATTTATAATTTTCTATATAAAATCTCAATATGATATTTTAACCTTTTCTATTAAAATGCAGTGTTAAAAAGATTTAAATTGTGATTTATATGGCTAAAATGTAATTTTGTGGTTGAGTGAGGGTTATTACCGTAAGTTCCTCTTCAAGGTTGCCAATTCCCAGCCAACCCTAATAAAAGCCAAGTTTCTCTCGCACTCGCGCTCTCTCTCCGTTTCTCTGTGTCTCCACCGCCTCATCACGCGATTCACGGCCTCTCAGCTTGCCGCCGCCGTTTGTTGTCCCGCCTCGCCCGGCTTGGCACGAGAATAGAGACGTTCCGAGGTCGAGCCCGCCTCACCGCCTTCGACTTTGGGAGCCGGAAACCCTACTTAGCTCGTCTCTCCCGATCAATCTCTCTGCTTCCTTAGGATTGAGAATTAAAGGTTCATAGCTTCGTATTCCTTCTCTGTTCTTCTTAGATATTCATTAATCACCACTTTTTGTCCCCTCTTTTGTCATTGCAAGCATTGATCACCTTCTTCTCTGTTCTTTTTATTGATCTAATATTCATTTATACACTCATGAACAACGTCCAATAATATTTATTTTATTATCAAAGGATAAATTAGGTCTATTATATAATTAAACCTAGAAACACCCTTAACATATTCATGCTTGCAGGAGTCGATAGCAAATTTGACATAATATAAATTTTCAAAAGGTTTCATTAAGCGTCTTCTTCATAAGAACTACCGCCATCGAGCCGACATCTCAAACCCCAAGTTCTAGGGTTTGTGATTTAGGGAACAAGCTAGGGGTTTTGCAGTATGGGAAAGGCGAAGAAAGGCCCCAAATTTGCGAACATGAAGAGGATCATCAGCTCCAAAACCATTAAGAAGTGAGTTTTTCTTTTTGTTTCCATCTCGTTCTCGCTGTACTCTCGAAAATTCTCCATTTTTTTGAGCCAATTGGATCCCGCAGATACAAAGAGGAGGTTTTGAATCCTAATAAGAGGGATCTCGAGAAGGAGAAGCTTCCCCGCAACGTGTGAGTGGCTAATGGATTCTCTTTGGTGTTTTCTATCTCGAAGTAGGTTTTATTCGAGGGTTATATTGATTTGTGTTCGTTGATTGATGGTTTGAAGGCCGGCAATTTCTTCAGCGTTGTTTTTCAAGTATAACACTGCACTGGGGCCGCCATATCGGGTGATCGTAGATACCAACTTCATCAATTTCTCCATCCAGAACAAGGTGTGATTTTTTTTTACCTGAAATTTGTCATCGAACTTGTGTTTCTCTCTCTCTCTCTCTGGAGAAGTCATCTGGCTTTGATGTATGTCCTACTTGTTCTTTGCTTTGTTCTTGAATTTCAAGCTCTGCGTCTTGTCAAAGCTTTGTTTAATACTACAATATCTCGTTCAGATGTTATCACTTTGCATCCTTCTGTATCTTTCCTGGTTAACCATGCGGCACACCAAAGTAAATGGTACTTTGGGTATATTTTCTTAATAGTTGGAAATTAGTTGCGATGTTATAGGTATGACTTATGAGTTCTACTGATCTCATATGGTGTTACCATGTTATGTTCCAAGTGTACTTAGAGGTTTCTGAGACAATTTCTTTCTGAGGCAAGGTGAGATGCGTTTGATGAGGGCTCGATTATTGAGTAATGCTTTTTATTTAGTCCCTATGATGGTACTTGAAAACTTTCTTAATAATATTGGCAGACTTTTGATTGAAACTTTAGTCAGTTCAAGGTGGAGCTATGTATGGTGAATAGTTTAGTGACCGGGATGTGGGTTATTGTTTAAGAAGCTGTTATGATAAAGTCCTGTCTTGACATTTGCTGGAAGTATGCCCAATCCTTGTGGGCGGAGAACCATTTGGATATTGTAAGCGGGGAAGTTTTTAAATGCATGGATATAAAACCTGAAGAATGCGCATCTGTGAAAAGCTTTGGAAATAGTTTCATAATTTAATGGAAGTTATGCACTGGCTTATAATCTTAAAAACAAATATACATCTAACCATTCTAAATGTGATTGACATTCTAAAGCCAGATGTGCGCCCAAGGAATAAAATTTATTGGTTGTGTTAATTGTTTACTGGATCATGAAAAAAGCAAGGGGGCAAGGATAATCCCATATTATTGATTAATACTATGTAGGTTTGTAATTATGAATTGCTTTGTTTTGAACTTCCCCTTCTTTTGTGTTTTATGTTTTTATGCAGCTTGATTTGGAAAAAGGAATGATGGACTGCCTTTATGCAAAATGTAAGTTGAGTGACAACCTTCTTGTTCCAAGTTATTCCCTTTTTATTTCCCCACATATGTTTCCTTGTTTTATATATTGAAATGACATTTTTTTTATCGGCTCTTGTTTATGTGAATGTCTCAGGCACTCCTTGTATTACTGACTGTGTCATGGCTGAGCTTGAAAAATTGGGACAGAAGTATCGTGTGGCTTTAAGGTAACTCCATTTATGTAGGGTCTCCCCCGTTTGCAACTTCACCGCATTGAAATTTCTTTAACTGTAAAACTCTCTTTCAGGATTGCCAAGGATCCTCGGTTTGAAAGGCTACCATGCATACATAAGGGAACATATGCTGATGATTGCATTGTCGATAGGGTCACTCAGGTATTCTAAGATGTGCCTGTTCCCTCTTGTTGTGATTATTGTTGCTTGTCTGATCATGAAATGGAAAAGTAGTTAGTTCCTTTTTGTTATTAAACATCTGTAGCCTGTATTATTGTTTTTCTCGTCCCTCTATTATTATTTTTTATTTTTTGGGTTATTATCTGCAGATAGTTATTTCTCTTGAACTTAAAATGTGTTAGATATTCAAATAAAGAACTGATAGTTTGTCATTAAAGTACACGGGCAGTATGGGAGATTTCATTTCATTTCAGGACTTACTACAACTTAGATAGTGTTGGTGTTATTACTTGTTAATTATTCTCTTATTATTTCATAAATTATGGCTTTCACTTTTTTGGTTAGTTACCAAGATCATTTTTTTAAAGGGCATAGGATAATATGATGAAGTTCACAAAAATGAAATTCTATTATTCATGCTCATAGAGTGATATAGGGCTTATAGCATAGACCAGTGCGTTACTTATCATAATAGATTTAACATGTACTTATTATCTTATTGACAAGGTGCAAAGCCACTTCTTACCTCTCCTTTCAAATAATTTTTATTTTTTTATCCATTCAAATCAGTTACAACTACCTCTGACATTTTACTTGCTGTTTATGAATTTGTCTCATACATCTTGTGATTAAAAAGAAAATTAGCAGAAGAGTACACCAAAAGCAAGGGTAACTTGAACTGCTGCATTATACTTGGTGTCAGCATCCCTAACAAAAAGCCATTTAAATGTTTGCCTTTTACAAATAGTACAAGTATAGAATGTGAACAATTAAACATGTTTGAACTTTGCCAGCTGGAAAATGTGCCGCTAATAGTAAATAAGATATATCAGGTTGCCTTGAATTATTGATTTTGGAAACATTAGTGAGGCTTGTTATACGTTTGTCTACTGTTGATGTGCTTTTAGTCATTTGAGACACTATGTAGTCACTTAATTGTTTCGTACACCTGCATTGGAGGATTACAAAATCTTATAGTCAAGATATGTGCTTAATTATGTTCATGCTAGACTGAAATAATGGACAATATGTATATGCTCAAATCTTGATGTATCCCAGATTCTCCATTATAACATAGTTAACAATTTTTTATTTCTCTGTATCAAAACAACTGTTTTCTTATCATTTTTAATTTATTATTTGCTTTTTATATAAATGTCATTGTGGTATTTTATGTCTGATTTCAATCCTTTACTAAGCTGTTTCAGAGAAGAGTATTTACTAGTTATTGTTTTGCATCTTCATCTTCTTTACAAAGTTTGTCTTTTTGTGATACAGCACAAGTGCTACATTGTTGCAACATGTGATAGAGATCTGAAGAGAAGAATACGCAAGGTATTGTTAGATTACCTCTGTTCATTATATATCATCTCCCTGCATAAGCAAATAGATGAAATCATTAATGCTTTCTATGCTGGACAGATCCCTGGTGTGCCCATTATGTATATAACACGACATAGGTATTCAATTGAGCGTCTGCCTGAAGCAACCATGGGAGGAGGTAGGATGTTTTTTTGTATATTATTGCTATTTATACGCACCCATCGATCTTATTAGATGGATGTCTAATCAAAGATAGTAATATTTGCTGTATCATTCTCATAAGGAAATTTATTTAAATAAAAATGTATGCTACGCTTGTTCATTGCAGCGCCGAGGATCTAGCTACCGGATATTGTTAACCACTATGAAAGAGCGAGGTCTTTCAAAGGGTAATCTCTTCTTTGGGCTGGGGATAGACATCTTAATTGCGGGCGCTTCAAAATTTTGTAATTGAGATTCTCAGAGTGTGTTAAGCAAATTTTTGCAGTGCTCTTATGTATCACTTTCCGAGGGAAGATTGAAAGCGAACTGCGCAGGGTGTGTACTTCTACTCCAGTTTGCTGTCCACTTTATGTTTATTATTTAACATTCTCCAAAAAAAAAAAAAAGAAAGAAAAGAAAAGAAAGTAAATGAATGTTGCAGGTTTGTTTATTTGAACAGCTTCCGAATGAATGGTTCTGTTCACAGCTCCTCTCAAGAAACCTTTGTTGCCAAGTGTTGTCATGGTGTTATAGTTATCAGTTATTTTATTTTCTCCGTTATAAAGGAAGTGTGGTATTCAGTAAAATCAGCTTTGCAGATGGGTAAACCGATGGCTTAATTTGCAGTGGCCACTTGATATTAAACACTATGGAGATAGAGGGGGAGTTTTAGTTCGTCATCAGAACGGGCCAAGTTATATAACATCCCCAACCATCCATAATCCAACAATTGGGGCGCAGTTTCAACCTAATAATTGATTTGGCAGGTTTAAATGCTATACAAATCAGGCCCCGTATATATACCTGTAGTCGTTCCTTTCCAACTCTAGTAGCCCTTTAACCCAGCTAATTGAAATTATTTTAGTATTAGTTGGTTTAGTATTAATGCCACAAGAATGAAACTGATCAAGTGAAATCTTGTGCAAGACACTCGCACAGTGACGTGAAATATAGTTCATGAAATTAATTGCTACCACATTATATAAAATAAGATCCGTCTTCATGGTTGGGGATTGACAGCATGTATTTGGAGACATCAACAGAAGCATGATTAAATAAAAAAAAAGGGCTTCTTTTTAGTGCACAGAGAAGAAAACTACCAAGATTTTTCATTGTGAGCATAGTTTTGCACTACATTAAGTGGACGAGGCAGAAGCAGATAAAAATCTGAGGCACAAACATAGAATGCCAAGGAGATTAGGAAAATAACCCTTTGGAGCTCTGCAGCAAGAACTGCACAGTGATGGTTCCAAAACTATCCTTTTTCTCCAGACTCAATAGGAAAAACAAATTAATTAACCCCATTAGTGCCTCCTAGACAAAAAAAGAAGTGACTCTGGCAAAAAGAAACAAAGTGACAAAGACAAATCTTGTTTGTCCATAGCTTTAGAGCAATCAATAGGATTTTGATGTAAACATAATCAATGGAGAATGGATCAAGGCAGGCTATGATAGAAATATTTGGAATAAATATAAGTTACTCGACAGAGATTCATATAATGCAAATACCTGGGTTTCCTATTTGTGGGGTCAACTGGATAGTCATCACTAATTACACATCTAATTTAACAGCTATTCTGAGAAAAAGGTGGTTCTTACCTCATTAACATGAATTCATGCACTTGTTCCAACTTACGTGAAAATTCTAGATGTTATTCTAAGTATAAATCCCGTCTCTTGATCCTTAAAAGCTCTAACTTGCTTAAGGTATTATTACTTTTGTTGATACACTACTCTTTTTTTCACAAAGGAAAAACATTCAAATCAATTGGTATAACAGTAAGCTTATAAAAAAACACACAAATTGATTGGTATAACTAGGCTCGCATATCAAGTCTCAACACGTATAGGAAAATCAAAAATATCATGCAGGCTGCATATAACTAACCAAATAATCTTTTCTCTAATCGTCTAGTTCTTCTCTTACATGTTTCAATCAAATTTGCGGCTTTTCCCACAGCTGTCACACTTGAGCTTCCAAAGGCAACCCATTCTTCTTCTCTCCTTTCAATTCTCTAAAGGGTCAAATATCAGATCTCTAATGCAACCATAAACACACATAGGTAAATCGAAATATATCACATAGGATGACTAAACAAAATGATCTTTTCTCTAATTGTCTAGTAGCTTTTCCCACATGTTCTTATCCTCTCCTTTCCATTATCAGTTCATATACATAACACTATATAAAACTTGTCCGGCAGCAATAACCAGGGTTAGAAAAAAAATTAAGTAGGTAGGTATAAAGAAGGTGTTTAAGTCTTAAAAATTAGCAAAAAGAAACTTAATCTCTCCAGTTTTTGCTACCCAAACATAGTAGTAATAGACAGTTGGTACCCCATCATGTAAGCAAAAAATTTGGGGTTTTTAGATTAACAATAATGAAGATCGCAGTAAAGCTGTATGTGTGTATGGTGTGTGCTCGGGTGTGCGCAAAGACAGATTAATGGAAGATGAATGAAAGAATGCATAAAAGCAAAATTTCTCCTACCCCTCTAATTTCCTATCAATCCAAACACAACATTGAAAAAAAAGAGAACATTTTTAAAGCAGGGCACCAAACCACATAAACAAAACCATAACCAGAAATTATCATAAAAATTTATATAAGTTCTGGAAATCGCTAAATATTCCACAAAACATTCATGATAACTAAGAGCAGGACAATTCACTTAAGAACCAAAATCATCGCAAAGCAAGCACAAAAGCCTAAATCTTCACGGAACGCCACGAAACCAAGCCCTAGAAACAGGGAGAGGAGTGTTTGCAGACCTTTAGATAAACTGATCCGCAATCACTTGGGTGGTGGGGTGCCAAGGATGCTGGCCTGTTGGAGCTCGAGCTCATTCAGCTGTTGCTCACGATCCATCTCGATGATGAGCGGAACAATGAGTACTAGGAACGTCGTGCCGGCGATCCAGGCAGCGCGGCCCGTGCTCCAGAGAAGCTTCTTCCCCACCGTCGCCGCTTCCCCCGCCGCCTTCTTGCTTCGGTACACCACCGGCGAGTTCGCAATTGAGCTAGAGACTCGAGAGAGAATTCCCTGGCCGTCACCGTCGGCACGTTCCCAAGAAGGCATCGTGGCTGCTTCGAGAAATCCCAAGTCGAGCCTTTTAGGGTGGGAGTCATTTAGATATATATATATATACACTAAAAACCCCGCTATAACGGGTCGGATTCCTGGTGGAATTTGAATCCGATATCGGGCTTGAACCCGATCCACATGTTTTTTTAATATAAATAAAAATAGGGATATATTTTTATTCGGATAAAAAACTGGTTATTTTTTGGGGTTAAATTTGCCCCATTTGGGGAACATCTTTTTATTAGTTGTATTATCAATTATTATTATTATTATTATTATTATTTTGATGAAAGCTACAAGCGTTGTATTATATTTTAAAATAGTAGCATTATATTTAAATTGACATTATGATTTAATGTAGTTAAACAATATATAAATATGTGATGATATATCATAGATAATCATCTCTCTTTTGTTTAATATAGGTATTTGTTTCATTTATTTTAGATATTTGCATATTGATGAATATATGGATCATTTGTGCAAAAATCATCATAAATTACTAATATATACCCATGATTCTTACAAGGTAGCTCATAAGCACTTATGGTTTTATATCGTTTAGAAGCAATATTCACTTTTCGAAAGATATTTTTTATAATAATAATAATAATTTATTAAATAATTATGTATTAAATTACCGTTATCTTATTTAATTGAATAAATGTGTTAAAATTTTAAACAACAAAAAATGCTCTCTCTAACTTTTGGATCACTGCAATAAGAACTGCAGTGTTCATGTCCTGGATTTTTATTTTTTTATTTACTTTATTTTATTTTATGGGTCTTATATTGCCAAACCTGCGCTCAAGCTGTCTCAATGCTATCTAGCAATTCTCAAAGCAGATAAAAAACAAACGAGTCAATGTGGTACAGAGAAGCAAATCAATAGAGTGAGCTGAAAATCATGAACATCAAAACATCTGATTACAACCAAATTGATGGGGGAAAAAAATAACACGCATTATATAACTCAACTGGAATGCCAGTTATTATTCCAGGAACAATGAGAGAACAAAAATAAGGTTACAGAAAGAGGATGAAGTTCATTGCCAAACATTGGCTTGGGAGATTACGACCAAAAGGTGTAGATGATAATGTTACATGTAACCCAAATTTTCAGCTTTAAGCCACTGGCTCTAACTCTCCAGTCAGACTCTCTACAAACAGAGAGTCATATCTCAAGTCTCTCACAACATCAAAGAAATGCGCAACAGCTTCTTCTGGTGTCTTCACAAGAACACCATGACCTAAGTTAAGGATGTGTCCTCTTCTCCCAGCACATCTAACAACCCTGGAAAACAAAATAATATCAGTAGATGGTGTGACACCAACAGCTAGATTTATTGGAGTACAGAAAAAATATAAGGGTTCTATAATCAAAGCAAACACACGGTAATGATATTTAACATGAGCAATTGACCTGTGGATTTCATCAGTCAAGACTGGCAGTGGGGAAAAGAGATAGGCAGGGTCAACGTTTCCCTGCACACTGATCTCGCTGCCAAGCCGCCTCCTTCCATCAGCCATATCCACTGTCCAGTCTAGCCCAATAACATCAACTCCGGTTCCTATCATGCGCTCGAGAAGTCCACCATTGCCATTGATGTACAAAACCAGAGGTATTTCAGGGCATTTTTTCCTTACAGCACTCACTATCTGCAAGAGCATGATAACGAAAGAAGTTAACAAGAAATAACAATTTTTACATGGCATATCTATTCATATTCATGTTCAGATTCGGATCAGTGAAATCATGAGAAGCAACAATAATCAAAATGAAGAAAATTTACATAATGAAAATTTCAATTTACAACAGTTTATACCTCCTCAATATATGGTTTTGACCACTGTTCCCACACATTTGGAGGCAGTTGTCCTCCCCATGAATCGAATATTTGTATACATTGTGCACCAGATTTTATTTGGAAAATAATATATTCAGATATCGCCCTTGTTAAATGAGAGAGAAGAGCCCTCAGCACATGTGGTGCAGTATGACACATGCGTTTTATGGTGGTATATGTTCGGGTTGTACCCCCTTCCACAATATAAGTTGCAATTGTCCATGGTGCACCAACAAAGCCCAGAACTGCAGCACTATCTCCAACCTGAGAAAAAAGCATAACCAAGCTAAGCAAAATAACATGACTATATAAGCAGTTGTTAGTGTCTGGCCAATGTATTAAGCCTGCAGCCAGGTGTGTAGAAGAGGGGTAGTCCTGATCATCAGGGCATTGGCCAAGTGTTGCCTAAACTAATATATCATTTTTGTTTTCTTTGGGTATATCTAACAAGACTAATCTCCTTGATGCATGGCATGTTGATAGAAGCACCAGTACAGAACAGAAAAGGCTATTTTATGCATTTCAAGAGGAAAAAAAACCTGCCAACAACGTCTTCTGATGCTCAGGTGTTACTACTTAAGTTGGGACACTTTATAATAATTAATGCATCTATCAAACAAATTTCTCCTCTCTGTCTCTCTCGCTATCTCTTCTCTTATTTTCCTCAGATTATATATCAAGTAGCATTTACATATATGATTATTGAAAAATCTAAAAAGCTCACCAATGGCTGCATTTAGTATCAAACTGCACAAAAGGCCAATATTTATACCTCCTGGCGCAAGATTTTTAATGAATCCCCAACAAAACTAAGCTTCTCAAAGTCAATAGGATGCAATGCCTTTAACCCTTCTTCAGAGCAAATAGGGGTCTGTATAATTGGACCCTTGGCTTCTTCTATCTCAAATGGAACACCAAATGCTGGTAGGGGAGTAAGTATGTCTGAGAAGATTATAACTCCATCAGGACAAAAGGCTTTCCAAGGCTGCAAAGAAATTTCCACAATGAGATCGACTGTCTCTGACCTCTCTCTGAAGGACGGATGTTTCTCTGCAAGCTTTCTGTAAGCAGCCATATACCTTCCTGCTTGCCGCATCATCCACGCCGGTGGCCTACTGACAGGATTTCCCCTAGCAGCCTGAACCAAGAGAGGATCTAGTAGCAAAATCTTAGTGATTATAGATCATGGAAAAATGTAGGGCTCCGCCCTAACCAAATTGCCACACACACACCCCACAGATAAAGATATTCTTACATAAAATGAGACCACACCTCAAAGTTTACTTATTTCTTAGAGAAGAAAAAGAAATCAATAGATATAGCAAACATAGATTTTTGCTTAACAAAGAATGTTCATGTTGCCCCGCAACTAGGGCTGAAAGTTATAAATTTGCTTGAAAAATCTCAGAGAAAATGAACTAGAGTGAGAAAAAAACTATTGATTTTGACTAATCAAATATTTGTCCCCAGGTACAAACAATGGTAATCTTATTTTTAAGTCGAGTTTTCATATTGGAATTGAAACTTGAAATAAGCACACATAGATAATTCATTTTTTCATTTTATACAATACTTGCGACAACAACGAAGAACTACAAATAGAAACGCAAGTATAACTCCAATTTTCACAATTGTTGAACAAATATATATATATATAATAAAAGGTTTCTCTTGATTGGAGAAAACAAGGAAGAGCTACCCTTGTTTAACACCCACACGAATACCACCACAAGCTGGTTTGAACCAAATCACTGGAAAAATCTCCACACAAAAAACTAATAATCATGGAAATAAAAATAAAAATAAAAATAAAAATAAAAAGGAATTTTGGCATTGTCCCCTGAAGCAATGAAACACTGGAAACAAAATAAAAAAAATTAATCCCTTCAGCAGAGAAGATGGATTGATACTACATTTCCAATCATGAAAATCAAGCATTCTCTTCAAGAAACAAAGGAATTCCATAGGATAAAAAAAGTACCAGAAGCGGCACTGGCCCGAGTGAGAAGCGGCTTCCTTCTTGGAGGGGGGAATCTACGGCCAAGACGGCTGCCATTTTCACAGGCGAAGCCGACTTGAAGAAACGAGCTGGAAAAGGATAAAGAGTTAGGATTCATCAACGCTTTTCAAGACAATCAATCACCACGAATCAAAGAGGAAGAGGAGGAGAAGGGCTTGCAGAGCTTCACCTGCCACAAGGGATCGTGCTCGTGTGCATTTGCTAGCTGAGAGTGAGAGAGAGCGCGTGCGAGATGGAGAGCTGTGCGGAGGCGGAGGACGAGCGAGCGCAGGATCGGAAGGCGACTCCTTATCTATCTATTGCACCTCTCAAATTGGAGTACATAATAGAAACAGCAGAAGGAAATTTACTCACAGGCCCTTCTCCGTATTTTCTGTAATTTCCGATTTTCCTCTAATTCATTTATTTACTTATTAAAAAAAACCATCCAAAATCTTTAATGATTTTGAAGTAATTAAACAGGGTTGCAGAATTGATGAAATAATAAGTTAGTTAAAAAACCATTCCTTAATGTCTTTATTGTGTTTTAGAGTAGAAATCACATATACATGTTATATTGTCAATCTGACAAGTTAAATAAAAACTAAGGAAAAATAATCAGCTAATTTCACAGCAAAGGTGAGAAATTGATGATCAAACGAAGTGAAAGCTTGACCATGCGATACAAAAATTGTGTGGTATATTCAACCAATACAAAATTGTTCTCCAAGAGAAAGTACTTGGAAAATAAATGCATGGTAAGCTAATGCTTCATGCATCAATCATATGCATTAAAATTATGTCACTAGTAGTTGATTGAAGAGTTTTGCCAGTTCTTTTTTATCACAATGCAGATGACACCGTCAGTATAATTAAACGATCTTAAGAGCCCTGGAGACACTTGGAAATTCAACTGCCAAAATATTCCTCAGGGACAAAAAACTTTAACCCAATCGCCTACAAACACCAAGCAGACAAAAAACAGAGGAACCATTAGTATAAGATCAAACTTAAATACAGTACATTAAAAGAAATATGAGAATTTCCAATATCAGAATAACTTGCTATATTTTCCCAATTGAGCAAACAGAGAATATAGAAGGGGGTTTTAAATGTAAACTAGGGGATAATTATATTCAAATGTATCATTCCATGCATCATATCCTATAGGGGAAAAGCATAATGTATGCACTGACAATTCCAGGAAAAAAGATGCCACAATTTCCATGAAGAGTTGCATCCGCTTTACAATCAGTTGCCTGATCCTTAAATTCCATTCATTTACAAGGCCTGCCTTTCTAGTCTGAAAATATTCTAAGAAAAATTGCAGAGCATCTCCTAGTTCACTTGCAAATTGTGTTCCATGCATCTTATACGAAAAGTTTGGATGCCCCATATAATGTCTTTGCTATATCTTGCCGTGGGAAGTGAAAAACAGTGAAGTTTGCAAAGTTCATATGGGAAGGTAAGAAAAAATCAAGACGGGTGACAATTCAAGCTGATCATGGTTTCTAATAAAGTTTGACAAATTTTCTATCAAACCTTGAAACTCTAACAATTCAACATTTTAAGCACAGTTGTCATCAACTAGAGAGGACAAAGAAACATGGCATCTCTCGCTGTAACATCAATGACCTCACCACAACAATATCTATCATATAAGTATCTATCAAATATTCCCTTGTCATACGTAAGCAATCCTCCTGCATATCACCAAAGATTGGCGGACGTTTCTAAAAAGCCACTTAAAATGATCAGCAAGCAAAAAGAGACATTCAATAAAATTAAAGTTCAGCAGATACAAAAGAGCTATAATTGAAGTTGATGAAACTATAGCTTCAGAAAGAGCAATGCAGAACAAAGAAATGCAAGAGAAAGCATCAAACTCGAGCAAATTTAATGTCAGCATCACTGTGGTCATTGGCTCTCCCAGCAGCATCACCAACATAAAAGGATCTGCAAGTTATTAGAAAATAGTCATCTCACAACAATTCTACTCATTAAACAAGCAAATAGAAGTCAAAGCAAAAGGGAGAAGAAACACTGGAAAATAGGAAGTGTGCTCTTTGCCCGTGATTCATAATAATTTTGGCTATTCATGCAAGAAGTGTACCAAACCCCGAAAGTTCGAATGGAAAAAGCACATAATAGTAGGACAGTGGAAGGCCCAGAGAAGAGCAATAGGCATTCAGTCATTAGTCCTAACCATGAAGCTTAATTCTAATCTGGAAAAATAAATTCAGTTATGAGGAAAGGTGTAAAAGAATAGAAAAGAAAAGAAATTGCAAGTTCAGGCCGGTATCCAAGAGTTATTTTCCCATGCAAAGAGATCGCAAGCTATGGAAAGAACGACAAGATACGAGAAATAACTGATTCCTGTCCACTGCTATGCCAGAATTGAAGTTCTCTTCCATTAATCTCCACATTCCAGGCTTTGGCTTGCGAAACGGATCTTCAGTTAGATCTATTTTATTTACTGGAAGCCCACAAGCTACGAAAACCTGCATCAGAATTTCTTTTCAAAAATACCGTACTAGGCATTAAACATCTACTTATTAACACAATTACGTAGGGGCACAGCTGATATAACATACTCTTGAAAGATAAGCACACTGCTACCACCAAAAAATGTTTCAAGGCAACTGAACCGAGTCATGGCTATTTTCTAAAAGAATGCATAGGCCAATCATTTTTTTTTAATTTCTGCATATTACCCAACAAATAAATTGGTTTGGTCACAGGTTCTAACACACTGTCATAGTATGAGTACATCAAAATTCATGCATACCTGGATAGGCAGCTTAACAAGCTTCATAAAGTTCTCAAGCATTCTTATTTTCAAGTTAACTGCAACCTGCCGCTTATTCTTCCACCTTTCAATGTTGGCCTCATTGGTGAAAATCACCTGGTGATGAAGAATAAGCTTATGCAGATTATTCAGCATGCCATACTAAAATAAATCAGCTAACAAGATAGATAAGTGCTAGAAATAACATTAATACTCCACTGAGATGGAAAGTGCATGATGCAAAAGCAACATTAAGCATTAGAGCAGACTAACCAGCTTATAGCCACTATTATATAAACTTTGCAGTTTCTCCGGGATAGATGAATACATCAGAGACCAGTCATCTGGATCTACTCTGCAATTGAAGTCAGAGAATACTAATTTTCAAATAAAATTAATTGTATGCCAAATAGTTGCATTCTAAAAGCCAGAATTTTCGAGTATCTATGACACACAAAATGCAAACCAAAGCTTATTAAAAAGCTCTTTGCACAGAAAACTTTTCATTAGCTACTCTCTTAAGCATTCAGATGACAAGCAAGCCCCAAGGTTAAAAAAATTATAATGATGAGAAAAGACTTTCGATTACTTATTTCAAATTAGCCATTACGGTACAATTTCATCTGAAACTTCCAACCAGACCAAACAAAGGAAATGAAATGAAACAGGAAACTGACATAGACAAGCATGATGGAAGTCGTGAGAATAGACTTCCTATGATGAATGGCTTGTCTTCATGTGATAATTAATGATGGCAAATATATGTAATCACCCTTAAAGCTACAGGAAATTGTTATTTAATGCCAACATTATTAGGTCCATGTATATGAGTGGTCAAACATAAAATTAGAACTTCAGCTATGATCCTGGCTGAAGAAAACTGAAACATTTTGGCATTCTCATTATATTATTGTTTTCCTTATTATATCAAATCTCACAGAACTCCACTTTATTCTCCTATGTTAGCAACTCTATTGAGTAAAAAAAGTCCAGAAGCAAGGAAACCTCGATGTTAAGAAGGCTTCAGATGGAGAAAATAATATGCAACACAAGTTGAAGGTACTCCCATGCCACTGAAATGCACATGGGCAATCACTAGAGGTAATGTGACAAGCATGGTTCCATATATGAATAGATTTGTTCCTTAAAACAATACCTGTAAACAGACGTTTTAGCAAGACATCCATCAAAATCAAATGCAGCAATTTTTTCTGAACCATGAAGGCCCTCTTCCTATTCATATACAACAAATAAGAACATATCTCAATGTAAAACTATGTGCTTGAAAACCAAAAAAATTCAAATTAAATTCAGAGGAGGGTTAGCCTGATGATAACCTCTATGTCACTGCACAACTAAAATATAGAATAATATACTGATATCAAAGTAATATACTGACACCAAATCTAACATAGAATAGAGATAAGAAATGTAATATTGCTTATTTTGTAAAAAAATGAAACAAACAGATCCAGCCCTTTAGTTGCCACATATATACATCAGTCTAGTGCAAGTACAACTTTCAAAGTGAAAAATGGAATGATACTATAAGTAATACATCACATTTGCAGATAAATGAGCATAAAACTTGAGTGCTGAAATTTTAGGAGTAAAAAAAAAACAAAAAACAAAAAAAGTCAGCCAAAAAGAATATCGTGAAAAATGGAGATAAGTTTCTCTCAAAATAATTTCTAGAACTTAGAAGCATAAAGAAGATGCAAAAACAATGATGAAGGAATACAGAGTACCATCTAAGTTCCTAAACTATAAGGTCAGATGTGATGCAACAGAAGGTTTTCCTTCATAACAATGAAATCATTAAGCCAGTCCATAGAAACTTCTTGGAAGATCCTCACCATAATAATTTAAGTTAATAAGAAAACCAACCTGCTCACGAAAAATAACTGTTTGAAAAGCCTTCCATTTTGGAGGAAGTTTCGCATCCTGGGCAAAACATAAGTGGGATAAATTACCTAAAGAAAAACATGAATAGAACCAATCTCTAATTATGCTTTAATTCGAGGTGAAAAACTTAGCACCTTATATGTATTCTTGATATCAGACACAAAAAAAGCCACAGCCAAATCATCTTTATTGCGATTGCCAATCATCTGAAAGCAATTAAATTGGTAAGATACGGTATGTATTAAGAATAACAACAATAAAGCATGAGTCAGATACAGAAATATATGCACAGATTTCTACTACAGTAGCACATCAACCAAAAATAATAATATTATAAACACAGCAAAATGATGAAATAAAACAATACAAAAAATTCAAATTGGCAGAAACCTTAAATTTATGTTCGCATTATTTAAGAAAATAGGACTTAACCTGAGCCTAATATTGAAATCATATAGATCATAGACTCACAATTAAGCAGGAGGTTTCTTATCTAAATAGAGGAAGGTGAAAGATCGTAAAAGACTAAATTATAATTGATAGGCAGTAAAGGTTCCAGATCAGAATGTATGACTGGTCAAATTTCTATAAAAACTGGATTTGGATGTCTAAGCAACTCCCGAAGAAACAATTATGTAATCATAAAATGCAGGACGTTAAGATGCCAAGTGCCAAATCATATAAAAACTAAAATACAAAATAGATAAAGTGGTAAAATAGGCAGAGATTGCAGGCAACATGCTTTTCACTCAAGAGGTAGAACAGATTATGTGCTAGAGCCTTAAATTTATCAACTCTAATTGGGATTAACTCCTATCGTCCATGTTGAATGTGGTATTATAAGAGATACTGTTTACGTTACACAAAAATTTAAAATTGAGGCATACAGCTATCACAATTCAGATGGTTAAAATTTCTAACATGCAAAAAATTCATTCTTGTGAGAGTAGTGCACAAAAATTTTATCTATACCCCACAAACTTAATTGTTCCTGGAGTCCGTGTCAAAACTTATTGACAGCATATAAGTAGGTATATCAACTTATGCTACATTAATTGGATTATAATCCATTTCAATTTACACTATCAACTCACTTAGCAAACTTTTATAAATTTTCCTGCATTTATTCAAGGTACTGTATCCTGCAACAAGAGTTTATTCTCATATAAAAATGAATATAAATAAGAGCACCCAGAATAAAGGTTGAAAAGCATGAGATTATAAGACCAAATTGTGCATACAAGAGTCACAAGGACAAGGATACACGAATTCCACTAAATAGTTAAATGAAAGAATGAGCATTTATGTAGCAATCTAAGCCCCTATACTGGTTCAAATGCACTATGCCGAGCAAAGAGTGTAACTAGCATAACTAAAGTCAGTATTCAACCGTTCCAATCTATGATCAATAAGAAGGGGAGAAAAAGAAATCTTCAAACCACCAAAAGGGTGAAACAATAAACCTTCACGGAATTCTTTGTTACACATGCACACACTTTTTCAAGTTTTTTCAGTAATTGTGAAAAAGTCAACATATGGACTACCAGATGACATAAAAGTACCTTACCAGTAAGCAATGTGTATATTCTCCAAATAAATATCTTGGAGTGATGTTACCATGTCAACTTTCCAGAAAATTGCAAAATATTTACCTTTGGCTCATCTATGTCCTTTTCCTTACATTCTTCCTGCTCAGAGTCAACCTTAGGATCGAGTGAGAATAAGAGGAAAAATTCATCAAACGTGAAATTAATCAAATTGACACTTCAGAACAACAGAAAAAAAATAGATAGAGATACCTTCCGCTTCTTTAAACTCTTCTCCTTCGACTCTTCAGAATCACTCACGCTG
Organism: Dioscorea dumetorum; assembly: GCA_902712375.1. Taxonomy (NCBI): domain Eukaryota; kingdom Viridiplantae; phylum Streptophyta; class Magnoliopsida; order Dioscoreales; family Dioscoreaceae; genus Dioscorea; species Dioscorea dumetorum. The sequence goes on from CACTHL010000041.1 coordinate 200,084, forward strand.
CCATCAAGACCATCATCATCCCTTACACCACCCTGTACACATCAAACTCCTAAAACATTACACAACTAATTCCATAGAAGTCAAGAAAAAAAAAAAAAAACAAACAAACCAACCTTTGCACATGAAGGACCGGACTTTCCGCCAGCCTCCAACTTCCTCAAAGCATCCTGATCAGGCCCCTGGACATAAAAAACAGTCAGACTAAAACAGATACATAAAGAATCCTAAGAAAATCAGAAAACCAAATACCTTGAGTGAAGAGAACCCCTTAATCTCCTTGGCGACGATGGGGTGGGACTGAGAAGAGAAGCAACACACGTGATGCCATTTGGTGGAGTTGAACCCTCGGGGATCCTTAATGGACAAGCCCAGTCTCAGAGATCCAGGAGGAATGGATTTCCCGCAGCCTTTGCAGGAGGACCGGCCAGATTTCGCGTACTCCGCAACCAGCGCCAGCGAAGGCGCCATCCGTAAGGTTGAGAACGATCGGAAAGCAACGATGAGATGCGAATCCAGAAGGACTGGGGAACCTGAGGGAACAATAGAAGGGATTAGGGCTTCGACCAAAGAAACGAATTGGGGATTTGAGAGGGAGAAGATGGAAGGCGGGAAGGATGGCCTGGCTCATGTGAGTGGCACACCAGCACAGATCTCGAAAAAGATGGGCGGTTGAATGTCTATTCCACATGAAATTATTATGAGAATTAATAAATAAACAAAAAAGGACTTTAATAAAAATAAACACGTTTTGCAAATATTTTCAATATTTAAATGGTAATATTTATTTATTTATTTATTATTTTTTATTCTATTCCTCTCCTTATCCCATCTCTCGTTTTCTTACTTGGCAGGACGGAGTTGAGGCAAAAGCAGCAGCGGAGCTTAGGGGCAGTGATGGCGGATTAGGGTTTCGGAAGCCCCGAGGCCTGGGTCCCCATGGCTGGCCCCTGGCGCTGTTTGCATCGGCCGCTGTTGACCATTCGCTCACTGCCGCCGCTGATTTACAGGCGTAGGGCGTCCGTAGCCGCCACCTTTATCTCTCCCTCTTTAGCTCAGAGTTTGCGCGGGATCCAGCTGCGGCCTTCCCCTGACGCTGCGAGAAAGGTCTGGACTTCGCATTATGCTTTGTTTTTTTTCTAGAAAATTGGTAAAAAGCTCTTTTTTATGTGTTTTATTTTGATTATTACTGTATCTTGTAGAGATGGAGATTGGGTCAGGTTCAGTGTTTTATGCACGAAGAGGAGAGAAAGAAGTCTTTGGACAATGGTGGCTTTATGGGCGTAAATCCATCTCAGGAATTGGAGAATGATAAATTGGATGATAAAGATTGGATTTCGAGGATTAGAAAGGTAATATTTGGATACGTGATTTTAGTTTGCTGCTTTCTCTTCTTCCTTCTTTTCGATTGATCCTCTTTAAAGGTCGAATGTGTTGCAGAGATTTTTCTGATAAGTTTTGGTTTAGTGGATAGAATTCATTTCCTCCTTATTGATCAATGGTTTCATAATTCTGAACGCACTGGAAGATGCTGAAGGGATTTATATACTGTGTGGTTAATAACTTAAGGCATTTCTAATGCTTCATTTGAGAAATAGAAATAAAAGTTTTGCATTTGGAATTTTTATGTGGAGTAATTCTTGTAAGCTTTAAGGAGAACCTCTTAATTCAATGTCTTTTTGTACTTTTACTCTGCAAGGATTACATTTTTGGTGGAACGAGGAATGAAGTTTCATGGAAATTAAACAACTTATAAGTGAAAGACTTTGTGAATTACTGGCTGCTGCAACTTGGTCCTATTTAACTAGCATTTATTTAATTCTTTTGCCTTAGCTTTTCGCTTTGTCGTTTTGGATATAAATGATATTAAACTTGCCTATGTTGTTTTTACTTCAGAGCTTGAATGTTGAAATGAAGTGAGATTTAGCTAGTAGTTTTGTCTTGTACTCTCTTTTTGTATTTAATAAAGAAAAAGTAGGTCGTAAGAATTCCATGTTTCAAAATATGCCAGATAATGATGAATCACCACTAAAAAATACACTAAATCTGAACAACCCTATGTCTCAAGATATGCTAAATAATGACAAATAAGTATGCTTTCCCTCCCATTCAATTACATAGCGAATGCTAAAATCTGCAACCAAGCTGTATTCTAGAGTTTTATTTACATGTGAAGTAGAAAAGAAGTGATTCTAACAAACATGATTTACCCCATAGCTCATCTTTCAACAGCAAATGATGTGATGAAGAGCTCATATAGATTTTAGTAAAAATAAATTACACTGTTTTTTTTCAGTTGTTATGTTATTAGGAACATATGGTTTTCATTCATAAGTGGGCTAGTTTATAATGTGCATTTGGAAGGTTTTAGACTTTCTACATTTGAGTATGTCTAATTTTATCCACCGTGGGTTTACACATGCAAATATATTTTTCTATCAAGAACTAGATTAGAGTGTTGTTCTAGATAGCAATTCGCCTCTTGGTGTCCTGACCCAGAAACCAAAGCAGCTAGACTGCCAGGAAGAATATTTGGATGTTAAAAATTAAAATGAAGAAATTAAGAATGTTCTAATTACCATATCAGTAAAGCTGACAATGCTGACAATGAAACATTTTAAAACTGGTTTATCTGATGGTCTGGTTATTGTTCGTGTCAGAAGTAGTTTGAGAACTGAATGAGTTAGTTGATTTTTCATGAAAGTGTCTGAATTGGTCAAAGAGTATGCTTCATTTTAAAATCTGCTAGATGTGGAAACACAATTATTGAAAATAGTAATATTGCTATTCAAACCCAGCAACCTTGGGAAGTTTATAAAATATCATACTGTAATAACAATGACTATTCCATACTAAGTATATTTATACCAATTTAACACTGATTTATGGAGTGAAAAAAATTAAAGAAATTTGTCATGACTTGATTGGTTTTACCACCTGCTAGCCGGATGTCACTAGATTGGACATTTGTTTATGACTAGATGGGCCAGTTTTGACAGCATTGCTTGGAAAGTACTCTTCATGCTTATGTTTCTAGTATTGGAGTTCTTTAGGGTAAGTTACTATGATATGGTACTAGACTCTGGAATTTTCTCCAGGCTGGGAAATTTTTACTGAATTCGGTATTTTTTGCATGTCTAGTTTTCATTATTTATAAATTGATCTTATTATAACTGATGGCATCTTTGATTTGATAAAAATAAGGATAAACAATGAAAGAACAAGTATTCAATTTTGTGACTTTATTTTTTTATAGTGAGGTTTCTTGACACCAAGGTTGTTGTTTCAGGTAGTAGACAGAAACTTTG